>NHTE02000061.1:196099-426009 GCA_002168265.2 Fusarium euwallaceae
TTGCCATTTTCTTTTTTCTGTCCGCATTTCCTTTGCAAGCACTGCCTCATTCTGCTGAGCCGTAGAACCTTGGCGGACCCAGTATCTTCAGGTTCTTGGCCAATTGAGTTTGATTCGACCACCCGATTGCCATTTTCTTCTTTCTATGAAGTCGGCTGCCGGTAGACCCCACCCTGAGCTCCTAGCCAATCGTGTTTAGGTCCACCACCCGCTTGGTATTTTCTCTTCTCATGAAGACGGCCTTGAAACCTCTAAGCAAGCCGTTGGGCTCCCCCCGACTGAAATTGCCACCTCCGCTGGCTGCGCCTTGCCGAGCGCCCCGGTGGACCCATTACTCCCGAGCTCCTGGCCAATCGTGTTCAGGTTAACCACCCGCTTGCCAGTTTTTCTTTCCTCGCTGATCGCTGAGCCTCCTTTTACTGAGGAGCGCCGCGTATACTTTTGCTGAGCCGTAAAGCATGAGCCAGCCTATCACATAAGGGGTATCACAGACAGGGAGATGCTGTACTACGTAACCTGTCTTCCCTGTAGGCTGTCGCTCCTAGCCAATCGAAGTGCAGTTTCCTTCTTTTCAAACTAGTGCGAAAACAAGACAGAGCCGTCCCGTGTTTTTGACGGCTTCACCAGACCGAGCTTGGTAGGAATCACACCCTCGACCTGTTGGGGGTAAGCCTCTGGTTTTTGCTGAGGATGGTTGTGTCGATGGCTGATTTCTACGCCCAAAATGAAAGTAATCGTGTGCCACTAACATCCCGATAAAGCACGTCACCCATGTGTGCCATACTGTCACATGCGGTCGGACAGGAGCCCCCATAATTTCAGAGCAGCAATAACATAACATCCCTCACCCTTCGATACCAACCCTAGCTTGTGAGCCAACCGTATGTTTAACTGCATCTCTAACATGGCTCCGAAAACCCCGTGCACGTCAATCTAAGTCAGCTTTGTTGATGATAGAAATGGCCTCAATTGTTGTCTTTCCGCCTATGCCTGCTCTTGCTGTTGACCTTGCCCCTGCTCCTGCTCCTGCTCCCGCTCCCGCAAAAAGGGAAGACGACATCTCTGGCCAAGTTCAGATTTGTAATGCGTCTTCAATGTGTCTGCACGGCCAAACCTCCTCCCACAGCCCCAGGTGGCCCCATTCCGTAACACCCCTGCGCAAACGAATCTCTTTTCCCTCTCGTGCGTTTTCATATGTCGCTTGTGATCACCCGACCTGCCAAAGGAGCTCCCGCATATGTGACAAACATAAGGCCGCGCTCCCGTATGGGTTTGCAGGTGTGACCTCAGGTTGCTCCTCTTGGTACAGACCTTGTTGCAATAGTCGCACTTGAACTCTCTCGGTCTTGTCCAGTCGCGCGGGGGAACTTGTTGCTGTTGGACTTCTGGCTCGGACTCTGAGGACTCTATCGATTCTTGGACGGGCGGCTCTTGGTTGGCTACCTCTTCGACCGTGTTGCCCTGCATGCTCTGCGCTACTTCTGCATCGGTTGGGAATTCCTCATCATGCGTGGCGTCGGTGGCATGTGTATGCTTGACGTGCTTGTCTCGTTCTGCCTCGGAAGAAAATCCAATGGTGAAACCCGTGCAGGCTTCTTCTGCACACCGGAACGGCCGAGTGTGTTTATCAATGTGCTTGTCGCGATCTTGAGCCGTGGGGAAGCCTGTCGTGAAGAACTGGCAGCTGAATCTGGGGCATTTGAAGAGGTTGCTCCCGTATCTCTCCTCGATCTTCTGCTGGTCTGATTGCGCCAGATCGGAAGACAAGAGTCGCTCCAGGGCCTCACGAACCTTGCAGACGGTGTCTTCAAGGTTTAAGGCTATTTCTCCCTTCCTCATCTCCCCGAAAAATCTCAACTGCTTCTTTGACGAGGCCACCGCTTGCGCAAGGTTGTCATAAAAGGACAAGCCTTGGAAGTACCGCAGCCTCTTCTTGGTTCCGTCTGATACGGGAAGAGTAGCAGTCGGGCCCCTCCAATGTTGGCTGATGAATGTCTCCAAAGATTCGGAAAGCTCATTCATCAGTCGGTCGTAACCATCAGGTTGTGCGGTACCAGCCTCCAGGTGTCGAACCCAGTGCAACACAGCATAGTCCATGAACCCATACTCGCCCTTCAGTACCTCATCACCTGTAGGCTCGTTTTCAAAAGCAGGGAGGTTCAGATAGTCAATGCAGCAGCACGCTAGCTCCAGTTCTTTAGCAGCTGTATCAACATAGCGTTTGTTCTTGACCAAGAAACTGCAAGGCTCTGTCTTAGTAGGACTGCTCAATAGCTCTGCCTCGGGGGAACACTCACAACTTGGCAGTCACGTGAACCAACTCAATTGTTCCGTCTGGTTGGATCTCGACCAAGGACTCACAAAGATCTTTGGGAGCCACCCGAAATTTGTTCCGCTCGACTTCAACCGACTCCTCGTCGAGGTCAATAGACTTCAAGATCTGTATCTCGTGCCATTTCAGCGATCTCTTTGCACAGACCAGCCACCCCAGTAGCCACGAGATATCCTCCTTCGCCGCAGGAGAAGCTTGATCAATCATCCTATCCAATACTCGTTCATACCTACCAAGAAGTTAGTCGAAAGTACTCAATCGGAAGTATACTACTCACGCTTGATCGATTCCGTTTGGAAAGTTGTTGCCCAATTGTCGTTCAACTCCTGCAATGGATGTCTGACCCAAGAGGTTGATCCAAACCAGCTTTGCCAGCAGGAACATGCCTTGAGCAGCATCAGCAACATTGACAGCAAACCCGCTCGCTTCCTCCCTTGAAAGGACGAATATCCCGGCGAGCTTGTTAGCCTCTGCTCGGCTGTATTCATGAATATCATGCTTGTTGTCCTCAGCTCCAATCTTGATACTGACAAGGTCATCCAAGTCCTTTCGAGCCACGCCGTCATCTTGGCTAACGAAGAGGCAACGCAGCCTGTCGGGGTTAGTGGTTGGGAGACTTTCGACTAATTTCCTGAACCACTGTGTGATGGCTTTGCGCTCATCTCTTGGGCACTCGTCTAGGCCATCAATGATGATATACGCACGTTCGCAACTTCTAAATGCAAACGCTAGAAGCTCCTCGAGTAGAGGTCGTGAGGTAAGCAGCGCTTCGCCACTATCACAGCACTTTCGATACAAGTAGGTCAGCAAATCTTTATCCTGTTTGAGGAACTGCAGGAGGAAACTCCGAGCAAGTGCATGAAACGTATTCTTCTCGGGTTGATCGTGCTTGCAATAGAAGAATAGCACTGTTACGGGGGGCGTCAGCTTTTGCGCTTCCTCTACCACGAGGGAAGCTAAGATGGTTTTTCCTGTCCCAGAATTAATTTCTTTTCTAGCATGTAGACGCGAAGAGCTGGGGGGACAATCACCTGCGCCAGGCAAGCCCTTGAGCCAGAGTAATGGGGGAATCGTGGGATACCGAGGATCGAACCACTCTTTGAAAAACTGGTTGTCCAAAAGCCATCGTCCGGTGCTAGGGTGGTCTTGTCGAATTTTGGAAAAGCGATCTTGATCGTTGCCAGGATTTGTTGCTCTCAGCCAACTATAAACGGCCAAACGTCGATGAAGTTGTCTCTCCTCTGTCTCGGCGTCTAATCGAGTTTCTGCGGTTGAAACAGCATCTACTGTTGGA
Organism: Fusarium euwallaceae; assembly: GCA_002168265.2. NCBI lineage: Eukaryota > Fungi > Ascomycota > Sordariomycetes > Hypocreales > Nectriaceae > Fusarium > Fusarium euwallaceae. Next base: position 199,726 of record NHTE02000061.1, read on the forward strand.
GGAGACTCTTGTGGCTCTTCAATATGAAGGCGATCGGCTTGGTTCTCAATCGAACTTCGCCGTCGAGCTATGTCTGATATGATTCCAAGAAGGAGAGACTTGCGGGTATCCCATGTCGCCTTGAATAGCTTCTCCCATTCTACAAGCTAGTTATTAGTAATCTGATGGATCTGTAAGCCAGGAAATGGATACTGACGGGGCCGCCGAAACTGCCTAAGGGCGTTCTGATGAAACTTGATGATATCCCCGTATATGAGCACCAGAATCTGGACCATATGAGGCTTTTCCTGGAAAAGGCTTCTATACTGCAAAAGAAGTGGAAGGGCCTTCCCAATGCGTTCGTAGATGTCAAGAAGCTCGCCAAATGCGAAATCGATTGAACCCGTTGCCTGTTCAACTGGGTTAGTCCCCAAGACTGACTTGACCAGGCATTGAGCATTACCTCTAACAAGACCTTGACCGGTCCCTATACAGCTGTAAGCTTTAATAGTTCGGTATCTTTCTTGAAATTACTCACCCAAATAAAGGCCATGATCTCGTTATTGTCGCAGAAATCCCGAACCACGTCCCCATACTGTTCAACAGCCGTGAGAAAGGGCATCAACCGGTTCGGGTTCTGTAGTCTTCGTTGCGCATGCTGCTGAACTTGCAAAGTCGCAATGCTCGTCCTCAGAGCCTCACGCGTAGTGACCTTGAAGTTCTCCTGGTCTCTTTTCTTCAAATCCTTCTTGAATTCCTCCAATGCCGTCTGGAATCCTGGGGAGTGGGGATGGTCGGTTTCCATTGGTCCTTGGCCTTGCGCTTGCTATAGAAGAATAGCAGACTAATGTTAGGTGCGAAAGCTAATACTGCGCTTAGTGTCGAACCATACCGAGATAAAAGAAGGGACCCAATGTCACGCTGAGCCTCCTAAGAACACACCGGTCATAAAGGCATCAGCGGCCGAAATTGATTGCTGCCAAAATTACGAGAAAAGTGCGGGGTAAACGAGCCAAGGCAGCCGGGTTACTCAGCCGCAGCAAGATCACATCGGTTTGCCGCAAAATCGTTGGGCCGGAGCAGTAAGCCCAACCTCCATTCTGCGGCATTGGAATAGCCTCACTTCAAATTTTTTGTTTGCAAGAATGGAGATGGAACGAAATTCTTTGAAACGACCATGGCCGTTCGATGAGCATGGGCAAAGTTGGTCTACTCCCACTCTAACACCAAGTTTCGAGCAAATCAACGACATACCGGACGAGAATACCTGCTTCGGAAGTGTATGGCTCATATATCTGACATTCGAGTGAAGTTACTCACAAATTAACCATGGTCTAGATCATTGGCGAGGAAGCACAACTCAGCCAACAAATTCACCCACAAACCCTATTGTCGCCGTCCTTCGCCGTTGTGAAAGAAGGCGATTACTTTGCCCTAGGAGATGGCGTACGCACTTTTGCGCGTTTAACGAAGGGGATGTCCAGAAAGCTCCACGCCCTCGATAATGGGCCGCACGTCAGTATTCGAGCATATGTACCTAGAGAGGTCGTGGAGGCAAGCACTTGGCATATACCGACCCTGCTTCCTGTAGAGATCAACCTCTATGGTGCTCGAGACGATGCTGAAAAGGTTGGTACCATCTTGTCTGAGACGGGGACTTTTCTCCAGTTTCCGCAGTACGGACGGGAAAACGTCGAGTACCATAACCCGCACTTTTTTCGAGTAGAAGGATACTCGGAACAAGTCCCAATCGAAACCCTGCTTCCATCTAGACAGGATCAAGTTGAGACTTCAGGCCAGGGTGAGGGTGAGGAGGTTCAAGGGGACGCCTCTGCTGTGGTTGATTCGATTCTCGACTCGCTGTCACATCACACCATTCTACGTGACATTCCTGTCGATGACCGTATCAGGACTGTCCTTCTACCGTAAGATCTGTTCAGCTTGACATGTAGGGAACCAATTTTGACACCTTTTCGCTCATGGCAGCCACCAGAAGGAAGCGATCGACTTCGTTTCGGGGCGAGAGATCGGCAACGTACCTTCTGAACTCAGCCTGTGGAAGTACAATGACTTGGATGCGGATGAGCCCTTGTTAGAGCCCAAGCCTAATCTCAACTTCAAAAAGCATCTCACTCACGTCGTCTTCCTGCAGTTACCAGCATATCTTCACTGGAGCAAGGCGCCCCAAACAAGAAGAGGCCGAGGGTGGTATCATTGCAGACGAAATGGGTCTAGGAAAGTCCCTCGTCATCCTGTCGACAATTGCCGGCTCTCTGGACCGGGCGGAGAAATTCGTGGCCTCTGAGAACCAACTGATATCAACTGAACAGCAGTCCAAAACTCCCTCCAGAGCCACGCTCATTCTAGCGCCATCTTCACGTAAGTGCTGGCTGAGAACGTAATGGCTAGAAGAGAGGGGCACTTGGGCTAACTGTTTATTAGTCCTGATTAAAAATTGGATGGAAGAAGTCCACAAGTATGGTTTACGCAATTCAAGTCTCTTCCAGTGACCTGGCTAATGGGTGGAAAAGGCATACCTCTGGAAGTCTCTCATTTCACCAGCACCTCCGGCGAGAAAGGCACAAGGAAACACATCTGCTCTACCAGCGGGAGATAGTTTTTACCACGTATGCCACAGTTGCGACAGAGTTCTCTCACGGAAAAAGTGCGTTGGCCAAGATTAACTGGTTTAGAATTGTTTTGGACGAAGGTATGCATAAGGGATTGAAATCATGGCATCATATTGACTTGGCCATTGACATCTATCTTAGCCCATGACATCAGAAATCGTCAAACGAACCAGTTCAAGGCCGTCGCCCGGCTCTCGGGAAAACACCGCTGGTGCCTTACCGGCACGCCCATCCAGAACAGCCTCGAAGACCTCGGAGCGTTGGTCTCCTTTCTCAAGGTGCCTGTACTGGAAAAGCCTTCAACATTTCGAAAATTCATCACGAGCCCTACAGCCTCATCATCGAAAGACCGGTTTCGTAATCTTCAAACATTGCTACAAACCATCTGCATCAGAAGAACAAAACAGCTGCTGCATTTACCACCACCTATTCCGAGAATTCGTGAGGTGCATCTCACACCTTTGGAGCGGCAGGAGTACGACAATTTGATCCAGCAAGCCCGGATACAGATCCAGATGGCAGTTAGTGGACATATCAAGAACAGGATCAACTCCATAGTTCTCGATTCGCTCCTCAAGCTTCGGCTGTTTTGCAACAATGGCAGCGCAAACAACGTTCTGCAGATAGCGCCAACGGGACTTCCATCAGACTCGGATGAGGCATTGACTTACCTTCAGCAGCATGAGCTGAATGTTTGTGCTTACTGTTCTGCAACTATATACTCCATCAATAGTTCCGAAGACACCGATGGTGGGATATTCATATCACCCTGTTGCCATTTGGTCTGCCCCAACTGCACGCCTCAGCATCGTTCAGAGAATGACCGTTGTCCGACCTGTGCGCCAGGGAATGAATCGACAATCCCCGAAATTTCACTACCAGCTGGCTTTCCATCCCATTCTTACAGCGGGATTTTCTCTGCAGGAAGATATCCATCAAAGTTGCTTGCACTCTTGTCTGACATTCGCAGCGATCCCGGGCACAAAAGGTACCCTGTCCTCCACGTCAATATTTCAACTTGAAAAAGCTGACACTGGAACTCATAGCATCGTCTTTTCTTGCTGGAAGAAAACACTTGATCTTGTCGGAGAACTTTTATCCACTCACGGAATACAGCACAGAATCATCCATGGTGGATGCTCACTGACACAGCGCAGTACGGTGTTGCAGGAGTTTCAGTCCCGTCATGGGCCAGATATCCTGCTGATGACGCTTGGAACTGGTGCGGTAGGGTGAGTATCATTACTTGACGATTTTTCCATAACCTCGCCGCATAGATGCATTAACGATTCCAAGACTGAATCTTGCGGTTGCATCTCGTATCTTTCTGTTGGAACCGCAATGGAACCCGTCTATTGAAGATCAGGCCATCGGAAGAGCGCTTCGACTCGGCCAGAAAGCCCAAGTCGTCATCATACGATACATTGTTGCGAATACAGTCGAACAGGTCCGAGAGTCACACTCTTCTATTCCGGCTGTCAACTGACTAGCTGTAGGCCGGCGTTTTGTCTCGCCAACAGAGAAAAATCCAGCTAGCAGGAGGAGGGTTTGGCAAGGGGAAGGATATGCCACCCGAGACGCTTCAGTCGCTCTTGGTAAGATGGCCACAAAGGGAGCAAACATTGGATCTTATTGACGATGTTCTAGCATGCCTTCAACGTTGATGGACCTTCTGTGTCGCGACAAGCCTAGGGGCACGATCGAAGGGCACATATTGGGTCTTTCCTCCTTCGGTTATCCTCCAATGTAGTGGGTAAAACTGTACGGCGAGAACCTATAGGCACTCTTATCTGCTCATACTGATATCCTTGTGATGATTACCTATGTCACTGTCTCTTCTGCGTGATGCAGGTGGCAGGGTAACAATGTCCAACCGTCATGTTCTCCTTTCTAAGCTTGCAGTTCTGCCTCGTCATACCCACCCAGGCTACCGGCATGGTGATTTATCTAGCTGTTGGCAGGAAACTTGACGATTAGTGATGGGGTAAAGAAGTTACTTGGTCTAACCATGAAAATATTGTTGAGAATTGGGCACCCATGTTCACGATGAAGTTGGTATGTAACATTTTTTACCCCTTTGGCCTGTATAGCAGCAATAGGCGTTGTCCAAGACGTTGGAGAGCGAGCGAAGAATGTAAAAAGAAAAAAAAGGGGAGCGGGAACGAAGTTTCACTTCATTGTCTAGCTATTGCTTGAGAAATGCTTGCCATGAATCATCCGCCTCTTGAGAAAAGGTTGTGTCTACTTGAGGGGGCGTAAAGTCCGGCCTATTTCTGTGATCGGTCTTCCGCAACTCCGTTGTGCTCGGAAGTGCTTGAGTCTTCCAAGTGCAACAGAAACCAAGCACAGGGAACCGGGCCGCTCTCTAGCCCCAAGTCTTGGCTATCCCCCACGTCGCAGTGGGTGCCCCATCGACGTCTTTAAGTCACAAGCGGCTGCCTTGCGAACGAGCGTCATTGTGTCATTACGGCTCAGCCAGGTGGTGGTTCGCAAAAAGAATAACAAACCGAAAATATGGCCAAGGGCGACCTACTGTTGACCTGATTGGCCTTTAGCATGAACTAGTGGGGGCAGCAGTTAAAATACGTACCGATACGGAGTACATCAGGTCGATTCTAGGATTTCTGGCTACGTGACGTCATCCCAACATTTTACGAACCAACCTTAGCACTGAGGTCACAACTGGCACACAAATAGTGCCACGGCCTTCAACAGTCTTATTGGGAGGTTCCGAGGTTCTGGCAGGGAGGGCTTGGATTACGAGACGAAAGAATAGACTCGAACAAACCATCATCACCTAAAATGTCCTACTATATTTGTACATACCCTAGGCAGCTTGTTCCACGTCTATCGAAGTGCGTTACATATCTTGTTCCAGCCCCGTCCCTGCTAGCATGGCTTCCCAGGCCACCTCTAGCCTGAGCCACGATGGCATGGCCCCGTCTTTGGACGGTTTGCCTTCTCCAAAACCCCAGACTGCCGGCTCGGTGTGGAAGGGGCGTATTTACTTATTGGGCAGCCGGTGTTGGAGGACATCAATGTCAGTTTGGGGCCCTTCATATATAGGAATGCTATGATAATCTAGGCTGAGTTAGCCATCCCCCTATCAGACCCAAGGCAACACCGAAATAGGAGAAACAAATAACCTCTCGAAAGAATAACACTGGTGATTTAGAGGAAGAAGGCAAGGCGTCTATCTACTCTCGGGAAGAGAAAAGGTGGTATCTGTTAGAGACGTTATTTAGGATAACAACAATAACAACAGATAACACGATCGTGGCAAGGGAAGGCCTGCGTCAGTTTCATCCATCACAGCCACTTGTTAGGCTTATATTGATCTACATACGCAGACAACGCATTAGCGTTCTCGAATGCTATCTTCCCTCTGATGTGCTGCCTCCAGGGCTTAGCTGCCAATTCTATCCAAGAAAACCTCTTGCCATTAGTCAACTGGGAGGTGCAATGCCCCTCGGTAGGTCCCTAGTCAGCCTAGGAATCTCTTAGAAATGGAACTGTAGATGTATGGGATGCAGGTGCTGCCTGGTTCCCGTGGAGAAACGGATAGGCCGTGATGTAGTTTGCCTGGGTTAGTGCGATATTCATCGTAAAATTCATCAAAAGTCCCCTTCCTGAGAGACAAAAGCGGAATGTTCCGTCTCTTACGGCGGTCTGTTAGGCATGCAGCAAGGCGTCCTTCTCCGTTCAATCCAGTTTTCGAATGAGGCGCAGCTGAAGTGGCACAGCCAATACAGTCGAATGATTCTGGTTACGTTGGAGTAGTGAGTTCATATCATTGGTACAACTACAGCACCTGCACCAATGGGTCTCTCACGACCCCGCTTATCCGGCTGTGCGGAGGGAGGTTGCCCACAGTGTGCTGACTTGGGCATTATCCATTCAAATGCCCTCGTAGCATCATAAATAGTAGAAGACAGACACATTCTTCCAACTCTGTCGATTTGCTAGTTAACCTCATCGATTTCATCAGTATGTCATCACAAGACTCTCCTGCCAGTTTCGGATCCATCGGTGTTGAGCCACCAGTGCTATCTGTGCTCTCCTCACCCATCTCTATCATTTTTGAATGGGTAGCCCTGCTACCGCTGGCGATATACCTTGCCAGTAGCCGACTTCCTTATCGTCTGGTCGGCCAGACTGCCCTATCCGGCCACGTTCCTATTGCCCTTTTCCCTCGCCTGGGAGTGCTGGGGACCCTTGCCGACTTCCTTGAGCAAGGCCAGGAGTTCTTCGACCGTGCCTCTTCAGTCAATGATCTCAGTCACAAAGTCTGGGACGTCAACTGGGGTAGCATATTTCCCTGCGCCAATGGAGCCGTGGCAGCTATTCTCAGCGCCTATGCTCTTCGGGGTGTCAAGGTCCAGAAGGTACCGGAAGAGGTGGACCAAATCGCCCTTCACCTACTGGGAAAGGAACCTGGCTCAGAGACCTCTTTCGAGCCCGTCAAGCTCAACAGCCCCTTTCGCCGTTATCAGAAGCTTCACATTCTCCACTTCTCCGAAAGTACGAAGAAAGTCAGCCATGCTAGATACCTTTGGGATGGGTTACCTACGGCCCTAGAAGGGCTGTTTCTCATCGGGCTTCTAGGGATCAGCATTGTATGTTGTCTCTTTGGCCTCTACGGAACAGCTGCCGCCGTCTTCCTCGCAGTCCTCTTGCGAGTTAGCAGACAGCTCATGACGATCGAGAGACCGAGTGGGTATCTGAAGAACAACGAGGGCGACCTCCCGGGTTGTATGCTGGTCTCACTCCATGAGAACTCTTCAACGTGGTATCTTTACATCGGCTCTCGTGGAATCATTGATACCATCCTCAACAAGACCATGGTCCAAGATGTCAAGTCCCCTCTAGGTGTCTGGCATGGTTACGGGTTACGACTCTTGGAGGCACTGCAGATTCTCATCATGACCTATGTGGCAGCCCAAAAAGGCTGGGATGGAGTGGCATTGGTCTCTCTTGTTATTGTTGCCTCAGCAACTGACTACATTTCCTTCAGCGATGACCGTATTGCTGCACGATGGCTAAAGAGAGAAGGAGTACGAGTGGACGCGACAACCTTGCAGTTCAGTGGTCGAACACCTATGATCGGGACCATTCAGGCGTTGGGCAACCAGAGATCTACGACATGGATGGACGGAATCATTGCCCCATCAACTCGTCGCAATGTATGGCTCCGGAAGTTGGCATCCCAGGACATTGATTCCAACCTCGAGAAGGACCTCAGTGCCAGTGACAAGGACTGGATTGATCTAAATGAGAGACTGACACTCGTGGCACAAGCTATGATCCCACCTAATGTCAAAGCTGAGGCGAGCCCATGAATCGGTTCTGGATAGTTAAGGCTCACTTTATGACGGGTATTCCTCTTTCTTGACTAGCTCTGTATTACTTTCTCCTTTTTCTCCTCTTTCTCCTCTTTCTTTTTCTGCCTATGTATTACCATTCTTCCATATGAAACCCATTCTGCCCCCAGATATAGATAGCTTAGTTTATGAGATCCTTCGTCTTTTTCTCGTATCCTCCCGTTCTTCTGGTGACCAGTGTCTCGTGTTCCTCCTGAGACTTTCTTCGTCACGACGACCAACAGATATTCTCAGCACATACTCTCTCACCCCGTTGTCCCGTCTAAGATTCCTCGATCTTTCCCGCGGGGGTTTGGGGAGAAGGTGTACGCCAACAACCAGATTCTCCGTCGTCTCCACGGCGACCGCTGGATACGTCGGATCCGATGATGGAGTAAATTGAACATGTCCTGCTAATGCCTCGTACATATCCAACTCCTCGCCCAGCGGATCTCCCGGTCGTTCCCACGGTTCCCTCTCCCTTCCTAATATCCCGACGCGTGGAAAACAGCTCTTCGAAAGGCTAATGATGACGTCAAACTGCCACCGTGTTCCTTCGTCATCGAGTTCTATGTTGATGAATACTACCCTATTTGGCTCTATGCACAGTTCACCCATTTGGAGGCCCTGAACCAGCGATCGGCGGGAATCACCATCCAGAAGTTGTGTGATTTTCTTCACAACAGAATGACTGAAGGTCGCGATGTACTTGGCCACGATGCTGATCGGTTCGGAATATTCCAAAGAGAATATTGACGAGCAGATGAGCCGGTCCGAATAGTTGTTTCCTCTGATGAGAATAGGTTCGCGGCTGCGCTCTTCCTTCCAATCATTGAAGTTGACCTGACTCATGTCGCAGAGTTGATGGATGCGTATTCGATGGTAGGCATCCGCATCGGCGTCGTAGGTGAGATAAATGCCAGTTTCCTGGCTGCTGTCAGACCCAAAGCTGCAATTGAGCCGGATGAGACCGGCGTTGAGATCGGCCTTGTGCCTCCAGTGCTTTGCGGTGATTGCCAGGCCTTGGTTTGTCATGGAGAAGGTGTTGCCGTAGTGTCCCAGAGCTTTGACCTTGGAAGCATCCCAAAAGTCCTTGACTGAACGTGCGAGAATCCCCCATCCGGACTTGGAGGCTGTGACCGAACAGTCAGCGAAGAGCTTATGGTAGTCCAAAACTGTAGCTTGCCTTGATGTTCGGGGCGGACAGGGCGCCCACCGATTGCCTGCGGCTCTTTCCAAGAAAACAGTGAGTCGTCGTTATAGACGATAATCAACTGACGCTGGAGTCTATTAAAGGCCTGCCTGCTTCCTTCTCCATAGATGAGAGGCAGACTAATCCCAAAAAGACCCAGCAAAGAGTACGTCTCATCCTCCTCGACTGTTGTTTCGCGGCCAGAAGCCCACGAGAACCTCATTGCTGTCGAACATGAAGCAAAGTCTGTTGGCTCAAAACTTGTCAAGTGATGTGCCTCAATGTTACTGGCTCGTTCAATCTCATGAGCCCAGCTCTCTCGAGTGCCAATCCGGCGCCACGCACGATCAACAAAGACCAGATAATGAGGCGCTAGTAGCTCTTGCAGCGTCCAGCCCCTGGTGAACCACTTCGCCTTGATGAAGAAGCGCTCGAGGGCTTTGTGGAGTGGGCCGTTGGGATTAGCGGCGTTCCGGCTGCCAACGGTGCCGTCGAAATCCACATTCTGAGGTAGATCCATGTTCTTGACATCTCTGAGGACATCTACATCTTCCAAGTGAGCGTAGCAGATACCCGCACTCTGATACCACCGGAACATGGCATTGATAGCTTCTTGAGTGTCAGCAGGGTTGGTCTTGTCGATGCAGCAGGTATCCATCCAGGCCCACTCCCAACCATCCTTTGCCGCCCGGTCGCAGTATTTCCTCAACTTTGACCACCCTTTCTGCTTGTAAACATCATTCTTGATATCTCCCTTTCTCGTTTTCATGTCCTGGTAGGTGATTTCGTCTTTGGATGATATCCATGTGTGCGAGAGAATAGCGTAGGATGGAAAGGGGGCTGGGATGTCACTGGCCTCAAAGAGCTCGTAGGATTTAGTTTCTAAAAGTCTCATGTTAGCTTGAGGCTTTCTAGACGTACTCAAAGGCTACAATAGCTAAGACGAGCTGCCTAGGACGATCAGAGTGTTGTGAGAGATTTGTTGCGGGGGTGCTCCACAGAGCTTAAGCAAAACGCTAGGCTAAGTCAGTCAGTATCGGGTTTAAAGCGGGCCCACCTTTCTTCCTAACTAGGCAGCCACGCGGTCGTCGAAAACTTGAGACACCAGGACGGTTTCGCTTAAGAATACTAAGTTTATAGCCTAATTATGAGCTAAATAAGAGATAAAAATAAGAAATAATAGTATTAATCTTTAAGTAGTTTAGATAGTTATCTCTAATATTTTTATTATATTTTATTTAGTAAGACTTTTATGTTTAAAACTAGAGGTAGTTAACTCTAATATCTTATGCTTTTTACGACCGTGCCGTAGCCTGCTGAAAGGCCCATTTCTCCAAGTGTCTAACATCCTATCCCCATCAGCTAGAGCATGGTCTATCAACTTGAGGCTATTCAATGTTAGTAGTCAGCGGTGATATTAGTGTTTGGCATGTTCTTCTTCACCTTTTCATCTTAGTCTTCCCGTTGCCAATGCAAAGTTAACTATCGCTCGCACTGCCTCTAGGTTAGGTGTCCATTTGGGCCCGACGCCGACTTTCCACCCAAAAAGAAGGAGAGGTTTCCCATCATACTTTGTCCAGCTTGTTGCCTGGTAGGGACCAGTCGCTCACTCTGTGGGGTAGTCTCTGTTGCCGGCGTAGCTACGCCCCGTGATGGCGGAGAACCGTAATTGACGTTAGGAGGGCGTGGAAGTAAGCAATACATAGACCGCGATTTAGGCGTATAATCCTTTACCCGGCTTGGGCTCTACGTTTTTAACTACTCCTCTAGAGTTCCCGAGTTACCTCTACTTGGTGATGTGTTAGACCGTTGTGGCTCGCTTTCGTTTTGGCACAAATGAGTCATCAATGTGCTCAAAGTGAGGCATTTGACCTTGATGGTTATGAGGCCGTCTCTACTACGTAGGCAGTTAATTCTTTTTTTTTTTTTTTTTTGTTTTTGAAGTCAGCTCTTTGTTAATCTGTATTCTTGACCAATCCATAAACATGCCACAGAAATCCGCACCTACGGCCATTGGCCACTTTGACTCAACGGCCGCTCAGTATGAAGCCTCAACCGGTGGATCCACTCGAGAACTAGCTCGGCTGCTCCTCGACATTCCACAGCTGAAAAGCATCTACCAACCCAGTGCGATCGTCCTTGATAATGCATGCGGAACTGGCATCGTGGCCGAGGAAATCGTCCTGCGTGCTCGTCGAACAAACTCAAATGCGCCCAAGCTTTACGCTGTCGATCCTGCTCCCAACATGGTCGAGATATCTCGCAAGAAGCTCGATGCCCTGGGAGCTTCTGAAACTTCAAACACTGCAATCATGCCTGGTGAGAAGCTGGAGTTTCAGGATGAGATGTTTACCCACAGCATCACAAACCTTGGCATCCTCTTCTACACAGATGGAGACGCGGGGGCCAAGGAGATATACCGGACTCTAAAGGCTAGTGGCGTTGCGGTTGTTACCTCTTGGGCTGTACTAGGTTATCTGGAGGTCATCCATCCGGCTCAAAGTGTTGTACGGCCAGATGATCCGCCATTCAAGCTACCCATTCCAGAGAAGTGGTTTGATTCGGCTCAAGTTGAAAAGTGTCTGAGAGACGGCGGGTTTGAAAATGTCACTGTTTCTGAGAAGCTTGTTCATTATGGTGCATCATCTGCAGAGGGTTTGATGGACTTGATCCTGAACTCGTTCAAGATGCTTTGGAATGGCTGGTCCGAAGAGGATCAGAACAGCTTTCGTCGGGCGGTCCGTGAAAAGATCGATGAGTCATCGTCTTCCTACACTATGAATGACGGAAGTCAGGGCGTGGGCGTTCCCATGACGGCTATTGTTGCGGTCTGCCAGAAGTGACAACAGTGAAAGGGAAAAACAGTGAAACGGGTAAGAACTTTGACTAGGTGAAAATGATCACTATGTTATATCAGCACACTTCATTTAGAATATTACGTCTAAAAGCCAAATGTTTCTTCCATCGTTCGACGCCTCAATACACCATTACCAGGCACCATTTTGCGATATAAAGGTCCCTGTTCCTGTCAGACAGTGATCTTAATTGACTCTTTGATGGTAGGTAAGATATAGTAAAGTCAAAATCTGCGTTGTTCTAGCCTAATAGCTCCGGGCTGCCCCGTTCCACCGCCATCCTCACGAACTTCAATTCGGAGACATTACCATTCCCATTCCAGGCCCTTTACCCCAGGCTTTGGTGGCCTGGGAACGACAGAATCCTTGGCCGCTCTGGGAGGCCTTTCCATATCCATTCCGACTGCCATGTCGTCCAAGTTCCTGACATACTCCTCCTCCATCGATCTTCTGGATCAGTTACCTAATCAAGGCCCGAGGTCCAAATATAACAAAGAACTCATTTCTCCTCCTCCATCGATTCGACCTTAGTCTTCTCCACTTTAGCACTCTTCTTCTTCTTTGGCTCCGTCGCAGGCTTCTCCTCCTCATCCGTCTCAGTCTCCTTTGACTTTGTCCCGACTTCGTCTCTGATAGCGATCGGGCCATCTGCAGTGCTCATGCGCAGTGCGCCAGCTGCGACCAGCGCCGACACAACACAAACACGCGGTTCGTAGGCCGCTTCGACGAAAACCGTATCGGGAGCGTCACGGTAGGCCCAGAGGGTTGATGCGAAGATCGTGGTGAGGACCGACTTGAGCTTCCCCTTGTCGAGGATGGAATCTTGCTCGAATTGGATGGCAAACGGGAGAGTCGACTCCATGGTGAGCTTTGGTGGAGAACGTTGCTTTTGTGTGGAGGTTTTCTTTATGTAGGTGTGGGTAGATTGTTGTGGATGAAGTTGTATACTGGAGAGAGTGAAGTGGTCGCCAGAATTTATAGCCAAATCTTGCCCTTAATCACTGGCGTGAGAGGTACGGATACGGTCTTCAGACCTTCAAACAAAAGAGGGTGAATCGAGGATGTATTACGTAGACGCGTCATATCATGTCTTTGCTTCACAGCCAACCCTACCTTGTGTCAGATATCACTACCTGAGTGTTTCTTGTACCTGATCATCACTGTGTTAGCATTGGGATAATGTGCTACGATGTGCTAGATATGTGTTCTTTACCATCGTTGAAGCTGAGATAACCCAGCCATAAGATCGTGCCTGATTATCATAGCACCATTCGTCTCTTCATGGGAGTGATTCGAGCCAACCTGACCATACGTCCTTTCCCATCGCATCTCTTCCGGTCCTAGGTAGGTGTTTCACTTTATTATTATCTTTAGTGACGAGTCAGTGAGAGACCATCAAGCATAACACTAAACGATGCAGTTGGTAATACATGATGGGATTAAAACCTACGATAGAAAGTATTTCACTTAATCAAGTTGGCATTTAATATCTTGATACTCTTCTATCCACTGCCTCTCATCGTTCACGTCATCTATTCTCATTGAATTAACTGTGTTTACGGGTAGGACCAGTCCGAAACACCTCCAGTAACTGTAATATGTCCTGATCCGAAGGATTCCGTCTCAACTGTGCCAGCAACATAGGCGACCATCCAGTCCTGCACTGCAATTCTGGATTTGCTCCTCGCCAAAGGAGCGACATGACAATGGACCGCAACCCGAGCTCGACCGCGTGCAATAGCGGTGTCCTGTCTCCATCTCTGGCATATTCCCTCCGCCGTCCAATCTTGGTATAATCATGACCACGCCCAAACAACTTTGCTAACGGATTCCGAGATGAAAGGTAACGGTCCAGTTCTAGAGCGTCGTCACAACGCTCAACTTTGGTCACCAATGGCAAAAGGCCATCGTCCCTCCACAAGCGAAGCCCATGTGCACGGAAAAAGCTGACTGTCCACGGGTCATCGGATCTGCGGAAGCGCTTCTCCTTGAAGGTAGGGCGGCCGATGGTGGTAATATTTTCGAAGTAGCCCACAAGAGTATACTGGTCGTTGACGTCTACACCTTGTTCGAGTAGCATCTTAATAGCTGCTTCTTGTTTAGCCTCTATTGCCCAGGCCAATGGCGTACAGCCATCCATATCCTTCGGATCAGCATCGGATCCTCTCTCCAGGAGAAGTTTCATGGTAGAAACATGTCCTCTTAGTGCTGCGAAATGCAATGGTGATGCCCCAGAATCGTCCTGCCAGTCGACCTCGGCCCCTGCGTCAAGGAGAACTTGCACTGTGGCTGCTTGGTCTCTCTCGGCAGCATATAGCAATGGTGTTCGTCCAAGGTCATCCGTTGCATTTATGTCCACTAAATCTCTTTGGCCCAAAAGTATCTGCAGCGGTACGAGCAATCCATGTCGCGCAAGAATATGCAATAAGGTGGCTTCGAAGGGTGGAAGGTGATCCCTGTTCACGTCTAGGTATACACACCAGCAAGTCTTGATCCATCGCTTCAGTATAGTCTGTGAAGGCCAACTGAAGTATTGGAGTCCTTCTTTGTAGCTCTCCTGGCTTGCCTTAAGGTGCGCGATCCACCGAGTGTAGGCATAGCCGAGTAAGGGATACTCGGATAATGAAGTAACCTGATCTAGCCTCAGCCCATGATCAGTAGTCACTCTTTTCCCAATGAGAGCCACCCCAATCTCATCCATGGCCAAGTAGTGAATGCATGTTCTGTATAGCTGGTAGTGTGCCGCTTCGTTAACCGAGAAATACCTATCCCCAGAAGCTTCTGTGAGGTTATCAAAGAAGTCCTTGACTGACTGATGTATAAACTGAACTAGTCGTGTCTCAGAGGAATGAATGACCTCGGCCAAGCCGTGGCTCAGCGTCTTGACTTTTCGTCCCATGACATCGTTGTTTTCAGTGTAGTCCGGGGTGGTTTTGTATGCTTGCAATGATGTGTGTGATGAGTCGGGGTCAAGGACCATTGCCCACCGCAATTCGTCCAACGACAGAGGCCGCCTAGCACAACTGATCCATCGAACCATCTTCAGGGATGCCGACGTCTTCTCTGCGTTTCGGACTATCTCAGCGTAGAGAGTATTCAGATCACGAGGAAGTGTGTCGATGATCTTGTTGATCACCAGCTCAGCATTATTGGGGTCATCTGCCAGGTCAAGGTCCAGAATCCGATCAACAACGAGGCGGGCCCAGATGAAGAGACCATCGGAGCGCTCGGTGATGAGATCCGGAAGGGCTAGTGTGCCGGGCATTTGGAAATCGGACAGTCGGGCTCGGAGATAGGTGAGAATATCCCGTTTGTTCTCATGCTCGGTGCATATTTCGAGGCCACCCTCCCAGCTCTGCACGGGATAATGACGGCAAGCAAAGCAAATCCGAAGTTTCGAACGGGTAGGCGGGCCCTGTAGCAGGTCCTTGAAATGTCGGATCACCGCTTTCGCGTTCTCAGCTCCGCTCTCGTCCAGGGCGTCAACAAAGATCCAGATTGGGCGGCTCTTCAAGATGTCGAGAATGGTCCGCTTGAATAGCTCGCGCAGCTCATCGAGCTCCCAGGTCCAGTCGACTCCTGGTCTGCCAATTCCATTCTGTCGTTGCTCAAAGGTGGTCACCAACTTGGTCAATTCATCGGGCATTTCGGAGAGGAGTTGATGTAGAAGTGACCGGAAGAGGCCGAGCTGGTTCTTTTGCAGGTCATTACCGCGACCATGAAAGAAAAAGGACAATATCAGGGCCTTATTTGCCGTTCTAGTCGACTTGAGCTCTTGCAACGCATATCCGAGCAAGGTTGATTTTCCCGAGCCTGGTTTGCCCTTGATCCAGAGTAGGCCACGTTGAGAAGATTTCCACCTTTTCCATATTTTGTGTTGGAGAAGCCACTCGCAGGTTCCTCCCGTAGAGATGCGAATTGTATTGGACCGGTCATTCATCTCTGGGTATGCGAGGGACTTCAAGCAATCTCGCACCAGCGCCTGCCCAGCGTCGGAACTCCTTCGAACCACGTCAGTCTACATCTCTACTAGTGGGCAGTCTCTACCAAGAAGCGGCTGTCAACTTACGGATTGAATATCTGATCTCCATGTATATGCTGATCCCGAAATACTTGATTCTGGACTGTTCCCGCCGAGATACTCCGCGGCATTGAAGTAGAAGTCGAATCCATCCTTGTGCTGTAGGCTCAAACACGCCAATGGGTGGGGATGATTATGGGAGTTTAGAGGAGTAAGGCAATGCGCTATTTTAATATTCAGCCTTGCTTGCTTCGCCTCGGCAGGCATGCACCCAAGACTCAAGAGACGTACTGTTAAGCGCCCGCTGTGTGCCTTATCCAATGAGATTCGCAGTTTCATCACCAATGTGCAGTGTTTGGCTCAGCTGACCTGACCAAGGTCTCAGCTAGGTGGAACGGTGGCTGGTTTAGAATGAGAGAATATCTTCGCAGCCTGATCTGCTTTTTTCGGTTTCTTTGCCCCCCCCGACCTCCAGCTTCTTCCAGCTTCCACCTCGACCCTCAACAGTAAAGCAAAGCATTGACTCACAAAATGTCACAGCTTGGCCTGGAACAGCTTTCCTCCCCCGAGAGCGCAGATCTTGAGTATGTCTCAGACTTCCCCTCACCTTTGAGCGAGTCACTGACCAACTCACCAGCATTGTGTTTGTCCACGGGCTCTTTGGTAATAGATTGAACACTTGGACCAAACATGGCGTTTTATGGCCCAAGCAAATCCTTAGCGAGGACATCCCCAAGGCCCGCATCTTCACCTTTGGCTACGACGCCGATGTGACCAAGTTTAACCTTGATGAAGAAGTTACCAAGGGGACCATGGAATCTCACGCGGCTGATCTATGCGAAAGACTCGCTGGACTAAGAGCTAAGACCGAATCAGTGAGAAATTTCAACTCTGTCGTTACGGTGACAGTCATAACTAACAACCCATTTGCAGTCGGATCGACCGGTGGTCTTCGTCGCACACAGCCTTGGCGGTTTAGTTTGCGCACAGGTCAGTACCCCCTCTTTTCCGTAACCCTTTGGGTGTAATCTTATTGTTCTTTAGATGGTCGTTAAGGGTGCCCTGGGAGATGGAACTGACAACACCTCCATAATCGCCAACCACACTCGTGGCATGGTCTTCCTGGGTACGCCATTTCACGGCTCTCCAGCGGCCCCTTGGGGTAAAGCAATTAGCACGATGGTCTCTATTATCCACGACACCGACTCGCAAAAGGTAAAGGATCTAAAGCAAAAGTCGGAGAAGCTGCAGATCCTGGCCGAGTCATTCGCCTCTGCGTTGCATCAGCGCATCAGAGACAAGAATGAAATTCGTGTAGCCTTTTTCAACGAGACGAAGAAGCTACACGGCGTCTTAGTGAGTTTATCAACCTCGACTATTGACCATTTCGGAGTTCATGACGGCTATATAGGTTGTTCCTGAACGGAACTCTTGGATACCTGGGTTCGGAGATCATGCGTCTATCAACGCAGATCACTCCACCATGTGTAAATTTGCTGACCAGGATAGCCCTGGATATCAGAGCGTCCTTGCTGCGATTCTTAAGGTCTCAGCTAAGGACGATAGTCGACCCGGTGAAGATGTACGTGTGCCTCCCTAAGCACCCGCCGTGTCTAACTTCAGTACAGCCTCATGGGACAGGAATTGTGAACAACAACTGGGGGGAGGTCAAGAACCAAGTGCTTGGAAATCAGACCATCCAAGGTGATATGAACTTTAACTGAGAAGGAAATGCTGGAGCCCAGCCGCCGGAGAAGGAGTGCATGAGAAACTACTAGCCTTGGAGCTCTCTAACTAGGCAAGAAAGGCCACGGCCTAACATCACATCTAGAGCCCGTCTTATATAATAGATAGAATTATGCGTTTTGGGAATGGTCATCATTGGCTCTAATAACTATAAAGGTTGGCCATGCCCGTTTCCGACCCGCATTCCTGAGCAATCCAATACCCCTAGCCAGTATGATGTTATGTCGACATCCAAGCACTTACCAGTGCGTGAGAACCTGCTTCAGACCTTCCTCCCCCTTCTTCTTCACAGATGCTCTCATCATCAGAACCAAAGGCATCAAGCCAGTCATGTTTATAGATGTCTCGTTCGGCAACAGGAAAACCGTCTGTCCCCCGCACCCAGTTAAACACAGTGCGCGTGACGAGCTCAGAAAGGTCCTTTTCCAGATCCAGATGGCTGTAGTTAATGTGGCTAGGAAGGTGGTTTAGTGGCGCTGAAGGAGTAAGACCAGGGCGTATCGCGTCTTCGTCGTCGATATGCTGGACCTCTCGTCTCCCTCCAGTACAATTCCAAATAATTTTGGAAAATCTTAACGCATGTTTGCCGGCACACATTGCATGCAGTCGATCTTCAATATCCAAATCCTCCATCGCGGTCATGCCTGGCGGTGGATAAGGATAAAGCGGTGGGAACTTGTTGTCGGAAAGACCCTGGAGAGGTATGCTAACCGCCATTCATCCGCTCGAGCAATTGAGCTGTCATCAGAATGGACGCGGGAGACAGGCTCTTCAATGAAGGAAACAAGAGTTCCAGTCCAAGCAGCTTCATGGAGGTCGATTTCCTCAGTTCCCAGGAGTCCCCGAGGGCTCTTCAGGAGATTCTTGTGTGCTCCTATTATCATGGCCCCAAGCCATAAAAAGCTCAGATACGGCCTTCAGAGGAAGAACATGCGCACAAGCACGTCGACATCCTGCGATCTTCGTCATCAGTTATCCGACTTTAACTATAATAAAGAACACATTTCTAACACATCATAGCATCATATCCCAATGCTAACACAGAGGGTGGTCTAGGGGCAATGGAGCTTGGCCAAATATTATCCTATGCGTGTATTTCTTTCTTCCTTGGTGCTGACTGAGTTAGCCAACTGGTGTAATAAGTTCACTCGTCTTATCAAGGTAAAAGAATGATTAGTATTGTCAGGAAATTATAAGCCAACTAAAGATGTCATAGATCTTTGGCATATGTAATTTGAATCAGCTCTTAGCTACTTGATCCATGCACATGTTCAATCCCTCTCAAGCCCCTGTACCCGACGCCCCTCTTCGCAACATACAGAAGGATGGCTGTCACCAAGCCAAAACCAGGGCTGATCTTGCAATTAAGCATCACCGAGGCAGCGGACACGGAAGTTACCCGTAGAAGTCTCAGAGTCAAGAGGAACCCAGATAGATCCAGAGTCACCACTGGGTTGGAACTTGCCCGCGCAGTAATCGAATAGGGGGAACCAGACGACAACACCAGACTGGTTGCCCTCGCACTCAATGGGGATCTCGATGCTCGTTCCGCTGGTAACTGAGTAGCTGGAAGACACCTCGAGACCAATCTCGGCTGTCATAACATCGAAGAGCGAGCCCCCAAGGCTGACCGAGGCCGTGATGCCGACAGTCTCGGTCTTGCTCTTGGAGGCAACCCATTTACCACCGTTGGGGAGACGATCAGTCATCTCAGTCTGAGCCCCAGGTCTCTCGACGCTCTTTCGGCGGTTGGTAATCTCAAAGCTGTCATCATCCTGTTACGTCTGTCAGTGTTGATCCAGCTATGAACTGAGGTAGTGACTTACTCGAGCGTGCAAAGCATGCTTAGCTTTCTGCTCTTCCTCAATCTGCTTCACCTCCGCCTCATTCTCCTCAAGAGTCATGACCTCCTCTGTAGCACCAGATTTACCCGCAGCCGCCTTCATGGCAGCCATTTTCCAGTCCGTGTTAGCCCTAATGGCAACCTCTGTCCAAGGCTTGGGCTCAGCAGGAGACTCGTAACCGCCACCATCATCGGGCTCACAGTAGGAGATGATGGCGCTAGTGCGTCGTCCCCACTCCTTACTAGAGTCGCAAACTTCCTCGTCTTCGTTGTTGCAGAATGAGATGCGGCAGTTGCCCTCGCGGAAGATGCGACAGGCGTGTTGATTGACGCAGACGTCACGTTCGTCGCCGTTGCCGAAGTAGACATTGCCGTCAATGATGCTTCGACCTTGACGCGAGTTAGTATTCATAGTAAGTAGTTCAAGAATACGGTGTCGTACAGTCTTTATAGGACGGCTGAATCAGTCCGTCACATTCAATGCCGGGCTTTGGGCGAGTTCCATCAAACTCGCCGTCAGATTGGGGCATTGGAGACCCCGAGACGAGACCATGAGTCATGGCGAGGAAGGCGAGGGAGGTCTTGGAGAAAAACATAATGAATGATTAGTCTTTCTGTCGGGAAAGAAAGGGGATAGGAGGTGCTAGTGAGTCGCTGTTTCGTTGAGATGGTTCTAAGCGCCGAAGGTGTTTTTCTGCTTGTTTGTTGAACGAAAGCCCTTTTCACGGAAACTGAACCTTCTTTATACTTGATAGAGATCACCCCTAAATGCCCTTGATCGCATTGTTTCTCCCAAATCGTCCCATTACCTCGTCCTCATCTGTTTCAACCGTCATCCGCCACAGACGTCAAAGAGACATCCTGAGATCCTCGATTCCTTGCCTTCCGGAGGATGGGGATGCATTCACGAGTATAGCCCATCATGACGATCTTGTTGGTCGTTGTTCGGATGGTCGGGGACTCGGGCAAACCGGATGCCAACGTGTGAGATATTCCTTTAGAATCCATTGTAGACAGAATCTCGAGAATCTTTTGCGAGAATGCCGCTTGGCGAGTCCGTCTAGAATATCTGATAGGGCAACGACACAAAATGTCTCCGCAAGTTGGAACGATACTACCTCGTTAAACTGAGACATGCGACTCGGCTGTGAAGGGGAGCAGCAATGCGAGGGAAGAGGGATTTGAGGCAGCCAAGACCCT
This sequence comes from Fusarium euwallaceae, assembly GCA_002168265.2. NCBI lineage: Eukaryota > Fungi > Ascomycota > Sordariomycetes > Hypocreales > Nectriaceae > Fusarium > Fusarium euwallaceae. The sequence continues at coordinate 220,552 of NHTE02000061.1, forward strand.
GTGCTGACTTGTTTCGAGTAAAAACTTGATGTTTTCTGGGTATTTTCAAAGGTTCTCGGGCAGTCTTGAGAGTCGCTTCCCGAAACTGAAGAAACTCGCGATGATCCGATGATTTCGATGGCCTGCATCGAGTGTCAGCCCAACGCCGCAGCACGTGGGTTAGCAGGAACGTGACAAGCTGACCTCCAAGATCATTTGTTGTCCCTTTTCTTAATCTCTCACTTCTAATATGATGTCATGGGTTACTGGATTTGAAAGGTCCTATGCGGCGAGGTGTGCTAAAGGGGAATATTCATCGCCGATTCTTCTTCTTTGAGAAGTAAGCGGCAGGCAACTGAGACAAGAGAGGGAATAAACATGACACTTGTCACGAATCATTGTACACATCATAGTCACGGGGAATTAAGTGATCGGCACAAGCATTCTCGGGGACTTATCAACGCTATCTAGGTTTCCAGAAGGATGCTAATCCAACGCCTCAAACAGAACTAGGCGATAGTCACTCCTAGAGAACGTGTGCGCATTAAGAAATAAAAGACTATGAAACACAGAATTAAGCTATTTGTTTTAAGTTCCGACATTCCTACTCGGTCACAAACAGCCTCCATGTCGTCAGCCAAGATAACCCAGCCACAGATGATCCGACTTTGAGAACCCTGATGGCCAGTTCCAAGACATCACAGTGGGACGATCACCAACATGCATTTCATGCGAGGATTGGGCTCTTCCATTGAAATGACGGAGATGCCTATGCCAAGAGCAAACAGGAGCTATGTTTGTAGGATCATCGCTGTTTGGATGAGTTGGGAGAAATTGTTAGTCGCGAGGGAGGCTGGGGCCCTACATAAGCTGAATCAGAAGAGAGAGACTGTACCTTCATCCTTCAACGCAATCCCATTTTCCCCCTAAACATTTCTGCAGTCATGATTCTCTCACAGCGCTTCCTTCTAGCCGTGACAGCATCTGTTTCCATGGTGTTGCCTGCTACAGCTCAATGTCCTGCTCCCATTGAGAAAATCAACGCCGGCAATGTCACATTTAATGCGACTGGAGATACCTCAGTGGCATTTATCAACAAAGATCCTTGGCATCTTTCCTTGACCATCGAAGATTCCCGTCGAGAAAACACACGTTACGGCTCAGAATGGAATACGCTGCAAGACTTGGGTGTCTTTCTTAGCGTGCCGGAGTCCTTCATTGGCACAAGGGATGGCAATCGGACTCAAGTCTGCACGTACCGAATGGAAGGCCAGAATGCGACATCTGACGCTGAAGACAACAGCGCAAAGCTGTCTTGTAACGGTATACTGAGTGAAGATTGCCAGAACGCGTTGCGAAGTGTGTCAGCCCCAAAGGATGGGGAATGCCCGTCAGCGCCATCAAACGTGGCTGAGGCCTGTGCAGAGTCGATCAACATCTGGACCTGTAAGTTGTCTCCTCTTCGTTGCCATCGGTTGAGTATATACTAAATCATCACCTACTAGCCGTTCCTCTCAACTTTTCAACTTCCAACTGCTCAATTGATGAGCTTCCAGGAGTAACTCTACCCAACGACTACGAGACATTTCAGCTTTCAGGAGGCGGTCTTGTCCCTCCCGATACCAACAAGGACTCATTCGAAGTTTATGACCTGCGTGTTCAACAACCCATTCCGATCCTTCTGTCAGTGCGACTTCCTGACGGCAAGTCGGCTGCTGAAGTCATATGTCTGGCTCCAAGCAACATCACGCAGAGCAGTCGTAAGCCGGAGGCCGAGTTTCCGCCTAATGCTGCTGATAGCTTGGATTCGCGAAGGGCTTTCATGTTTGCAGCGGCAGTCATATGTGTTGTGGGACTGGTTCTGGCGCCTTGATAGAGACCAAATGATGATAGTCGTTTCTTGTAAAACTCTTCAGTCATGGTTGTTTCCAATGAGCTCCTCGGGTTTGGTTTGGGCCTTCCTACATCTTTTACATCATATCTTTCTCTTCAAAGTTCAAGGGCATAGGCTTTTGTAGTATCATAAGAGGGTTCCTGAAAGGTCAGCACAATGCGAATTCCGTTCCGCTATTATAGATGCCGTGGCGGCCTTGTTCCGCCAATGAGGTCCTGAACAAGAGTCAAAGTCGATGTTTCATCTGTCCAAATGTTGCCAAGCTCTTATAGGAAGGTCAATCCACTAGCAGCTAACCCCAGCCGCTGTCAACAAGGATCCGCGAGAGCCTCAATGGTCCGTCCATGATACTAACGTTACACGAGGAAGATCATATCCACATAAAGACAAGATTCCTTGCAACGTTGATTGCAGAGATTGACGTGCAACCAAGGATTGTGGTTCGTATTGCAAATCGATTCCCAACCGACTGGTTCCTTTGTATTAAAATGCCGTCATTGCCGGATACCGGTCTACTATGTCAAACCCATTTTAGCCTATTGGACCGGGTCGGAACTTCTGTAGACTTCGACATGCCCCAGTTATATTGCGCCATTTGCCTCTTCAACCAGCGTCGTATCTTGATGTCGATATCGCGTGTTAGTTTGCCTCTAAGCAGAAGTTCCTCATCATATTAATCGGGAAGGCTACGATTAGCTCAAGATCCTTCAAAGCACGTTGGTCGTGGATGTTCATTCTTCGGGGCATGTGCCGTTCGTTTGGTTCGTGGGTCACGCCATTTTGATCACGAACTCAATGGTTGTACAAGTTCGGCCCTTTCATGGGTCCAATGTTTGACATGTTAGAAGCAAAGCTAGATCTGTCGATCGTACAAATAGAGTTACCTCGTCCCATTTGCGCCGTTTTGCATTTTCTAGATCTAGAGCTGTAAACTACACAGCCCATTGAATCCCATGCCTTTCTGAACGATCATATACCTACCTTGATAAACAGGTAACCATGTCGAACAACATCAGCCCAGATGGGGGCATAAAGCCCACTGCTATTGCAACCACGAAGGGCGCCTACGCGCCCGAAGAACCGTCCTCTCCAGACATTTCCTCCAAGGATGACCAGGATCACCATGTCCATCAACTCCACGAGGAACACGATGAAGATACAGTTTATGTAAAAGGACATCCTGTCATTCGAAATGGTATTGCTTTGTATAGTACCCTCACTTGAGCTTGCCGCTGACATGCATGAATAGGCATGGATGTATCCAAATTCTTGATTTCGGACCGTGATGATGGGGATCCCGCCTTGACCTTTCGAGCGATTGTCCTGGGTTCCCTCTTCACAGCCCTTTCTAGCGTCATTACGATGCTCTACGTTTTTAAACCAACTCAAATGCAGGTTTCTGCAGTCTTTCTACAGCGTGCGTTGTCTCTCATCTTGCACCTCCTCGCAGTCTAACACGGATATCCCCGTAGTCCTCGTTTATATCTTCGGTCAAGCCTGGGCCCTTGGCACTCCTCGCCCCGATCGATTCAAATCGCCATTGATCCAACGCATCCTTCGATTCCTCAACTTTGGCCAGCCCTTCAAAATCAAGGAACATGTCGTTGCCGCTCTAATCGCCTCATCCGGAAACAATGGCCTGTCTGGAGTCGAGGTCTACGGCGTTGAACGACTATTCTACAATCGCAGTGTCACTGCCCTTACCGCAGTTCTCGCAACTTTTTCTATCTCCCTCTGTGGATTTGTCTTAGCAGGAGTACTGCGCCCTTTAATTGTCTATCCTGCCGAGATGGTATACTGGTCTACGCTTCCGCAGGTGGTTCTGTATCAGAACCTTCACTTCGATCAAAAGGCCAACAGAGACCGTCTCATCAAGTTCGGCTGGGCTCTCGGCATCGCCGCCGTTTGGGAAATCTTCCCGGCCTATGTAATGCCCTGGCTTGGCGGCATCTCTGTCTTTTGCCTTGCATCTATGAAAGCACCCGAACACACGCGCACCATCTTCTCCACAATCTTTGGAGGAGCTTCTGGTAACGAAGGCGTAGGTCTTTTTAACATCTCGCTAGATTGGCAGTACATCCAAAGTCAGTTCCTCTCGCTCCCTCTCAAGCAGCAGCTCAACACTTGGATTGGCTATTTCTTCTGGTACATTGCCATGCTTGCTCTGTACTACGGTAACGCGTGGAGCGCGAAGAAATTTCCGTTCATGTCGACATCTCTTTTTCACGAGAACGGAACCAGATTCGACAGTACAACTATTCTCAACAACCATGGCACCATCGACTTTGACAAGCTTGAGGAGATCGGCCTGCCTTATATGACTTCAAGCACGGTCTGGGGCTACTTCACCATGAACCTAGCTATTGGGGCCCTGATTACGCACGTAATTCTCTTTTACGGCAAGGATATGCTTCTGGCTTGGAAGCAGGCCCGCAGCAGGACTCAGCCTGACCCTCATTATCAAGGCATGCTCAAGTACAAGGAAGTTCCAATGTGGTGGTATATCACACTCTTTGTTCTTTGCTTCATCGCTGGAATTGTGGTCACCACTAAAGGCGAGACCACTCTTCCGGCTTGGGGATTCGTTGTTGCTCTTCTTCTGGGAGGTTTCATTGCTCCTTTTTCTTGCATCCTCTACGGACTGTACGGGACAGGAGTTGGAACCAACGCACTATCAAAGATGATAGGCGGTGTTGTCCATCCTGGCAGGCCTCTGGCAAACCTGTACTTTGCCAGCTGGTCTCACCAAGTCATTCTCTTGGCTGTCAACCTTTCCAACTGGCTCAAGGTTGGACAGTACACCAAAGTCCCTCACAGAGTCATGTTTGCCACGCAAGTCTACGGAACTCTTCTAGGCGCAGCGCTCAACTACGTCGTCATGACCACCATTGTCAGCAACCAGAAGGAGATCCTCCTAGACCCAGTTGGCAATAACGTCTGGAGTGGCTCCACTATGCAGAGTCTCAACTCTCAGGCTGTCACATGGGCAATGGCGAAGCAGGTCTATGGCGAGAATGGGCGTTATCTTATCGTTCCTCTCGGTCTGGTTATTGGTCTCGCACTGCCCTTTGCGCATTGGGGGGTCATCAAGGTGTTCCCTCGGGTGAAAGACTGGCCAATCAACACTGCGATCATCGCTTCCTACTCTGGCGCCACAACCTACTTTGGTATCACCTCCTGGATCTGGTCATCCATCGCAGTGGGTATCTTCTCACAGGTCTATCTCAGACGTCGACTTCCCAACATTTACAACAAGTATAACTATCTCATCGGTGCGGCTTTGGATGGAGGATCTCAGATTGTCATCTTTATTCTGTCATTTGCTGTCTTTGGTGCAAGTGGAAAGGAGACCCCATTTCCAACTTGGTGGGGAAGACCAGATGGAAACCCAGACCACTGTCTGTAGATGAGCAGGTTTCTGGCTAAGAGTCAGCAGACACAGTAGACGTTGAACGTGCGAGCATAACGATTTATGGATGATAGGATATGTCGATGTCGGGGGTTGACAAATCCATATGCGGCTTGTTGGGGCACCTGAAGGGCAACAGGGTCAAAGTCTAATCGATTCGTATGCTATATATCCCTCACAACGAAGAATGAAATCTTCAACTACAGAAGGTGGCATTAATATACGTGTCATAGGTGAAAGGATGCTCACTCAACCTTGACAACCAGGATGTGACTGACCAGACTGGAAGGCGCCGCATAGTCGAGTCAGCCGCCGAGTTGTGTGTAACGGCTTATCTAAATGATTGGCTACTATTGACAAGGGGTTGCACAGGGTTAAAGCACCTATTCATACAGTGCTTTTATGAAGGTGAACACAGACCAGACAAGCTTATTCCTTGCATATAGACTGCCATCTCGTTGATTGGGATATCGCCTCTACGGTACAATTTCTTGCCGTCCTAGGCTTTCTTTGCAAGTTTTGTTGGCCCCGTGACCAACCTGGCTGCAAAAGGAATAGGCCATGCAAAGCTATCTATAGGATCCTCTGTTACCTCGCCCGAAGTTATCAGATCAACAATCGCAACGCCGATGTAGCCTCCAATGGCAGTGAGAACATGCCACCTACTTCCAGTTAGCCACGGACAAAAGAGCACAAATGAACTAGGCTAGAGCATACCATCCGTGCAGTTCCAGGAGAAAGGCAACGGGTATGCCAATCGAGCGTCTCGCGTCAATCAGGTGATGGCATGCCCAGTCGTCTATAAGCCAGACAATGTAGCCAAGAAGGAAGAAGCCTATGCCAGAGTCAGTCGAATCCCTTGGCTTCTCAGCAGACAGAGTAAGTTACCGCCTCCAAGGAGAGCAACATTCCGAACTGCCCTCCTGATTTCTGGGTCTGGGACTTGCTGAGGAATCAACTTGAGATTGTGAGTAGCAATGATGTAGACGCCCATGCCAAAAGTTGAGGCATGTAACAAGAATTCATCCATGACCATGTGGGTTACCATTACGATGGTGAACAGTGAGCCAAGGATTATTCCTATCCACTTTGTCCGCTGTGGGCTTGCTTTGAAGGTGAGGAGGCGATATATGAGCGGCGTCGTTAGGAGATGCATCGACAGCTCATCGGCTACCAGAGAGTCAGAAGGGATGACAACCACGGGGATTGAACTCAACATACACATCTGAGTGTGGTATTTCATCGTCATATGGTATCCAGCTGAGCAGATGCCCACGCCGATTAGACCACAGTATGAAATCCATCGTGGTACCGTAGCGGAATTTGAAGATCGGGACAAGCCATAGATGCCGTAGGCGACTACACGGTGTGAGCGAGTTGTATACGGAGTTCGGATGGGGCCGACAGACCGAAGGTGAGACTACTCAGGGTGTTTACGAATTCAGCGATGTATCGTGTCACGATATAATCCTGGATGGTTGAGATGCCATGTTAGAGCTCTATCTTGATGATGAATTGGGTGAATGCCTGGATCAAGTACCTCCTCGCAGAAGCTGTAGACACAGGTTAGCAAAGCCACAATCTAAGTGGATGTAAGTACCTACTTTAGATATGAAGTCTGAGGACCCCAAAATGGTGTCGCCATGGCCGTCTCAACTCCCGAAGAACCCGTCGCGATGAGTTTGTTTTTGTCACTTTTTTCCCCCAAGGGCTACGTAAACCATTTTATACGCGTGCCCCGGACCAGCCGGCAAGGGCACCAAAGACACAATTATGACGTTGGGCGGTGGCTTGCAGCAGAAAATCTGCAAGACCTCGGGATAGATGGACCAATGAGAGACTAGGGAATTAGACACATATCTCACAGTCTGTAAGAAAAAAGTGCCGAGTGTTCCGGTGCATAGATTGTCTGCGGTATTTTGACCGAGTTTCTTATTTACGACGTGTCCTTTATTGGATTACACAATTCTTAGAGATGGAGTTTTATCTCGATGAGTCTACTTGCTTGTTGTCAAGTTGGAATTGTTGACCTCTCATAAATCTCATCGTTATCTTCCCCGGAAAACTATTCCCAGGGTTTGTCCAATTGAGAGAAGTGCCAAGAGTCTAGACGCGTTGCACCCTTGCACATTCACGTGAAACCGAGTTGTGGGTTTGTGTATTACTAATGCTATGCAATCTGTGCAAGGGCAGATAAGGTTGCATTAAAAACTCAAGGTTCTCCAGGGTAAATGTCAACTTTAACAACTTCAACCTGTAGAGTTGATCGAGACGGGTTATACAGGGGACATTTAGGGAATTAGGTACGAACATCTTTCCAAGTGGTCATTTCATTTCTCTCTGATAATGAATGGATAAACTTAGTGCCACTCGCTGGCACCTCGTTGTGTGCGAATTAGACAAGTGGGCAAATCTCAGTGTGCAAGTGATGCTAGATGTTCAAGCAAAACAATACTCATAACAACTCGACATTAACCCGAAAGCTCTCCTAGAAGCGCAGTTCCTTATATCCATTTGCTCCACTCATATAAAAAAGAGAAGTATAACCCACGCGTTCATACATGGCCCCCTTCGCGCGAAGCAAAATACCCTTCTGAACCCTTCCTAAGAGAACGATGAGGATGTAAAGATCCTCTTGAGCAGTCGGTTCCAAACCCAACGTATCATAAGTGTAGTAGGCGTTGAATTGTACCCCTGAGACCTCAAAATCGTACGAAGGGTAATCCCCTTGATGATACTGGCCAGGCTTAAACTTGAGAAGCGGGGCATTAACCCGAAGCATCCTCTTCTCAGGCTGTTGAAAGTCAAGAGGATCCTGAACAGCTGGGAACCCTCCAAACGCAGCACATTCAACCCAGGGTTTGGACGTATCAGTGATGATGACGCCCAGGTCAGATTGGCATGATGCCCACGACCAACTGGGGAAGTAATCCAACTTCTTCCGGGCATCGTTCTCGGGATCAGCTTCCCACATGATTCCCCAGGAGATGTGGCTACTGAACACACCACCAAAGTACTCGCCTCCGTGTATAGACGCAAGTTGGCTCCCAAGTCCGTGGACAGCAACGAGGCGATCCTTGGCGAAAGAAAAGTCCTTGGAACTGTACTCGTGGATGTAATCCATCCAAGGCTCCCACGGAAGCCCCCAACCTACACTCGGGCCTTGAAAGCCATGAAACACGCACGAGTTGGAGATTCTGGGATCAGTTGCGAATTCATCACATCGGCTGGAAAACTCGGATCTGGTGGCGTTGTCACCCACACAATTCCAGAACATGCCGTTTCTGGACCAGTAGATAATTCTGCGGGCCAAGAGACGCTCTTGGAAACACCATCCTCTTTTGAGAAGCGGTGATGCGTTGAATTCATCTGCCAGACTTCTCTTTGGCGGTGGGAGATGGATATATTCGTTAGTACGCGAGTCAAAGCCGATGACACAGCTGGTGGTTGGATACCGGTGTGCTGGCCGTGGCACGAACAGCCCCGTGCTGCTATCCGGGGCACCGAGTGCTGAGATGAGGCATGCGGCGTTGGTGTAGTAGGCACCCATCTTGGGTGCTTCGGCTTTGAAGTCGTCTTGGTAGTTGTCGCCGGCATGAGATTGAATGATGCAGAGTGCATCAACCCAAAGATATCGAAACCCGAGAAGTCGGGTGACCTTGATGGTATCTTGGATAGTCTTTGGCAATATTGCTTCATCGATGTGCTTTAGACGATTGGCTAGATTCGCCCGAGTGGTCTTCGCTGGATCGTTGCCACTGCCTCAACAATAGCTAAGAATCAAGTACCTGACCTGCTCATTTTTCGGAAGCATTTGACCAAACTCGTCTTCCAGTATGATGAGCTTAGCTTTGGGATCTTGGCCAACTCCGACATCGATCAAGCGTTTGGGCATGGCGCCGATTTCGTCCATCTTGAACTTGTGCTTGCACTTTAGATGAAGTCGATTGCCGTTGAAACAGTCGTTGAACCATGGCTTTATTGAGTCTCGCACGAGGGTTTCTAGATCGTCGTCTGCCGTTTCTGGTAAAAAAGCTAAATGCCATCAGTCGGGACCAGTGAAAAGGTCTATGGGAGTTCTCACATTTTGGTGACGGTGCAGGGCCAGGCTGATCGTCCGACTCAGGCAGCCAGGTGACGGATTTCGACCTAACTAAGGCTTCAAAGACCTCGTGGCGATAGTCATCGCCAACCTGGAAGTGAATGTCGATAACCCTATGGAACCAGAGCTTGCACTGACCACCGGGGAGTTGGTCTCGGTCTGATAGCCAGTGGAGGACACGGGCTCTGAAGTTGATGCAGAGGCTACATCCAGCGGTAGCAGAGGCCTCCAAGGCGACAGAGGATTCGTGGTGGTTAATATGGAGCGCTAAATCCCGCTCTAAAAGCGCTTTCTCGGGACAACTATGCTATTAATTAGTTGGTCGTTTGTATATCTCGATTATGAAAGGGGGTTCTGGTGTCATGATGGACTTGTTTGTGCTCACTGAGAGTTTGGCGATTAAGCGACGGAGACAATGTTATCATATTATGAAAAGGCAAAACGCGACCTACCATAGATTCTCTTAGTCAATCACAATCTCAGCTTAGCCACCTATTAACTCCCCTCAACCCTCGCCTCTGGTTGTCGTTTTAGTGCAGTCATGCCATACCAAAGAGTAAAGATCCGCGTTCGGATAACCATCCTTGTCTTTTAACGAGCGAATACCCGACGAACACGCCTGCGAGTGAGGCCTCAAGAGAGTCCATGATTGTGATTGGATTGAACCCCTGCAACCTGCAAGTTGTGTTTAGGCACGCAACATCTTACTCGCCCCGCTCTATCAGCCGCACTGTAACCTCGGTGGTTGTTTTTCCCTTGTAACTTATTTTCAACCTGCCCCCTCTCTGGGAACAGAACGAAAGCCCAAGAAAAAACGCTTCGTCGAAACAATGGCGGAGGCTATCGGGTTGGCCGCGAGCGTGACAGGCCTGGTTTCTCTGGGTCTGTCGGTATGCAAGGGCCTGGCCACTTACTACGACAACTACCAAAGCGCGGAAAATGAGGTGAAGCTGCTTTGCGAAGAAGTGAACGATCTCACCCTGATACTCCAGGTAAATTCGATTCAACTACAGATAAACCTCGTATTGACTGGTCGAAGAGTTTTGAAGACGCCCTGAAAGACAGTGACATGAGACTGAAGTTGGAGTCATCAGCATCCACTCGACCCATCAATATCTGCATGGGTAAGATGGTTCTATCTCAGCTTTCAGATTTTAAAATTGTGAGCCTTGAGCTGAATTCTTGACACTAGAGAGAATGACCGAGCTGGACAAGGAACTTAAGAAGCTCGTGAGTTCCGGAAAGGACGATAAGCGATCTGCGCGAAAGTTCATGTCCAAGACCATGAAAGCGCTGTATCCGTTCAAAGAAGAGACGCTCCAGAAGCTACGGTCTAATATCTCGAGGACTAACGAGATGTTGCAACTGGTGGCAAGCACAGTCTTGATGTATGCTGACCACATCCAGTATCACTACAGTCATTTGTGAGACTCTTGCTAATTCCTTTCATTTTAGTCGCCAGAATCATAAGATGCACGATAATATCAACCAATTCTACGAGAAGGAAGACTCTAGAGAGATAATGCGATGGCTTGATCCCCCAGATCCTTCACACACTCATGCAACGGCCTCTTCTAAACGCGGCGAAGATACAGGTGCCTGGTTCATCAACAGTCCTGAGTTTTCTTCCTGGATATCCTCCCCATATTCTGTACTGTGGGTTCATGGTAGTGGTAAGTCAAGCATGAGGCTTGCGCCGACTATCTTCGATTCACTAACCTCGGATTCTCTTTACTCTATCTTCAGCTGGACGTGGCAAGACTGTTCTCTGGTAGGCGTTCTTGGTCTATAGGTTTATTGTGCAACGGTACCTATACTAATCTCGGCAAAGCTCAACCATCATCAACCACCTGTTACAACATTGCGAGGACAACCCAACGTCGGGAGTTGCCTACTTCTACTTTGACTACACCAATGCTTCCATCTCGCAACATCACAACAGGCTCCTCCGATCCTTGATCGAACAACTCTCGTCACAGAATGGTGGGGTTCCTAAGACACTCAAGACCTTGTACGAACGGTGTCGGCACGGAACTACACAACCCACCGAGGCTGAGCTGACCCAGACCTTGCGCAATGTTATCCAACTCTTCTCTCCTTGTTACCTTGTCATTGATGCCGTTGATGAAAGCAAAGAAAAACAGGAATTTCTTAAGCTGCTCAATGTCATAGCCGGCCAGTGGCGTCTACCACAGGTTCATCTCTTAGTCACTAGTCGAACCGAACTTGACACAGAGATCCCGAAGAGAACATGGAAAGGTGTCACCATGTCAATTCAAGACGGCATCGTCGGAGACGTTGAGAGTCAAGTTATATCGACGCTTGGAGATGAGAATGGGGCTCTTGGCCAGTGGGACTCAGACAAGCGTGACATGATTGCCAAGTCACTCATCGAAAACTCGCGGGGAAAGTGAGTCACATCAAGCTGGACAAGACTTAAAAGGGTACCGGTTTGCTAACTACAGACAGCTTTCGATGGGTTGCCTGCCAACTGCAAGCGTTGGAGGAGTGCCACACGGCCCAGGAGCTCGACGAGGCATTGGACTCACTCCCGGCCACTCTGGAGGAGACCTATGCGCGATCTCTGTTAGCTATCGAAGAGAAGAGAAGGGAAGGTTTCCGTCACATTCTCCGATGGCTCTCTTTCTCCGCTCGACCAATGCATCTGGACGAGATCACGGAAGTACTAGCCATTGACTTCTCCGCAAAGCCTCGACCTCACTACGACCCCCGCAAGCGACTTGTCAACCCAGCAAAGTTCTTTCACAAGCACAGCAACTTGGTTTCTGTGTCGACCGTCAAGGACAGCGCCGGGAAGCACCAAGAGCTCCGCCTAGCTCATCTATCCGTGAGAGACTATCTTTTGTCAAACAAGATCGTCGGATCGCCAGCTTCATACTTCACCATCAACAGTCTATCCGCACACCGGAGCATCGCTGAGGCTTGCATAGTGTACCTCCAACAGTTCACTAAATCCGATGAAGGGCTTGAGAAGTCACAGAAAACCCAATCCCTAGCCCCTTATGCTGCTCGATTCTGGTCCTATCATGTGCAGGCAGCGACTGCTGCGGCCGGTAAAGAGCGCTCATCGTCATCCAGAGCACTTCTTGAGACTTCCAATCCAGAGGCCGTACCGTTGATCATTCTGATATTGGAACTTCTCGCCCAGATCCTGAGAGTGTTTGGATTGCCGGTTCCGACTGCCGAGCGAGAGCTTCAAACAGATTTGAACAATCTTTGTGTAGAGCTTCTCAGCGCTCAGCTCGAGGGCCAGATCAGGTTCTTTGACCCAGATACTCCGTGGATTGACAAGCCCGACGTATCCAGACGCATCAACGCTCTGCCCTCTGGTCTCTATTACGCGGCTCACTCTGGACTCACTGACTCAGTCAAACTATTATTGGCAAAAGGCATGGATGTCAATGCTATCGGTGGTCGACATGGCACGGCCCTACAGGCTGCGTCTTGTAGAGGATACAAGGACATTGTGCAACTTTTGCTCGAAAATGGGGCAAAGGTTGATCAGCTTGCAGGGGATTATGGTTATGCTTTGCAAGGTGCTGCCTGTTATGGCCATGGTGAGTGTGTGAGCCTGCTTCTCGACTGGAAAGCGGATGTCAACGCAAAAGGCGGAGAACACCACACCGCCTTGCATGCTGCAGCATATAATGGTCATGAAAAGGTCGTCGAGCTCCTAGTTGAGCGAGGCGCAGCTATCAACGACCCAGGTTCAGAAGATGAAGGTCAGAGTCCCCTTATACAAGCGGCCGCTGAAGGGCACACGGCTACAGTACAACTTCTCCTCAAGCTTGGTGCGGATAGCTTGCTGAGGGACCGAGGAGGCTGGTCCGCCCTGGATGAGTCTGCCCCGCCTGGCTTTGACGCCGTGGTCCGTATTCTTATCGACCATGATCTTGCTATTCTCCAGTCTAGGGACAATGACGGCAAGTCAGCGCTCCACCACACAGTGGGACAAGGGCACGTTTCAACCGTCTCCTTGCTGTTGGAGCGGGGAATGGATGTCAACGCGATGGATGATGAGGGGCGTAGCGCTCTGTTTGGGGCCGTGAGATTACGGAATGAGGCCATCGTCAGGGTTTTACTCAAACACGGGGCCAACCCATTGATTCAGGATAAGCAAGGCTGGTCTGTCCTTCACATGGCTGCTTTCCACGGGCGTACAGAAGTCGGTGAACTATTGATCGAGGCTGGGACACCCATCAATGAAGGTCCTAAAGGGATATCTCCGGTTCATATTGCCGTGTTGAGAAAGCAAATCAGTTTTCTTGAGCTGCTCCTCGAACATGGAGCCGATGCGCAAGCCGAGACTGAGTCTGGTAAAAACGCCCTGTACTTTCTAAAACTTAACGAGACGTACAGGGCAGATGCGGTTGCTCACAGGCTCAACATCGACATAAATTATCTGACAGTCACCGGGTTGCGGATAGCCGGCTCCGAAGGCCGTGATTCTCGGATCAGAGAGCTCCTGGAACGAGGCGCAGATATCAATGCAAGAGATGAGGGTGGTTATACAGCTCTCACGTGGGCAGCCATGAACGGCCATACATCGACTATGAGGTTGTTGATCGAGAACGGGGCCGATGTCAACTCTTGCACCGATGAGGGTAGATCAGCGATGGATTGTTATAACGGATTGGATGAAGAAATTGTCAACTTGATGTGGGAGCATGGGTATAAGGAAAAGGAACAACTTCTTGACGGGGGAGCGCCCCTGGACATGGCGGAACGAGAGGAGGTTTTGAACGATATCAGGCAGCTTTTATCAGGCTAGTTAATTCTACCGTCTCATTTTATAATGTATACCTGGGTATCTTGGCATAACTAGGATGAGAGGAAAGATGAAGCGTTGGCGGCGAAAGGATGCAGGGCTTGCTTGAAGAAACGCAGGCTAGCTACGTGAAAGAGTTACCAGTTCAGAAAGAACGCTAACTACACTAGAGAGACTGGATATTCTGCATATAGTCAAGAAATCGGTTAGTTGAAGAGGTTCCATCTTCATTCCAACCCCTCTACTCCTGCGCCTCCTCTGGCTTTCGGCCAACAACAATGTTTTGCCGATAGTATGGATGAAACTTGGTCGAAGCCAGCTCACGTCTGAGATGAGCAGCATACAACAAGATCTCTTCCTTCTTCCAGCCGAGCAAGTCTGCCATGAAGATGACGGCGCCCTCAATGTCCTGGCCAAGAGCTAGCTTCATGTACCTGCCCACCTCCTTGAGCTTCTCGTCTTTTGGCCATCCACCGATGGGACACTTGATGTATGTGAGCCACAGTAATGTCTTGCGGAGAAGGGTTTGCTTACCTTGAGTGTAGTGACTTTGATGTCGACAAAGCCTGCTGCCTCCATCGCCTTCTTCTGTAGATCGTCCTCAACGACTGTAAAAGGTCTACCGATCTTACGACCGCCTTCAATAAAAATCTCTCCCCATTGTCCCAACGCCGAGTCATCATGGACAGATCCATCGTCACTAAGTACTCTGGCTGAAGCCTCGTGGCTCTCGAGATAGGCTCCGGGCTTGAGACATCGATAGGCCTGCTTGAATAGTGCTGTCCAGTCTGGGATACTACCCACTAGCCAGCGAATGTGCACAAAGTCGGCCGAGTTCTCTTTGAATGTCCAGTCCTGGGTGCAGTCGTCGATCTGGCTGGTTGAAATGTCAGTCAGTCGGCGTGGAAAAGGGGGTAAGTTGCCTCACAATTGCAAATTGGGCGGGACCCAACTAGGCTGAATTGGTGAGACATCGGTGCCGATGACACTGGCACTTGGGTATTCATCCGCAAAATCGCTATTCTGGTCAGCGAGTGTGATGGATGCCCTGAAAGAACGAGAAGCTTACATAGCCCAGATGCCTATTTAATATCACTGGCTGTTAGTAACTGTACGATTCTACTGGTATGAAATGAAGGCTCGCACCTGTTCCCGTGCCGATATCAATAACCGTCTGTGTCAACTGTTAGGGCGACCGGCTGCCTGCTGCCATGGGCAAGGGGTTACAAACATTAATGTCTTTTGACAGAGGCGCCAGATGGAGCTTTCCGTCTAGTAAAAGGTATTGCACGTGGTGGCTGCCGATGGAATGAGCTTAGTCCCGATGTAGGTTTCATATCTAAATCCTCACTTGATATCCATAGCATTATTCTGTTCCTCATCATTGGACCCCCTGTGTATCGTTAGTTTCTGTTTTCCTTCAATGACGAGGCTGTTGTTACCAATATTGGGCATTTCCACGTTCACTGTGGAACGATCTGCCAAGTATTGTCCTGTACTCAAGAATGGAGGATGCCAAGCTAGCAGTAGAGCTTTGGTTGTCGCTGTAGGTTGAGTCTTGGTCGCTCGTATCAGGATCCTGTTTGATTGGTGTTAGGCTTGTCGGCTGAACTGGGGCAAGGAATATTACTTCTTCTAACTGCGCCCAGTGCTCTGCAGGAAGCAAGTTGCTTTCACCTGCAGAGTCGGGAGCTGCTTGACCCTGAGCGGAGGTCGGTTGTCCCTGGGAGGGGTTCTCCTGGGGAGGCGACGTACGATCACCCATATTGCAAGTAAAGACCAGAGGAACCAACGTCTGTGGGAATGAAGACTCGCCGGAAAGACGGCAGGACACCGCTCCTTAAGTATGGTGCAGTCTTGCTGCAACCTGAATGGCGTGGTCCAACCACCAACACGACTCGGAATGTTCTGATGACCCCGCATGTAGTTTACCACTTCAGTCAATTTCCGAGGTTGTGATGCAGACTCGCGGGGGTCAATCCCGCCATCCTCTCTTGGCAGATCATCGTTGGTTTACTGACTGTTCACTATTGGTCGACTGTGAATGTTGTTGGTCGTCCCTGGTCTCGGAGGCATCTGGATGGGTCAACTGCCTGCTGCGACCTATCAGCAGGCCCCGGCTTACCGTTGTACATTTCCTTTGCAGCGGCGTTGTTAAGCGAATGGAACCGTTGCTGAATTCTGTAAAATCATTCATGAATGTGATACGCTAAACAGTCTTTAACTTCAATAGACAACTGTTCACTGATGGAGTATCTGGAAGCGAGCGGCGTGTACTCATGCTCGTGATCATGGGAAAGCCGTGTACTACATCAGGAACAACACCAGATATCTCTAATCCTTGGCCTCATGGGCAGCAGCATATGTTAAATGACAGCCAGAATTTGGCATTACAGTTATGCCACAAATGGTGATTTGAAACTGGGTGATCATCTACGCTATCATGGGTGACAGACGTGGAATAGTTGGTGGCTTCAGAGCATGGTAACTGAGGAATATTGTGCCAGATTATGCCAGCCCTGCCCATGGCTACCAATGTTAAAACAGTACAGCGTTATGCAGTACCATAGAGTCCACAGCTCGGTAGTTGAATCATTCTCCGTCTGGTGGATGGCCGAAAATGGATGTAATTGGCATATCTTTGAGAGGGGATTGCCACTCGCCGCCTAATGCTATGTACTATCCCAAAATACCTATTTGGAAGGCATTTCCGAGCGATCGCCCGAGTGCATACAGGTTCAAGTGCTGATCGAATTGGATTATAAATCAACAACTGTTCTCGCTTATAAATGATAGCAACGCTCCCGAGCTAGTAACCATCAATCCATAACTCACGTCTTGTTACCTATTTCATTTGTGAGCTACTGTGTAAAATTTCAGCCTTTTCTCCTGGCTCCGTCTGGTCTCAGTGTAATTCTCGGCCACACATTACAAGTATTTCTGCCGATATCAACACTTTTCAGAACTACAATCATCTCAAATTCTTTCCTTCTTTACTTCTTGCACGTATAACATGGTGGACAATTCGTCTTACTGGGTTGAGTCTGAGGACTGGCATACAGCCGGAGAACCATTCCGCATCATCCAGCACCCGCCATCGGGCTTTCTATCCAAAGTTCAGACTGTTTCAGAGCGTTACCTCGATATTGTCAAGACCAAAGACCATCCGTTAGATCAGCTCCGCATATTCCTTAGCCATGAACCTCGAGGACACGCCGATATGTACGGTGGCTTTATCACACCCCCAAACGACTCAGAGAGTTCATTCGGTGTCTTATTCTGGCATAAAGATGGCTTTGCGACGGCATGTGGTCATGGTACCATCGCCTTAGGCTATTGGGCTGTCCATAGGGGTCTTGTTGATGCCCCTGAGAATGGAGTCGTGGATGTTGTTATTGATGTCCCGCCAGGCCGCGTGGTAGCGTCGGTCACAAGAAAGAATGGCAAGTCCATACATGCCGACTTTGTCAACGTCTCTACATATCAGATAGCGAAGGGCTTATCCGTGGAAATTCCGTCTCGCGATTCCAAAGTCGTCGTCGACCTGGCGTTTGCTGGCGCCGTGATAGCATCGGTAGACACTGCTCAGCTGGATCTTGAGGTGAATCCAAGCAATACAAATGAATTCATCAGACTTCAACGAGAGATCAAGGAATCCCTTGGAGATAGGGGAAATTACGGCACCAACAAGCCGTATGCCATGTTATTTTTCGAAGAAGAGGAAAACGCTAAGAACCCAGGGTGGGTCGTGCAGAAGAGTGTTAACATTTACGGCGATGGTCAAGTCGACCGGTCTCCTTGTGGCTCTGGAACCTGCGGAAGGATGGCAATTCTACTTGCTCAAGGTCGACTTGAAGAGAACTCGAGACTCTTGCACCACTCTATCATTGGGACAACGTTTGAGGCAGAGATAGTGTCTAAGGGTCACAGTCCAGTTGAGGGGTTTCCCGCTTGCGTTGTGCGTGTAAGAGGAGAGGCGTATCTTGTTGCGGAAACGCGGTTTTTTATCAACGACGAAGATCCAGTGTCTCCGGGCTTTGTCTTGCGTTAGAACTCACGTTGATTCGAACCAAAGGAGAAAGGGGACATGATATGTTTTGTTACTCTATCAGCGTTTACCGAATGTCTATTTTGTTGCAGGATCTTTCTTAGCTTCGCCAGCCAATAAGCCGTAACGGGACGTCGTTCCCCTAACATGATTCTTATCTTCTGCGGTATGTCTCATACTGAACCTCGACTTTCCAGACGTGTGTTTTTACGACACCATATGTGGACAGGTCATGACCTATTCTCTATTCCGAGTAGCCAACAGCGGTGGACCTTGACGCGTCTACTTCTGAGTCCGTGGGCTAGGGAGCTCCTGAGTTGCAACCACACGCCGTGAGATGCCACCCCAATGCCCTCTCAACATTCCTCAGCTTCGGTGGCAACTCTTTTCCTTTTTCCCTATTCATCATTACCAACAGCGGCATTGCAAGTTCAGAACTCGGATCAAAGCGCAACAAAAGCTCTTCTATCTCTCGTCGTATAGAAGGATCGCGGCATTTAAACATAACAAAAATGAGTGGTCGGGCGACTGCATTGTCCAGGGCCGCGATACCTCGTGCCTTGCTCCAGTTTTGCTGCGTCTCTCTCGCCGCTCGGACGATTTCGAGATAGATTGATCGGTTGTCGGGGAAAACGTTCGAGTCGGGGCGGAATTTTATATGCAAGTTTGTCAAGGCTTCAAGGTATAGAGCTTCCAGAATGCAGGTACTCATGTAAGTGTAAAGGTCCTGGGTTTTGTTTTGTCGGGCGCATTGAAGGAGTGGTAAGAAGCCGTTGTGCCATTGCTGAATAATGTTGAAAGATTGTTCCCAGGGTGTCGTCTTATTAGTAGTCTGGTGGTGATGATCCCCAGGAGCAACCTTGTTAAGGTCGTGGTGGTACAGATTATGCTGGACCACATCCCACCACGTCAAGGCATGTGGTAGATCACGAAACCATGCCGGCAAATCCTCCAAACGATATCTGTGGTCGCTTCTCTCACAATACATATGAGCTTTATGATCAGATCTTGTACTGGTGAAGCCCAATTCGAGAGCCCAGGGGTAGGTGGTGAGTCGCTGTACCATCTCATACAGGGCTACCTCAAGTGTTGACATTGGCAAGCGGTCCAACGTGACGCCTCGTTCTTTGCATCGTCTGTCAAAGTAGCTGTCGGCGACTTTCCGGCCGTGATTGAAGTGGATGAACGCACTCGACGTGTCACCGCGCAACATGTCGTACGTAACAAAGAGAATCGAAGCCACAGCCACCGTGAGAAGAGTGTCGTTTGTAGTTTTGGCTTCGGTGATGGTGCTGACTGCGCGGTTATAATGCATGAGGGAGGTCCTTGAAAGCTTTTCATCAGTCGAGGCGTCGGAACGTGGGTCAGCGAATGCCCCTGCGGCAGCCCCGATCGCGACGCAGATCTCGCGTATGACAGTGTCGCCGTGGGCAATCTGCGGGGTGAGGGCTGCCAAGGTATTGATGGGAACAGTTCCAGTTTGTTGGCTGCTAAAGACGAATACGGAGAAGAAGTTCCACTGTTGCTGATTCCCAAAGATGGACAATATGTGGTTGGGCTTCGTTAGAATGCGATAGTCGGATATTTCCGTGCTTGCACTTGACGTAGTAGAAGCGGCGCTAGACATGTCACTATTTTCCCGAGGCCTAATGGCCCTATTCCTTGTTGGAACCTGGGCGAAAGAAATGTTGCAGGTCAGGCCCGCTATCACACATCTCCGACAAGCCGGTTTGGCCTCGTCACATTTAATGTGACGTCGTCTATCCGTCAGTGTTAACAATGGCAGCGTGCATAAGACAGGGGGTGACATACTTGCACTCCTTGCATCCGGACCGAGTGTTTGGGCCTCTCTTTTTGGTGGGCTTGGGCCTATTAGGGAGGTCCAAGGCCAACACATCGGTGCCAGGGAGCTTAGCCTAAACTCACAGATTAGTGCTCGTACTACATCCGAAAAGATCTTAGATACGATCGACACCTACCATTGGTCTCGTAGCGTAGGTTGATCCTTGAGGCGGTCAAATGGTGGCTGAACCCTGAGAAGAGCTCTACCTTCTCGGATGATCCGGCAGCTGGGAAATTGGCTGACGTCTTAGGCGACAGACCTAAAGTACCGGTAATCTGGCACAAAAATATGCAATGCAAGGTGCTCTGTTCTGCTGGTTGGTGATTCGACAGTGTGAGACAAGGAGTGAGGTTGGGACGTTGGGCTTGCGAACTCGGACTTTGCCGTTCCACCCAGAATTTGACCAATGAGAGGACGAGAAGTCCGATTTGCCTGTTCAAGTTAGAACCAGTGGAGATTGTGGCACACGCTAATCTCGTTATCGTCAAGTGGAGGATTGTGTCCAAGCGAGTGGTATAGGGTTGCAACGGGCTCATGACGATTATAAAGCAAATGGATTGACTTCTGGTCATGTTGAAGAACTTATTTCGTCGTTCTACTCTTCTAACAGCTGTAATTCAAGTTTCCTATACGCTTCGCCGTTTCAAACGGGTTCCAGGAAGCCTAATCGATCTGTGGCAACGACAACTCCGACTAACATGGTATCGTCATTCTACACGGTGGTCCGGCCCACGAGTAAGAACAAGAGAACCGTCACAAGAACCAATTTCTAACTGTGTCTAGATTGCCTGGATCGCATGTTTTATGTCCAACACCAGATAGGAGCTCAGTCCAATGTTCTACTCTCTGCACACTATGCTCCCACAACTACCCCAGACGGCCGTTTGTCCAAAGAGGGTGTCTACTTTGCTCTCCGTTCTGTCATCGAAACATACCCGGAACTGTCCCTAATCGGAGTGCCAAAAGCATCCAGCAAAGGGAAGAAGCACCTACTCCTCCTTGCGGCACTCCACGAGATCAACATGGAGACCTGTGTCGAGTTTCTTGATGATCATGAGCCTTCGTCTGGGCCCAAAGTGCTTGAGAAGCTCCACAACGAGTGGCTTTGGACTGATGAGACATCCAATCCTCGACAACCGTGGTGGAAGATAGTTGTCCTCGGACGACAAGAAGTAGTGTTTGTCTTTCATCACATCGTTTGCGATGGTCGCTTCGGTCACTTCTTCCACCGCAAATTCCTTGAGGCGATCAACTCTTTTGGTCAAGACCAGAAATCAGTTGACCGTATCATCAAAATCGACCCCGAGCGAGTAAGATTGAGCAAAGAAACGGAACAGTTTTGGATCAGCAGTCTCTCTGCCCTACGCATGGCTCACATATTCTTCATGTTCCTGTTCATTCGACTCTTGTTTGGCAGCAAACTCTTCTTCAGCGACCTGCCAAAGGCCAAACCGTACGCCAACTCTTTCCTCATCGAGGCCGAGCCTCATCAACGGACCAAGACACGCGTCGCAAGCGTTCGCATCCCTGCTGCCAAGATGCGGCAGATTATTGCCGCCTGTCGAGAGCAGAAAGCGAGCTTCACGCCACTTCTCCTCGCAATGATCTCTTGCACCCTTGCCATCGACCACTACCCCGAGGCCAAGATTGGGATTACCAATTGCGCGCTTGATGCGCGGTCTCTCTATCCAGAGAATACTGATTCGTCTGGAAAGCTTCTTCAGTGTGCCGCTGGCGTTAGAAAGGTCTCATGGTTGAGTAAATACCGTCGCGTATTTGGCCCGAGACCGATAAAGCTAGGCAAGACGCATGTGGATGTTGCTGGGGCTTGGGATCTCGTTCGAGAATATCGGCAATCTTTACAAAAGTACTTCCAGGGAGCCCAACCACAGCTGCTCACGATATTCAAAGCATCCAACGGCGTCTCTGATGACCTGGAGGGGCTTATGAAGTCGACTCTCCCGGCCGTGGGTCTTCATCTCAACAATTCTTTCCAAATCTCTAATCTTGGTAATTTTTCGACTAGTGGGGAAAAGGAAGGGCCATGGAAGATTGATGGCATGAACTTTTCGGCTTCGACTGTCAACGGCACTATTAGCTACAATATCAGCATCAACGTTGCTGGTGTGGAGGGGGGAGACACTGTTATTAATGCGTCATATGAGGATGGAATCATTGGAGAAGATATGGTTTATGATATTTTGCAGGGAGCGTTGGAGAGGATAGAGGCTATCCTGTGACTCCGAGCCACAGGTGCTTTTATAAAGGGGTAGTGGTAAGGACAGGAGCGTTGTATAGCCATCCACGAGGGTCAAGGAATAAACGAGACACCAGAACGGTAGAGGGTATCAACAAACTCATCATAGATCTAGCAAATAACTTTAAATAAAATATGTAAGAAGATTATAATATTATGAATACTTTGGACTATTTTTTGTTAATCAACGGGCACTAATCGATTCATGGTCTCGGAATCTCCAGCTACGTCATCAGCGCATCATAGATTTTATCAGTACACCAGACCACATCGACTCAAAGGACCAAAGGCAGGACTAAAAAAAGCATCAATTAGAAAGATTTTCTATCTTCAATCTTGAAAAGGCCTTCTCCCGTAATCGCAAACATGGCGAGCCAACCATCTACGCAGAGCCAACCATCTACGCAGAGCCAAAGCAAAGCCTTAAACCAAAACGACAACGTCGAATCTGAACAGCTCGCTACACTCTCGGAAGGAAAGGTCGCTGATGCTGTGAAGAAGACAACTGGTAGAGACAAGCCGCGGAAGGATGACATCCAGATCGAGGACTACACCTCAGACCTTGAAAGGTTAGGTCACTGCACCGCTACATGAAAATCCGAGCTAACATACGACACTAGAAAGAAGGCCGAGCATGCTGAAGCCAGAGAAGAGATCAAGGCCCAGAGAAGGGCCGGAGTTGATGTTGATGGAAGTCTTGGACAGGGAAGGTTGAGGAACGAAGATAACAGCGATGTCTGAGGACCTTAAGTCATGTTCGATGGGAAAAGACATAACAATTGACTGAAGATCAACGTTGAAGTTTCTGAAGTAAATACAATGGCCCTCTGCTTCATTGCGACTTGTCCAACAAACCTTTCCCACGTATATACCCATCCTGGGCCCTCAGATTATGTAAATTGAGTGACGCCCATCCTTATACTCGATACACGGTAGCTTTCCTTGTTCAGAGTCTGCACAATCTGATCCACCATGAACTGTCAAAAAATGCGTTAGGAGTCCCTTGGCTTCCATCACCGCCCCTAGCCGTCGAAACGTCCCTGTACTAGCATCTACCAGCTTGAGCAGTAGTGAGTCAGTGCATTCATTTACACTTTTCGTTGCCATGCAGAACAGGCTCCCGTCATCATTATCGTGGTCGAAATTATCCACCCATGAATCGAGGTATAAACTGAAATCGTGCATGTTGGGAGAATCTCTGTCCACGAGTTCAAATCCATCAATTTCCAGCTCCCAACCGGAAGCATAGTTCACATCGAGATGGGTGCGACGCAATTTTACTCGTTTTAGCAGCCCACTCAGTCGTAACCAACCTCCACGAATCGCCCCTGTTGTATCTTCGGTTACATAGTCCAGCTTGTAATCTTCCACATGGAATAGAATACGCTCGTGCTCCCCGTCCCATTTGTGGGTAACGATACTTCCCCTTACTGAAGCCCATGACCAACTGGGCGCAATGTAGGTCTCATAGCATGGCAAATCAACTTGTCCTTGCACCGAGTTATAGGAATACGGTCGTGTCCAGAGCAAGTCGTTTTCGAGGCAGCGACGCCTCATGCCTGCAACCATCTCCTCATTATGGACTGTAGAATATTGCTTGAGGATGGCCGAGAACGCAATGAGCTTGTCGCTGTGGAAGCTCAAGTTCGTAGCACATCTGGAGTATTCGCCCACAAGGTGATAGAAATCAACGCGTCCTGGTTGTGCGTTGCGAGTCCTAGCCACACTTTTCTTGTCGAGGTAGTCTCGCACGTCCTCGTACCGTGATTTCAAGCCTGGTTGTCCTAATGTGACACCGAAGGGGTTTGTCTCGGCGGCCTCTGCCTCTCGACATTCCCAAAAGAGTTGACGGCGGCCGAAATACAGGGCTCTGGGCGACATGTAGCGCTCCTGCATGACCCATGGCCGAGTGTGGATTGTCGAATCATCAAATTCCTTCTTGAACCTTTCATCTGTTAAGATGTACTTGCGGGTAGTCCATGTGCCATCCAGGGAAATGTCGACACACTCTTCAGAATACGCTGGAAGCATTGTTGTAGGATCTCGTGAGGCGAACATGGAGTGCGAACTGTCTGGGGTCTCCGCTGCTACGATGTTACACAAGGAATGAGCATATACTTTGTGCATCAGAGACGCTTCTCTGTTCCAATCTGATAGATCGTCCTTGTCCTGAAAGATGCACAAGGCATCAATCCAGACGTAGCGCACGCCCAGTTGCCGTGCCACATCCGAAGCTTCTCGGAATGTTTGTGGAAGCACTGAGGGGGTGACCCCATCCAATAGCGTTTGATATGACGTCTTGTTCAAGGTCAAGGAATGTCCCTTGCCCCAAGAATGGCTGAGAGTCATGTAGGGCCCATCAATGACCGTGGTAGGCGTTTCAATAAGCTTGATCTTGGGTGTATCGTTGGCATCGAGTGCCCCGGAGTCAAGCAAGCGCGTAGGATACCACACAGCCTGTGGCACAAAGTTACATCTGGTGTGATTTTTCAGACAACTGTCAATCCAGTCCTTTGCAAGTGATAGCGTTTCAGGTGATTCTGTGCTGCGAGAGAGTGGCAAAGAGTCGAGGTGACGGAAGATTGGAAATTGGAAATTTGCCACTGTAAGTTACTAGGTAGTTAGATAAAGCTACTTAGTAATGAAGCTATACAGTTCTAGGCTTACATTCATGCACTATAAAACTTTTCAAATGTCCATGGCCCCCAACGGCGAATGATAAGGTGTTCTTGGAGGAGTTGGGGTCCCACGGCCAAAGTGGGTTGGCCATTGTCACGAACTCCCCATCTGGATGTACTCGGGACGCTCCACAGGAGCGGACTTTCAAACAAATAGCATCCCGCTGCTCTGGCGTAAGGGAGAACCAGAATGTAGAACACGGCCAGCACTTTTCGTCAACCGATCTTTGGAGGCTCTTTAGGGTACTGTGACAGAAGCTCCTACAGATGGAAGAACCCCCCTTTGGGTCGTCTTGGTACCGCCCCTCGAGGCAACCTTGAAGATAACCTGCTAAAACACGGTGACATGTACCACAGACCATGCTGCAAAAGGTGACTCGCAAGAAGTTGGAAATGTGAGATGAAGGATGGACGTTTGGGTCAGCCCATTTTGGTTGCTTTTCAATGCGGGGTCATGTGCCTTTTGCTAAGGGCCTTGTCAGCTATTCGCACAAATGATTGGTCCTCTTCATGCTGCTCTCGGAGTTGGTGGAGTTATCTGCGGTTGGTTGAACTGCCTCTGCTGACGCCCACAACTGCTCCATCTGAAATCTTGAGACCTCACCATGTAATTTCATGAGCTCATATTATAGTATAACATTTCCTTTCAACGGCTTCGGCTTTAGATATATAAATGCGGCCCAGCCATGGAGATGGGTGCTTATGGGGATCCCTAGAGAAAAGGAGTTTAGACAGAAAATCATATTGAACCAAACTCAAGGACCGACCAAACCCTACCCTAAAAACCTCAATCTTCTAGCTGAGGTATCTCGGCTTCAACTATGATAAAGAACACATTTCCAACACATCATAGCATCATATCCCAATGCTAACACGGTGGCCTGCCCTACAAACCTCATGATACTACGTCCTTTACTATCTAACCACCCACGAGACAGAAGAGTTTGTTTTGCGACCATGGCTTCTTCCTACCCTCGTGAATCATAGCTACGGAACTGCAACCCCCCTCCGAAGGTTGTGTCCCCCCCTTGGCCCGGCGACTGATTTGTGCGATAGTAATCATGCAAGATCCCCCAGATGTCCTCGCGAGACACAGCTTGAAGCATCCTTACTGTCACGCCACAATCGCTCCGTGATAGAGCGGACCAGAAAAAGCACCGCAGTTGGCTAAATTCCACTGGACCCTGCAGCTGCATGGCGGATAGAGTGACAAGCACCTCTTCCGATGGTGTGAGGCTTGGGCAGAACTCAAGAATAATCTCCGGATCCGACTCTCCACACGGTCGATACCATGTCTCTTTCTCCATAGCGAGCAAGAGAATGTGGTCAGAAAGGTTAAGTGACCCCGCATATTCAAGGAAAGTCTGTAGAAGAACTGGACTTGTCTTGCCGAGACATGCTTCCAGTGCCAATTCCAACGGGTGAAACATGGTGACGCCTGGCGTGGGATCTGAATCCCATTGTAAGAGGCACTTCAAGATATGAGGCTGGTTGCACTCGATGGCTGCCAAAGCTGGTGATGGGTAGTAATCGGGAATATGGCGTGAAAGGTCTGTCACGCTGTCAAGCTTTGCACCGATTTTGAAAAGTATCCACGCCATCTCGACACTTCCAACATGGCAAGCAAGAATGAGGGATCTGTCTAAGAACTCTTGATCTTGTTGAGTTGACGGCAGATAGTATTGGGCGATCTGCAAGAGACTTTCGACCGCGAGTTCAAGCTTGGTGATGCTTTTCTGCTCTTTCGGCGTGATGAAAGCGTAAGACTCGATGACCGAGGCGACTAGACAGTAAAAATTGAGAGGCAAACCCTGGTCTTGTAGACCTTTGAGATTGGCCCCGCTGGTAGCCAAGAACTGCACTAGGTCCAAGTGTCCGTAGTCAATGGCTAGCTGTAGAGCAACTTGATCCTCTGACAGGGTTGCATTGACGTTCACGCCTTGCTCCAGCATGCTCTGTACGACTTCGACAGAGCCGCATCTGCAGGCGTAATCAAGACCAACGGGGGCTGGGGCAATGTACGGTAAGAGTCCTTCCAAGAGTGTACTGTTTCGATTGTCCGTGACAATTTGAGTTGCCTGCCAGCAGGCTACTTGCAATTCCTCGTCGGATCGGATCGTTTGTAGAAGGGTGTTGAGAATCTGGAGGCTGACTTGGGCCCCCTTTTGACCAGTACAAGCACTTTCGATAGCGTTGGGGTAGACCTTTCCCTCGGCTAAGAAGCACATATAGTCTGGTTTATCCATGATGGTATCTTGATATTTCCAACGCACTGGGGGTGGTCCTGGGGAATCCCCCATGACATCTCTTTTAGCCAGCCTGGAAGGAAACTTGATAGGAGCTGCCTCGATACCTTTACTACGACGAGTAGGACTGGCACCCCTTTCGAGCAGGGCTTCGACAATGTCTAGGTGACCATGACGAGCGGCTACAACGAGAGGAAGCCCATCACGGTTCCCGACATCCAGACTGGCATCAGCGCCACGCCCCAGAAGCTCCAACGCGACCTGGAGATGACCTTCCTCGCACGCAACGTACAAGGGGCTGCAGAGATGCTTTTCAGGAAGAGGTTCTCCATAAATGCCCATCGCGTTGACATCTGCTCCAGCGTCAAGCATCACCTTGACCATGTCCCTGTTACCAGTCTGCGTAGCGGTAATTAAGGCGAGAGGCTCTTTTTGCAGGTCTGCACCGTACTTCAACAGTAGTGTCATGAACTCTGTAGACTTTCTCTGAGCGGCCAAGACAAGTAGAGAATCATGTCTAGACGTGAGATTGGGATTGACACCTCCGTCAAGTAAAGCTTTCAGGGCTGAGGCATGACCACCTGTGATTGCTCGAACAGCTGGTTCTTGAGTATCCCAGTCAGCGAATACCATTCTTTTAGGCTTGGGGTGAACTTTGGCCCCGGCCTTTAAGAGCGCCTTGATGACTTGAACATGACCAAACTCGGCAGCAGAGCCAAGTGGTGTGAGGTTGGGCATGTTGATGTAATTCACATCGACATGTTGCTTGATCAAAAGCCTCACTGTTGAAAGATCACCAGCTATTGCTGCCATATGGAGTAGTTCGCCAAAGACGTTGATACTTGCTGTCTGGCGAGGCAGTCTGCGGAACATGATCTGAATCAGCTCCCGCATACCGTTGTTCATCAGTTCACGAGCTGGCTCGTCCGAGTTGAAGAACTGTTCAGAACTTCCTCCTTCTGGACCAGACAGCAGCTGAATGGCGTCACCTATCGCGCCGAGGATGGGGAGAGGAACGGAGCCTTGGTCGGTGGGCGGCAGCAATGCTCCACGATGGAGAAGCTGCAAGATGATGGGGATAGAAGCCCTGGTCCTTCGCTCAGTTGCTCGCAGGATCAGACCTCCAAGTTCATTGAAAGTGAAGTCATCAGCAGCACCATTCTCGAGAAGATCCTGCACTACCTGAGAATTGCCCGCTCTCACAGCTAACTGCAGTGGGTGATGATCTTTGCTTGTCCATTCGCTCACGTCCGTGACGTGATCAAGCACAAGGCGAACAATCGAGATCTGACGTTGCTCTAGTGCTAGAGCATCACTGTCAAGTCCTCTCATCCCAGAGATGCGACCTAGTGCTTCTATGCTGGCTTGCAATGCAGTCAGCTCTTGACACTCTCTAACAGTCATGTTCAAGTCGTCCAAAAGTGGAAGGGACCCGAGCCCAGCCCTCATCGCCATGCGGCTCTGAGGCAAGGTGAGCATGGGAAGATGAGGGATAGAACCTCGAGGCATGAGACCCCGAGGCATGGTACCACTAAACATAGGACCACGAGGAAGAGAAGGAGGAGAAGGCGAAAGGCCCTCAGACAGATCATCTCCTGACCCTGAAAGTGCCCCGGAAACAGGCCTCGAAACAGGCATCTCCGCGTCAGCGCCTTCTCCCAGGCACAATTCTACCACTTCCTTGTGTCCTGACATACATGCCATAACCAAAGCATGCGTCATGTAGGTAGTAAAGTCGTCCTGGCAGTGAATCTCGGTGTGGTCCAAGAGGTATCGGATGACTGCTGATTTGCCTGCTCTAGAGGCAGTGAGCAAGGCTTGTATCACAGCTTCGTTCTCCCTTGCTTCATCTCCCCACAGGAACAAGGTATGGATCAAGTCCAAACAAAGTCTTCCGTGACCAGAGGCTGCTGCTGCTTCCACACCTTCGGTAACTTGGTCGGCATTCAGCCGAATATTGTTGTCTTGACTGGATAGTATCAATGCCACGGTATCGATCCCCTGTTTGCAAGCTTCCATGAAGGAGGGATATATGGCGCTGGTTTCCGATTCCCCTTGTTGAATGAGATAAAAGAGCTGAGAGAAAGTATTTAATTTGTGCCCGCGTACGGAGTCGAGTAGCAAGTCGTGCGGTGACTCTTCACTCCTTTCCGCGTAGTCGATGCACTTGCCCAGTAGAGCAAAACAAGCCTCGAACACGGCAAAGTCGGCGAGACGTGCAGAAGCAGCAGTTAAGGCTTCCCAATCATGGAAACGCGCCTCGAGCATTTCTGGGCCTCTCATTAGGACCCAGTCCCAGACAAGTGAGGCGATTTGGTGTTGCCCAGAGTCGACAGCAACTTCGATTGCCTCTCTGCATGCGCTCGTGGTACTGGGAGGCGAATTGCTGTCATGGTCCCAAGGGAAGTTGGCCCTGGCAAGCCGATAGGGTTCGTCCGTAGGGATGCTGTCATGGTAAGACAAGCCAGGGGGGAGGCCAATCGTCCTCAGGTCAAGAACCTCTGCTGCAATCGATTCATCTCCTGTCATCGCTGCAGCCTTGAGAGCCGAAGCCCACGTCGTCATGTTGACAGTTCGCTCGAGCGAATCTGCCAGCAGTTGGAAGCAATCTGGGTGCTTGTGCTTGGCAGCCTCACAGAGAGCTATTTGTTTCAAGAGGCCTGGGGAAGTGGTGTGTCGCAGTGCCTCCTCCAACAGAAGCTCGGTGACCTGCAAGTCTCCTTTCCCTACGGCAAGCATGAGTGCCTCGCTGACATCCTCCTCGGCCACTTCGTCGGCTTGGAGTTCTTGGCGTATTGTTGACAAATCTTCAATAGATGCTGCAAACACCAATCCGAATTTGGTCTCTTCGTCCCCGGAAAACGCCCAGTCAACCTCACCTTCGGCTTCTTCGTTGTCGATGCCCTGTTCTTCCTCAAAGTATTGTGGACGGAGGCTGCTCGACCGATCCTGATTACCCAAGCCGTTCGTAGGCCCCGGCTCAGTATAGTCGCCACGTGCAATGGCCGTGAAGGCCCGTTTTGTAGACGGTGCGTAGTTCTCTTGTAGGAACGAGGCGATATCTTGATGACCACCCTGAACAGCGGCGTCAAGGGCATCTTTGAACTTGCCCTCAGAATATATCTCAGCGCCCTCTTGAATGAGAAGCTCAACAGCCGCCCCATGTCCATAGTAGGCTGCAGCCTGAATACAAGTTCCGCAAGGCTTGCCAGGCTGATCAACCATTGCACCGTTGGAGATCAGCAACTTGATGATCTCGACATAGCCTTTGCTAGCAGCTGCCTGCAGGGAATCGCCTCGCCGACCGCTTCTCCTGGGATTAGCCCCCATCTGCAGTAGCTTGTGGACAGAGCCAATGTGACCTTGTAGGCACGCACTCCTTAGAGCCGACCCAAACTCTCCCTCGGCCTCGACATTCACGCCGCGTTCATTGAGAAGATCAAGCATTTCGATATGTCCATGAACGGCTGCGATTGCCATGGCATCTTCTGGGAGCTTCTCGGCCATTCCCGGCTTGGAAAGGAGATATTGCAGAATACCGGTCTGACCTTTTTTGATAGTGGCGAGAATAAGATTCTGGTCATGATCTCTCACTCCTGCGTCTCGGCCAAATTCTCTTGCCACATGGTGTCCCATCAAGTACTCGATGGCATCACGAAAACCGGCCTCGGTAGTTCTCTGAAGTGCATCGTCGTAGTCTTGCCCATCCTGGATCACTCCATGGTTCTTGATTAGGAGGTTTGCTATGTCAGCACGAGATCCCTCGCATGCTGCGTGTAGGGCATTCTTGAAAACTTTGGAAGCGGTGCGTGGTGAGACTCCGTGTCCCAGAAGAGTCTTAACAACCCCAAGATGCCCCCTGAAACAAGCAGCGTGTAGCGGATTGCCATAGCTGCCGCAAGTCACATCGGCATCGGCGCCGTGATCAATCAGAGTTGAAACCACAGAGGCATGTCCAAAGGTGGAAGCAAGATAGAGAGGGGTGTGGCCGGTTTCGCTGAGCTGCTCTAGATTGATCCCACTCATGTTAGATAGCGTCATGTCCAATAGACTATCTAAGCCAAAGACACAGGCACTAAATAACGGCGATGGTCCTTCAGGCGAAGTGAGACACTCGTGAGTCTTTCTGAGAGAATGGTATGGGGGAAGCTTTTCCAAAGCCTGTGTCATCCATTCCAGCCACCAGACAAAGGCAATGTTCAGATCAGCGGTTTCTTGGTCGAAAACAAATTGATCCATGGCCTGGAACGCCTCATCCGTGGTTAGAAAAGATAGCTGAGCCAGTTTCAAGTGATGAGGCCAGTAGAGTCCGGCGTAGAGAGCCAGGTCAGAGATTGGACCTGTTCCCGAGAAATTCTGTGAGACGTGATCTGGACCTCTCGAACATTGTTCCAGGCAAGTCTCGGCCAGGAGACGATTCCCGGAGATCTCGGAGAACATGGTCTGCCGCTGCATAAAGTCTCGAGCGGATGGGTGGCACAGACGAAGAATATTCATTGCCGGATCTAGGACCACGAGGTTATGACAGACGTCGAATAAATCAGGAAGCTCCAGGTCACTAGACTGCTGGGAGAGCTCTGGACTGAGTTTCAGTGCTCTGCGTAAAGCTTCGATCGTGAGAGAGTTCTTTGCATAGAGAATCCAGGAGATGACACTCTGAACAACGGATCTTGCCGTTCGATCCAGCTTGAGGAACGATTGGTAGGTGTTGGCGTAGATCTTGTCCAGGTTCTCGCTGAGACCGGCTTCCAGAGCTGTAAAGATATCATGCTCTGTTTTCTTGCGGCAGAGAACCTCTATCTGTAGCTGGACCCACAGGAACCTGTTATACTGAAGTCAGCAACATGAAAACGAATCATATATGCAACTGGTAGGAAACTAACATCTCTTGTGCTCCAGTGGTTAGAGTCTCACGTAAACGTTTCATCAGGTGTTTTGATGGGGAACCATTCAACAGCCTCCGAGAACGAACAATTCTTTCCAGCTGTGCAGCAACGAAGGCCTCAACGTCACCTTGATTTTCAGCTGGAGAGACCCTGATTGTGCTTGCAGATTGCAGCAAGCCATCGATTTGAGCATCGTTGCGGCTGGTAAGGAGCACCTTGACCAGCCCAGTAGACTCATCAATGATTCGTTGAAAGGCCTGAATGAGCTCGAAACGATCTGCTTCTTGTAGTTCATCGATGGCGTCTAGTGCCAAGTAGGTGGCTCTTTGTGTTGCGAGCTTCAGAAGAAGCTCGATGCATCCATACGTTCCAAGTCTGCCCAGTTTGCTCCGACTTGTAAAGGCATCAGCTACTTTTTGGTACTCCGACCAGATGATCGGATCGACCGTCTTTTTCTCCTGGTCAACTGCCAACTGTCTGAGTATGCTTCGGAGTATGGCATCTGGAGAAGCACGATCTGGCTCTGATGGACTGGATGAACAGTAGTAGAAGGCGACTGCTGGTCCCTCTTGGTGGTTCTGACTATCCAAGAGAAGCTGGTCAACCACCACCGAGAACAGCGATGACTTCCCACAGCCTCGGACACCACGAAGTAGAACCATGGATGATGAGTCTGACTGCACCCAGTGCTGGTAAGTGGGGTGATTGACGAGCCATTGGCCAGAGCCCGGCATCAGATTTCTCGACACTGACTGGTGATGAAGACGGAACGGGCAACCGGACAGCCACTCAAGCATGTTCTCAAGCTTCTCGCCATCAATATGAGTCTTGATGGACGCGCTTTCTTCAAGTAGATGCTTGAAGCTTGCATGAATATCTCGAAAATTCTTGTTCGTGTTGTGATGAAGCTGGTTGCTGTCCAGTTGCTGTATATCCCGTCTCTGGTTTCGAAAAGCAGCACTTTCGAGCCCCCTCAAGACTGTTTGCGTCTTTCCAATCTCCTGATCGATTATCTGCTGACGTCTACTCTCAGATAGCCAGGGTTCGCGACGAAATCGTCCGCTAGCTTGACTGTAGCATTCCTTGCACTGCTTGATCAAGACGTGTTCTTCGACATAGATTTGCTCGAGGATCTTGAAGAAGAGTTGGTGCAAATCGGGCATGTTCAGTGACTTGGCTTTGATGACGAGGTCGCAGTTGTCGCGGAACGGTAGCCATGACATGAGGTCTTGGTCAAGTGCGACGGGAATGACCCCGTGGCTGTCTTTGGTATAAATACTACGAAGCTTGAGGAAGCCAAGCTCCGTCAGGACATGATGAAAAGCAAAATGTGAACAGTTTGCTTCCACGACGTTCCTGATCCTGCGTGTCAATTCGACGGAGCCTGAAGCGCCATCCTGAGGATCTTGATATGCTGCCACAATAGCGTCAATATACGACGGAGTAAATTCGTTTTCGTAATAACGCTTCAGCACTTCGGATCCAAAAACCACAACTTTGTTGACACGGTCGATGATACCAGTGTCACCAGGAGTTTCAGTACATGGAAGGAGGCACAATTGGTTGGAGAGGATGTTCCTGGTGGATTCAGAACCTCCTGCTCGCGGGGACCATAGAGGCAGAGGGGCTTTGTCCGAGACTGTTCGGGACCGGATTGCCTTCAGCCACTCGATGAGAAGGGCCACGCACCAGGCGTTGGCAGCGCCTTCTTGTTCATTGTCGTGTGCATATACGATGAAGATGCTGGGAGAGTCTGAGTGTCCGAAGACGTCTGTCTCGGCAAGGTGACTCAATATTGACGCAAAAAGCGTGTCAAGAGCTATAGGGGAATTAGCCGAGCTGACCGTATCATGGCCAAGTGTGTACCAGAGTTCAAGTCGTATTTACCTTTGGAGATGGAAGATGATATCGAATTATCTGGCTCCATACTGAAATGGAAATGAATAGACGAGAAGCCACCCGCTCAACACGGGTAACTACCGGCTTACGGCGTTGTGTAGTGTAGTGTGGTGGTGTGGAGTGTAATGTAGTGTGAAATGATCTGATGGAGGCGGGGGAATGCCTGTTGCGTGTAGTTTTATAGCCAATGCCAACCTAACTGTGTAGCCTGAAATATATAAATAGAAAGACGCCTGTTGTTATGTTATTTATAAATTACAAATATAATCCCAAATGCACTTGTAGCTGTTTCACACCTGTTTCAAAGGATGGCAGGTGCACTTGGTGGTCAGCTGTACGTTCAGGCGGACCAACAAATACGCCCAAGGCAATCCTCTCCCGGCGCGAAGTACAACTGTTGGCTGCATGACTGTTTTCAGGTTATTCAAGTACCTGTTTTTAAGGATTCAGGCTGATCATGCGCCCCGAGAAATACTGCACAATGCAAGCCTCGTTTTGTCACCAAAACATTCGAGTCCAGAGCCTGATCTCCGTCCTGGAGCACAACAGCCCCGGACCAGGATGTGGAAAGGGTGTGAATACGCCCAAGGCCCCCGAAACTACATTTGGTTCGCAAATAGTCCGCCTTGTTCAACACACCATTGTTCTAGTGTGTTAAAAGAGGACTGGCCTACCATAAATCACCTTTAGATTTTATTCAAACATGACTACCTGCTTTAGCTAAGCTTCCTCAAATACTCTGATTCAGCCCTGATTTGAGCCTGGCGCCATGGGCACCTCTGCCGCGAATCTTCGAAGCCAATGGGCCAATCCAGGGGATATTCTCAGCATCCTACTCCTCATTGGCGGTGACATTGTCCAGAAGGCCATCGCTCAACTTGTTGGGCATCAAGTCCGGCTGCCCGGCACAAGGACATACCTTTCAGTTGTCCCTGTGGCATTCTCGTTTGGCTGGGCGACCTATGGCTTCTCGAATCTTCTCTCCGCTGTTGGGAACATGAAGCTGATGCCCTCGAGCGATTTCCCATCACTTCTTGTCAATTGCTCCAACGGATTCGTTAGGGAAAACGATTCATGGGTGTTGGGCCGGCTTCTTCGTGACCACGAAATCAGACACAGCGTCGACCCGCGATCCCAAGAACAAGGAGGTCGAGCCGAGTCTCTGAGAATAGATATATATCATCTAGAGGCCGTATCCACTGCTCGCTGCGACCTAGTGTGGTGGCTGGGATGGGCGACTTTGGTGACACAGCTCGCCATTGTCATTATTCCATGGATTTTATATGGTGACTGGGTTATCCTAGTAGTCACATTGTCCGGGATGACGCTAGTCGTCATTACTTGCGCCGTGCCACAGTGGGCTGAAGAGAAATGGGCTGCCCCTTGCAAGTTAAGTCGTGACAAGGTGACTTGTCTCACACGCGGCAACGGTCACCTTCACATCATGGTGCTCATCGGCGGCCCAGGGTCTTGGGACCTGGAAAGGCTTGCAACTCGTACACCAGTCCCTCGAACAGAGACCCGTTGGATATCACTCGTCCTCGCCATGTTGTGGATCTGCCTCTTGATTGCGATATCAGGCCTTCAAGAGCATACCTGGTTTCTCATTGGAATCGGGGGGCTCGGAATGTTGCAGAATATCCTTGCCGCCGGAGTCTCTAGAGAACCAGCAGCTTCCAACTTCCACCTCACAAGATTCCGACGTGCGCCAACTATCATTGGGAGACGCCAGGGCTATAATGACGACTCAGATGCCAGCGTCAACCTGGAAGAAGCCCTAGAAGAGCTCGTCGATGTCGATACTTGGCTATCAGGGAAAACGGGATGCCAGTTGTCAGAAGATGAGAACCCCTGCTTGCCGAAGCTATCTCCAATGCCAACATGGCTAACTTCCATGTCGGAGGAAGATGGGATCCCCGAATGGCTTAATGCGCGCAAGCCCGAAATCGGTAAGCGGACCAACAGTGATAGAACACCATTTACCCTGATCAAGAGCAAAATCCAAGCTCTTTTCAAAGATAGTGAAGAGAGGCATGAGGACATCATATACGCGACCGGGGTCCACGGCGCTTTGATGGAGCTGGAGAAATGGGTGCCAACGGCGGGACTTTCAATGCTCCAAATATTCTTCCCCGTGGGTTTGCAGTATCATGATGAGAGTATCAGGGATAACGTCCACAAGAAATTCTGGAAGAGGGCCTACCATACCAAATCAGTAAGGAGAAGAGCGGATCAGAAGCGAAGGGCTGAGGAGAGAAGGGCGGATGGTTTGGCCAAGGTTCAGGGGGGTGACATGAGTTGAACACGGTGGTGTTGCAATTGTACCTTCAACTATACAGGAGTACATAGGGCAAACTCACAATCATCGAGACGTAGTTACCGGTATCCAAGGGGGCGTCGACGGGAATGGTGAAATTGATATAAGATCTTTCCAAACTAAATGGCTCTTAATCCTCATTTAGCATCCTCGCAATGGTAGTTTTAGGTGAGGATTAGCAGCTCGATGCGTGCTCCCATCATCAGAGGCTGCCACGCAGTCGTAAAAAACATAAGACAATAAAGGAACCCTTAATAGTTATTAGGGCAAGAATTTAAGAGCATTCAAAGATAATAATTCTATTATTTCTCTTTTTTATCTCTTAGTTTATTAATTATTAGACTATAAAATTAGGCCCTTCTATTATCTTAGCTAGGGCCAGTCTGACGTTTTTCTACAAGCAAGTAGCTGCTACTTTTCAGACCATACGAGCCAGGAACGTAAAAATCTCGCGGTAGTAATCTTTGGCGAAAACACTGAATTGTAGAACATTCGCTGCCAGCGAGACAGCTTCCATGGCTTCCATGATAGCAACCAGTGCGAGACTTAGGATTATGAACGAAAGGGGTTTCTCTGCGGCAACAGATTCGATAGGCCTTAAGCAGACTTTTTTAACATGATATTAGAACCCCCTTACATGGCAGAGCTGACAATAGGATTAAAATAACGTCACGGAGGGTTATTGACAGAGCCTGATGGCTGAGTGGCGGCCTGTTGCCTAACCCCTCAGCGGCAAAGGGTGAGACACGGTGAGTAGAGCCTCGATATTTATTGGTCCGACTCGGCAGATTGCCTTGCATGTGCGTAGTATTGTTCGCTTACCCATCGAATGACCAGAAGTTGAAAGTGCAAAGAAAATGACGCAGCTGTCTCCCTTGTTGGCTTGGCTCAGGTGAAGTCGGCCGACGCGAAATCAGGCTCTGAGAAGTAGTTGTCTCTTTTCACGTAGTACAAGGCTCTGTGTGCCACCCAGAAAGTTTATTCATACACAATTGTAACAATTGAGCGCTTGGGGGCCAACGAGTGTCTTTCTCCGAAGAAATGGTTGGCACTACATACTATGCTTGTCCTTTGTCAAGCTATCCAATCACCAATAATCAAATAGCCGACGCCGATTAGCTTCTCTCATTTGAAGAGAGCTCCAGCGTCTCAAATGCGACCGATCGGCCATGCCACCACTTCGATTTGATAGGTGGAAACGAGCTCTCGGGGCCTTGGAGGACCATGCCCGGATGTACAACATTGAGTACAACCACCGCAACGAGCATCGGCAGTGCATCCAGATATAACTGAAACTCCTCGTGACGTAGGATCACGTTGGATGAAGAGACGCCTTGGCTGAACTCGACAAGACGGAAGATGATGCGGACCTATTGAGTCGTCAGCAGGTTCTTGAGTATGGTTGATGAATACACTCACCACAATGAGACCAAGAACCACGTAGATAACCCACAGCAGCCGCATGGTCCACATGCTCCGAACTCTGAGCTTCCCTATTCGGGCATCCCGAGAAACTTCTCGATGGAAAAGAGTATGAATGATCAGAAAGACAAGAACACAGCCCAGTTGAACTCCCACACCGGCCATGTACACCTTTCTTCCCAGATCTGCCGTGTCTGAGCTGTTTTGATCTGCAAGCATCGCACCGCCTGCCGCCTGAATGATGAAGCAAATGACATCGACGGTGACAAAGCACTTCGCGAGCCACGATGCAGAAAGGCCAGCTAGGCGGCGTCGTGGATGAAGGAAGTGGACGAGGCGAGCGACGGTCATGTAGGCGAAGGCGTTGATCCCTAAATATGACATCAGTAAAAGCCACAAGAAAGAAGACAGTTAGGCATACACAGTGGTGCCAGCAAGAGCAAAAGAGTTGACACAATCATGTACGTTGATTCTTGCTGGTCTCTTGCCCCCAAGGCACGCAGGATAAAGCAGACGCACTCCCACAACGCGCCCATGATAATGATCCAACAGAAGGACTATAGCCAAATATTAGTTAAGCTCAAGATGTCAAGACGATGAATAGACCTTTTTGAGAATGGTTGCTTGAACGAGGTGGGCCACGGTGGAGAGGCCGAACGCAACCGCGAACGCAGTGTTGTCCTCCCACTGCGGATAGAAGCCGTAGTTGGCGTTACAAGACTCGGGTGGGACATAACCATACTTGTCCGGGGTCGCGGTCGTGCAGGTCGAACGCGCTGCTGGGGAGGTTGAGGTTGCTTGGGAGACGGCTTGGGTCGACATGGTGTCTTGGTAGTTGAGGTTGGTAGCTTTGGGGAGGCTGTTAACAATGATGATAAAAAGAAACAGAATCAAGACCACTGTTCGAAGTATATATACTCTTAGGTCCGGTGTGCGTCGTCATCAGTCGGTTGAAGTCAATCCAAGATTACCCCTTTCAACGCTCTCAGCCCAGCCAGGCTCGTTTTCGTCGCAACTGACGCGTCTTTTCCGATAAGGGATGCTCGCAAATTACAACTAGCATCTTTCTCAAGCCTTTTAAAAAACGAGCCACGCAGGTGATGTTGACAATCATGGAGGTGTCTTCTCATTGGTCCGCTCGTCGTTTTCATCGTTTTAGAGATGGCTACCCTGAGCCAAAACACCAAAACCCCCACTCCTATTTTTAGGTCAGGTTTTCTGCCCATAGCGACAAAACCAAATTCACGTGCGCTGAAATGACTGAAAAAAGGAGTTTAATGATGGGTGTCTAAAATCACAAGAAATAAAAAATCTCTAGGCCCCCCTACTCATCCAGGCCTCCCAACACTCCTGGCAAGTCCTAGAGGCCAAATCATGTGCCTCTGGAAGCCCTTTGGTAAAGTGACCGCAATATTGTTGACCCAAGCCTGTGTAATGCCCCTGCTGAATGCAAAATGTCGTGTTGTGGCCCCGGAAAAGCACGTCTCCAAAACATTATCTAGCATTAGGAAATGTGCGAGGAGAACTTGAGCCACATGGTTAGAAGGGTCCGTAAAGCTACTATATTCGTCCTCAGTCATCTTGTTTGTCAAGGCGTAGCAAGGCACCATTTCGAGGAATGCTGCCAACTAGGTTAGTATCAAAATCTGTGTGTACATCTGATGAGATAACTAACCGTCGCGTGGTGATATTACACTCAACTTGGCCAATCTCTCTAACATGGACAAATACTGCCGTTCGGAGTGGCTCTGACAGAGAGGCTCAATAGTCTTCAGCGAAGCAAGACAGTCTTGGATGACTGTTTCATCACCGGGACGGCCTTGATGCTCAATATGTTTCTCCATGCTACCAACGAATGATTCTCGAGTGAAGGTGCAAAACATCGACTTTGCGTGATCAGCAACGAGAGTTGTCTGGATGAGCATCCAGCCACGCATCATAGCTAGAAAGTCCATCATTCCATCCGACATGTACGATGACTGAAACGTGAGAGCAATCACGGCAGCGTACCGAGCGTCTGCTTCAGCTGCAGTCCGACAGGGCCGTGATAGAGCGTGGTTCAAGCCGTTAATGGCAGACACTCTGAGGTCGAGAGCCTGAACTGAGTAGTCGGCTTGGCTGAAGAGAGTAAGGTGTTGAGCCGCGAGGGCTAGGAGAGAAGAAGCCAGAAAATCATACTATGTAGATCTTGATTAGCATATGCAGTGAATCAATAGTGTCAAGTCAAGCCCAGTCAAAGGGTGCTTTCTAGAGAACATACCTCGTGCGACAGTGCAGCTACATCTTGCCACACAGCTGACGAAGCATATGGATGTGGCGGGTATGCCTCGAGCAGAAAATGGTGAAAGAATCTCAGGTGATCAAGAGACAGGTTGACTTTGGGCGTTGTAGGTACGATGGAGTGGCGAACCGGAGGAAGGGTGGTGGCTGGATAGACACAATGCATGCCCAGTCGTCGACAACCCTGACACTCGGGCCGGCACTCGGAACATTTCACCCTGCGTCTTTTGCAGTTAAAGCAACCTCTTCTAGTCTTTCCAAATCCCTTACCAGGGACCGGCTTGCGCTTTGGTGCCTTCCGTGGTTGGTCTTGCCCACCATGCTCTGCCTCGGCCATGGCGGTCACAGTTGAGTTGGTAGGGTCAGTTCTTACTTGGATAGATATAAAAGGCCGTTGGATGAATATTTGGGCCTAACGAAGATGTTTTTGATGAGGTCCATGAATGTCTTAGAGGTTAGCTGATCTTGAGACGCTTACGTGTTGCATGGCTTGCCAAGCACATGGGTTCGGGTCAACCTTTACACCGACTATCACAACATTGTTGAAAAGAGAAATCTCTACCATCAGGTCAGATAAATAGATATAAGCAATGGTAGAATAGGTAGGTTATGGAGGTGGTAGTAGGATATCCAGCCTGACGTCGCACAACGGGAGTGACATAGGAAATCGCACATTTCCAATTGTTCTTTCAAGATGGAGAAATTTGTGTCTTCACTGCGAGCATCCCTATTGGAATGGATGAACAAGCGTGCAACAACACTGTCACTGAGCTCAATGCCTATTGACAGGTGAGTATTATCTACTTTTCTCCCGATGCCACCCATGATTGTAAGGCCACCGTGAAAACATTCAAGGCCATACTATTAGCATTGGGATATGATGCTGTGATTTGTTGGAAATGTGTTCTTTATCATAGTTGAAGCCGGGATAACCGACATAGAAGATCGACAATACCGACAGTATCTTTCTATTCATCGAGTTGATGACGGGGTAATTGTTACGCGGATCTGGAGATAACTGGTGAGAATGCCATGCTTGACCTGTTGATATCTACCTCAAGGGCCCAAGATATTTAACAGCTCCCAATCTTTCTAGAAATAGGGACCTCAATCAAGTCATCCAATCACCACATGTTTAAACATTTACCAACATCATGGCCACTTGAATCGACCGAATGAACTTAACCCCAGTCGGAGATGACGTAAACCTCACTCGGAGAAAACTCTTCACTCAAGTCCGAGTCACATGTCCGATCCGATCCACCCAAATGTCCGAGACTCTTCACCGCGTCAAACTCTTGCTCCGACTACTTGCATCATCTTTCAACTCCGACCACCATGACGCAGGATTCAACACTAATCACTCCAAGTTCCCATACAGCGGATCGGCAGCTGAAGCGCCGACCGAGGAAGCCACTAAGCTGTGAGCCCTGCCGGCACTCCAAACTCCGATGCGACCGTCAATTGCCCTGTTCGACCTGTTTGCGCAGGGGATGGCAAGCCTCTTGCTCATACGCCCCTGCGAGCTGTCGTCGCACACCTCAGCGACGACGGATATTTCCCGGCACCGGTCGGCCTTCATCTCAACCCCGGCATCAGCCTTCTGAGCTATCTGAACCGGAGCCGGGGCCGGGGCCGGTTTCGCCCCGAAGTCAAAGCCCGGAGGCAATCCAAAGCCGATGGGATGCCGTCCTGTGTCGGCCACCGGTTGAGCCAACACCTCCAGCTCCCACGGATGTCCCCTTCACCTTATCCTTTGGTCCGAGCAAGCCGGTCCCTGAACTCCTTGCAGCGCTGCCGCCCGACCCCGTCTGCGAGTATCTTGTCACCCGTTACTTTGCGACACTATCCCCACTGTTCCATATCCTCCATGGTCCAACGTTCCAGAAGCAGTACTGGGCTTTCTTGCAGAACCCTCAACAAGCAGATCTGTCATGGCTGGCTTTGCTCTATGCTATTTGCGGATTGACCCTGAAGACTGTTCCTCCCACCGATCCTGGTCTGTCAGAGTTATGGGAAGATTCGTCTACGCCCCGGGATCTGTCCGGTTTATCGCTTCGGTGTCGAGAGGCAGCCATGATGTGCCTTTCGCAAGACCAATTCCTCGTCCGACACAATCTCAACACTCTAGAAGCACTGCTAATATTGATTCACACAATCGCTAATACTGAAGGAGCTGAGTATGGTTGGGTCCTGCTCGGAAACGCGCTGCACATCGCTATTGCTCTTCGTTGCCATATAAATGGTGATGCGTCAAACTTCATCGAAAGGGAGCGTCGTCGGCGCTGCTGGGCAGGCATCTTGATCCTTCACACCGACCAGACACTTCTCTATCGAGACATTGACTTGTCGTCTCTCGCCAACATGAAAGCTTCCATGCCGTCCGATGCGAATGATGATGAGGTACAAGAAAATGCGATTTTGACATCACCAGCACAGGCATCATCACGCCGGATCACGCACATGTCACTCATC
Source organism: Fusarium euwallaceae (assembly GCA_002168265.2). Classification (NCBI taxonomy): domain Eukaryota; kingdom Fungi; phylum Ascomycota; class Sordariomycetes; order Hypocreales; family Nectriaceae; genus Fusarium; species Fusarium euwallaceae. The sequence continues at coordinate 263,076 of NHTE02000061.1, forward strand.
AGATTCCACTTTCAACTGTTTCAACTGTCAACGCGAGTTCATAGTCATGTATCTGGCCCCAATCAACTAAACGAAGCGGCACTCGGTCCCTTTGACGCCGAGATATCAGAGCAGCAACAGCAGTGGGACTCATTATATCTTGTCAACGGTGCGAGAAGTATCCTAGATACAGCGGGTTATGCGCATTGGTGTATTCTTCAGACTTATGCACACCAGCTCTATCTGCTTCTGCATCGACCATTTCACCACTCTCGATCAAGTTGTTTCCGACCCGAGTCCAGAGACAGATGTGCCCAATCTGGGTTGGCATTGCTAGACATACACCGACAGTTCTTCCAACTGCCGAGATTGAAGTGCTATCGCTGGCTTGTCAACGGGACGATTAGCTGCAATGCACTTCACGGAGCTGTCGCCCTCACGTCGTGTCTGGTGGATATGCCCAATGACGCCGACTTTACAGAGCACTTGGCTGTGATTGATGCTGCAGTTGTCCGCTTAGAGTGCCTTAAGAGAAAGAGTCCAGCTTGTTCACACATTTATCCCATCTTGCGCTGTCTACAGTAAGTCACGCACAAGTCGCATTGATGATCAGGGACTGATTATTCTAGATTACGCTTGTCACGAGCCTCACCACCATCACCTGCAAGGGAACTTGCAGAAAGCAGGTTTGAGGACTGGGTTAGCAATGTTGATTGGTTCAGGCCTGATGCAATAGATTGGGTATGTAAATATCCACTCCTCTTCTAATGCCTTATCACTGACTTGTACAGGACTTTTGGGATGGAGACTTTTCTACACCTCAAGCCGATGATGATCTGACGGCCACCACTTAGAATACCTGATCCAAGAGTGAACCATCATTTGCACGTCTCATAATCCGTGTTTGAGTAAATAATTGATCTGTAATTATCTGTTCTTTTTTGTCTATTTCCAAGAATTCACTGGCCTTTGGCCATTTTGGTATCCAAATGTCTATGATCTATCCAACGTCCAGTCCATACCTCTAAATCCAAGCCTCTTGCTCACAGCCTGCTGTAAGCTGGAGGAGCATCGACAATAATGTCATACTGTCTCTCTCCTTCGTCAATCTTGCAATACCTCGGCGGAGCTTGAATGCCTTCTGACAGAGCCTCATGCGCGCCCTTAGCGATCTGATCATGCTCCTGTACGAAAGCGCCCCAGCCATTGATTGGTAACTCTGGGGAGACAAACAGCGTTATTGGTAGTGATGTTTCGTACTGTGACCTCCGTTAGTTAAGAGCCCCGGAACATAGGGTAATGACGTACCTCTGCTTCAGTGTCGCCCTCCTTCAGCATCACGGCAAGGTGCAGTGTATGGCTGATGGCGACACCGCAGACATCCAGATCTGGCGAGCACTTCCTGACCACCTTAGGCAGCTTCAAACACTGCTCCCATGTTTGAACCCGCTCGCTGAAGTTGCTCAAATCGAGCGGCCACTCCTCCACTAGCCTTCGTCCTTCATAAGATGGCACCCCGTCGTCCGATATCTTGTGGTGTTCGTAGAGACAAAACTTTGCTTTTGTCACTTGGATCCCATCTTCGATTTTCGCTAGCTCGGCATGGATGGGAATGAGACCTCCTAGAGCAATAGCCTTGTGGCCTAGGGAGACACTGTGCTGGACTTTTCCAAGCCACTTCCCCTGCTCTGTCACAGGATCCATCAACTCGTAAGCGGATAGAGAAGGCAAGCGAATTATCCGAATAGGAATGAAGTCCTGGAGCGTTTGGGAGGAATCGTCGTAGATGGTGAAGGCGTCTAATCGATATGTGTTGGAGCACCGGACGCAGCCCCTGAAAGACTCATCCTGGTGACCTTGGATGAACACCTCGAAGGGCCATTCGAAGACCCTTCCAGTCCTGGATACTTCGGTCGGCCGGCCTTCAGCAAGGAAAGAATCCCATTCGTGAACGACTGATGCTTCCACTTTCGTTTCATCGCCTGACCCTGTTTTGTGATCCCTACACCATGTTAGCGCTGTCCCGGGGTAACATCTTTCGTCGCAACATACCACATCGAGATTTGGCGGGAGAGCTTTAGTTGAACTCCCCGGATACTTTCACCATCGCGGACAGAGAGTGTGACTTTTCCTCGGAGATACTGTCCAACAGCTTCCTCACCATGCCCACGAAGAAACACATAGTCGCATTCTGGTCTTAAAAGGTTTAGCACTTGATGTCACACTCCAAGCTTGGGTGTTACCTTATTTTGACACGGACTGGGGGTGTCCCAGTTATCCGAGCCAAAAGAGACCGCATGAAAGGATTTGATAAGAGAAATGCGACCTAGGCGTGAGGTCTGGCCGAGAATGAAACCGTAAAAAGCTTCAACGTGACGTTGTAATCGGAAACGTGGTCGGTCTGGTGATCGGTGCTCTCAAGGGTAGGGTAGTGGTGGTTGGCCTGTGTTCTCAGTCAGGTGAAAGTGCGATGTGTTGACTCCAGTGTTTAAAATCATCTTGGGGTTAAAGTTATTTATTTCAGCCTCTAAACAGGAGAGTGGATAAGAGTCAACTGGTGGTTCAATTCTTCACCGTCTGATGATCTCCGTGAGTCTCCGTTTGCTGTGGGGCCGTGACAAAGCTGTCGGAGTCGGAGATGTGTGGGGCTCGGACCGGATCGGAGATGTGATCCTATCGGACTTTTGCAAGCTGACACGATGCGTTTTATGGTCACGGGGCGGTTACGGAAACGACCACTGATGTTACTCTACCTACTATCTCATCAATCCACTATTTGTCGTAATCCATTACTAAGTACCCAACTTCTTCCACAATATCTTCGCGATTTCTCAAACACCCAAGCCGTGGGCGGAACGAGTACGCAGTTACCCACGCCATGTCGAGACGACCGAGCCGATCGATACATCGTCATACAAACCCCTGAGACGAGAACCATGAAGACCACGGAGGAAGTTCTAGACGTTCAGGACCCGATGAATCGGCTTCAGTTGGCGACCCTTTGCCTTGCAAGCCTCTTAAATGGCTTCAACGACGGGAGTCTGGGTGCCATACTTCCATACATGGAAAAGTAGTTACCTGTCCCCCTTACTCCGGTTTCATGGAAGCTAACATTCCTCAAGAGACTACCGAGTCGGATATGCTGTTGTTTCACTCATCTTCATCGGACAAGGCATCGGATGCCTATTCGCCGCAATATTTCTCGACGACCTATACCCGAGCCTCGCTCAAGCCGATGTTTTCAGGATAGCAAATATCTCTATTATTTTGGGCTATCTCCCCATGGTGGTAGGAGTACAGTTCCCCCTGGTTCCGATTGCGTTTTCCTTCGTCGGCTTCGGTGCAGCGATCAACAAGATTCTGGGGAAGACACTTTGCTCTCAGTTTCCGAACCAGCCCTTTCTGTCCGAAATCCTCTATGGATGTTATGGCATTGGTACCATAGTCGGCCCTCTTATCGCAACAGCCATGGTGACAACTGGAGAGATGTTGTGGAATCGATTTTACATTATCAACCTTGGTTTCGCTGTTTCGGTTTTTGCCCTCTCTTCGTGGCCCTCTCGATCTTACAAAAAAGACCCGCACACACATTCCAGAGATCTAGATATGTCGCCAGCGAGCATGACTATAGGGGAGATTCCCCATTCACTTTCCACGAGGACAGTTCTACTTGGGGCTATCTTCATCTTGGCTTATCGAGGCGTGGAGGCTTCAATATCCGGCTGGACCATCGCTTTTCTCATCGACAGCCATGCGGGGAATCCTGAGCTGTTGGGATACGTATTGGCTAGCTTCTGGGCCGGCATCGCTGTTGGTAGGTTTGGCTCGTCCGACGTCGAAGAACGATTCGGTCAAAATTTCTTGGTTTATGGATCTGTTATTCTAGCATCTGTCTTTCAACTGCTAGTTTGGCTCACGCCTAATGCCAACAGCATTACTATTGCGGCGTTTGCTGTTGGTGCAATGCTCGGCCCTATCTATCCGCGTGTGGTGGCAATCTTTATGCGCCAGATGAACGAGAAGGGTTCGAGCAAGGAAGTTATCACAATCACTGCTATTGGAAGCTTGGGGGGTGCCATTTTCTCTTTTCTCGCAGGTCTACTTGTTCAAGTTGTCGGCACGACTGTGATGCATCCAGTCGTGCTGGCGCTATTGGCTATTATGTTGGTTTGTTGGTGGGGGATCCCGATCACCGATAAATGCTGTGGACTGCGCAGCTAGCTAGATAGTTTGTATGATGTACGAAAAGACAATTTTCCAGCCTACGAGAAGTGCCACATTCATGAGGAGTTGACAGCAAGCTCCAAGTGATCCCACGACTCCCTCAAAGCCATTGCGACACGTCTTGCACTTGACTAGATTAAAGCTTAACTTGCGACACTTCGCATGGTTTGGGGCCGTACTGTTCTGGAGCTGGCGTTCCGAGCTCCAAAGCGTGGAAGCTGGTGTGGCCGAACTGAGGAATTGCCAAGCCCTGATGCTGTATACGAGACGTTGTTGGCCTTTCGAAATCCTCGCTTATTGTGTTACTAAGAAATTGAGGCTCGGAACCTGTCCGTGGCTGCCCACGTTCGGAGAAAAGCACTCTCGGACATGACAAGGGAATGAATGATCGGAGATGTGTGCTGATCGGAGTTGGCAGGTCTTCGGAGATGATCTGCCCGGGTGACTCGATGTGGCCAACAGCCTTCCCAATTTGTGCAATTTTTTAGTCAAAATTGAAAGGATTCAAGTCAATCCCGGTAATTCAATTGGCCATCTCCGGGATCCTGCATTGTTAGAAGTCTGGTGCCACCCTGACCTTGATGCTAGTATATAATGGACAGAAAGAATAGCAGACTATCCACCTAAAATAACAACTGATACAAACTATCCTTCAACTATATTTCCTGTCTCTCCACCGCTTCACCATTCGGCTAAACTGGAAATGGCAGTTTCACACCGTTTCTCAACGAACGGGTGTCCAGCTACCCGGTCTACAGGGCACAAACTTGAGCACAAGCAAATGATCCAACCCACTCAGGGCCAAGTGGGTGCTCCGAGACATCTCACACGAGCCCTCTACCTTCCAATGCACACACAGAAGACATCCCATCTTCCTGTATATGACATCTCCGAGCGGTACTTCGAAACGCTTGGACCCTTTCCACTTGGTGGGAGGAAGTACAAGATCGAGTTTTGTCTTCTCCTAAAACCCTGCGGTGATGATCCTGAAGACGACGTCAAATTCCTTGTGGATATGGATTCAAGTGGTTCGCCTGCAACTGTTCGAGAGCGATGCATTGGACGTGACGCGTTGGACGTTACAATGCAAGTTCTTGATATTAAAAGGGAAGGAAACTTGACTAATTCTTCGAGGTCTTCCTCCCCTCAGACAAAGGGGTTTTCGCTAGCAATCCAGTCGCCTGCGGCCCGAACTTGGGTTGGAGCAAGACTGTCATCTGCCCGATCCGTTGAACCAACCAAGAGTGGATTTACTTGTTGCCCAAGCCTGCAAATTAGCCTAAAAACCTCGGGCTCTAAGGATTTAACGCAGCCCCGTTCTCTCAAATGGCAACTGCACATGAACAACCCCAGATCATTACGTTATGACTTAATAGACCAGGAGCAGAAATCCCCCGATGGGGAGAACAACTCTATAGCGGCAATCTATCATCACTGCGGGTTTGAGAAAGACCTACACACAACCTTCAGTGAAGGAGTTGTGCTACTTCCTGGTGTAAAAGATCCTGTCTTGGATATAACTATTGTATCCTCATTATTATGCCTCCTACATACCATCCGCAAGCAAGATATTAGGGTGAAGAAGTCACGGGCCAAGTCTATTCTTAGAAAATTTGTTCCATAGTGTTGTTCATTGAGCCAAAGAGTACTTATGATCAGCTTTCGGGTTGTATTCATCGTTCTATGTCTGATCACCTTTCCATGCCAGCCAGGCTATAATTAGTTGCAATACACCAACAACCAGTGAGAGAAACCCCAGCAAAACCGACAGGAACAGTCCTATAATAGCCACAGTCAATGCGTTCCTTTCCGAAGTGTGTCTCTCAAACCACGATACGAGAGAATTTGTAGGTGGAGGCTTCTTGACGACCTCGTATAGCTCAGCCAACCGGGGCCCCCAATATGTAAAGGAAAGGTCATCCGGAATCGGTCTCACAAACTCCACCCATGTTGCCTCGGGATCAAATCCTTCCTTTTTGATCAATTTCTTCAATAGCCGCATGGATCTCTTGTTTCCGATGTTTGCTACAGGAAAGAGAATGCAGTGAATGGTGATGAGTGTCTCAAAGAGTAATCGTGGGGGTAGGATTCCACTATCTTCAAGTCAGCCTCCTGTTACCCCCTGTTATATCGTGTTCAGGTTCTCTTACAGTTTCAAGCTTTCCTCAAAGTTGAGATCGAAATCAACGTTCTTGTACCGCTTGATCTGACTCTGAAGGAACATTGTCTGGTGGAACACTTTGAGGACTCGGTCCTTGGGGTCATACAGCAGATGGTCGATCAAGTTATTTGTGGGCTGGATCCTTATATTGCTCCTCCTGACCAGCTTCCATGCCTTCAGTGAACCCCTATTGGGGACACTCCTCTTCTCATCCTGGTCGACGGTTGAAATTGGGTTTAGGGCGAAAGCTTTCTCCAAAAAGTCGGCGAACCCTTGGTTCGGTTCCCATTTTGCTCGCGTGGCGGTGCCAGACTGGAATCCTTCGGAGTAGTAGTCCTTGGATGCGCAGTTGATCATGAACGCGGCGCTGACGACTAACCTGGCCGCATACTCCTTCTCCGAGGGTTTGGCATCTTTTCCAGCAAAGGCCACATCCAGAAAGTCATTAAAGGTTAATGTCGGGTTGCTTCTGAGTATTTGCACACAGGAAAGGACGTCTTTGTGGGACTTCAAAACAGGGCTGTCGATCTCGGTAATGGCATGGCCGAACGTTGACGGACTGAGAACTTCATTGTAATGCCTAAAGAAGGCAGAAAAAACAGGGCTTTCAGAGGGATTGTAGGAGGGAGCACCAAGAAGATCAGCGGCGAGCTTCCGCGTTTCTGCTTCGTTGCAAACTTGCATTCTGGGATGACTTCTCGAGGCTGGTCTCAGGCGTGGCCTTCGCTTCGATGGCGCTCTTAAGGAGTCGGGCGCAGACAAGGACGATGAGTGGCGCAATCAGGCTTGGGCATCGCCGTCCACCACAGCCACCACCAAACGTGCTTGGCAAGTAGGCTGGGTTGATGTTGTGAAACAAATAGTGAGACACGGCAAGACTCGCCCTGCATGGTGAGATCATTGGGCTTTTCAACCCTCTGGGGACCCCCCGCACGCGGGCTTTTGGTAGTTTTCCCTCCAACATCTCCTCCCCGTCCATTGTCGAGCATCACGCAACACGGCCCTCGTATCTTGTCGTTTTATGTCTGCTTTCGCAGTCCCAATGACAGTAAATGGGGGCATGACTTTTTTTGAGGCTAGGACACTCCTAGACGCCCCCAAGAAACTGAAGAATGTCACAGCGACTCTCGTAGCAAGGTGAAGATTCTCAAGACACGTTTGATACGTTCGTATTCTGACCTCATGTTCCGTCTAGTGTATTTGGCTACTCTTCTTCGGAGCCCTCATCGCCCCCAGCAGACGAAAGCGGTTCTTGTCATATCAATTCTGCACCACAGCATTCCCAGGTGCAGACGCGACCCGTCCTTTCAGTAGACCTTGCCCAGGTCGCTACGCCTTTGGGAGGGACGCAAAACCAAGAGTCAGCTACCGTACCAGATGAAGCGGAACACCAGGACCAAAACGGGCCATTCCGAGATGCGGTCGAGCTGCCTCATGTTTCACCCAAAATCTACGTCTATCCTCACAGTGGATCAGATATACCCGAGTCGTTCAAATCTCGTTTCCGTGAGGTGGTGAATCTCTTCAGATTGAACACGGAGCAACACCCGCCTCTGAAACCCCATCTAGAGCACATTGACTACGAGCTCAGAATGTGTGGAACGTCGGTTGACGATGCGCATCCGTCAATTGTCGTTTTTTGTCGGCCCAGCGAGTTGACCTGCTTGAGATCGCTTCTCAACAGCAAACACCTCAAGATGCAGTACTGTCTGCGAAAGTCATCGCCAAGATACTCCTGGAAAGCCTGGCGGAAGAACCCTTCAACGTCGTCAGATACATTCAAGCCCTTGTTCAATCTGTACTTTTGGAAAGCTCAGAGGCCTCGCATCCTGTACTCATGCGAGCGCTCGATGCAGTCCGTATCTGTGCTCGTTCAGCCAGCTAAGAGCCCGTGTTCTAAGCTGACCATGTCAGGTAGCGTAGTCACTATCCCGGATATTGCAGGAGGCCGGCACTTGACTTCGACAATTGGCTGCATTCTCCAAGTTGATTCAAAGTTCTACGGGCTAACTGCCGCACATTTACTGCATCAGGGAATCAAGGCTCAGGGTCTTCATGGAATTAAAGTTCCAGCGCATGACCACCTGCATTTTGCTACTATCACACAACCAAGTGACATAGCCGAGTTGATTCTCGGGCCATGTATTTCTCCTTCTGAAACAGACCTGGATTACCACATGAACGATGAGGAGGACGACGATTTCGTGGATGAGGTCGAGTACCTCGACTTAGCAGAAGATAATCTAGATACACCAGTAACAACCCCAGTTGTTAACACTCGAACCATCCCGCTTGAGGATGGCCAAGTGCGCAGAACCGCACTCCTTGATTCTTCAAGTTGCTCGACATCATTTGAGTCCTCCAATGTCCCAGACAATGACTGGGCTTTGGTACCCTTGGACGCAGAAGAATCTAAGCTACCCAACGCCTTTTTCGACCCCAAGAACACATCTCGGCCGACTTTCTTCTCGAGCACCCAGGGCAGCTTACCTGAAAAGGAAACTCGTGTCCTCATCGTTGCCTCAAATCATCGAGTGTTGCGGGGGCTACTGCAGCCGGTCCCTTCCTTTTTAGGTGGTATAACGCGCAAGGGGCAGGCCGAGTACTGGACAGTGGCCTTGTCTGGGGGGGAAGGTGAGCGATGAAAGTTGTTGTTGGGCTTGAGTCGAACTAATGTGAGGCATAGCGTTACATCCAGGGGACTCGGGTTCTATAGTCATAGGGGCCGACAGTCCAAATGTTGTGTTTGGGCACGTGGTGGGATCAAACCCTCTCGGCGAAGTCTACGTCAGTCCACTCAAAGCCACTATGAATCAGATCATGGGCTTGATGAAGACGACCAATGTCTCTCTTCCGGAGCCACTCCCACTGCTGAGTGGTCTTGCAACTTATCACTTGGAGAAAGGGGATGATTACGCCTTCGAGCTTCTGACCTACCTGGATACCCTTATACAAACAACCCAACAGACACCAGAGTGGTCCTCTTCAGAGTCTTGGGCTCTATTCTCTCAGCGACTTGAGCTTTTGGAGGCTGTCAGACATAGCTTGCAGGGATCGAAGGATTGCGAAAAGGTAAACAGAGTTGCATAACTGAGTGAGGAACTTGCCGCTAACCCGGCTCCTGAGCAGATTCGAATACTACGAAAGTTCTCGTCTGATCATTTAGAGAAAGATTTGAGTTTCGACTCGATGTCCGTGGCGAAATCGACCGCCGATAGCGCATCCCCATTGCCCGAGTGGATCTTCCGACAAGAGAAACAACCTTACAAGCCTCAAGCCGCGTTGGACGAGCCCAGGTTCGATATTAGCGGACATGGTCCCTTGCGGACTTTTGATGTCTTTGCGCTCATCGTCAACAAGATGGTTGGGACAGGCATCTATACTGCCCCTGCTTCCGTCTTTCTGATGACAGGCAACAAGATTCTGACGCTGGCTCTGTTTGGTGGTGGTTTCTTGTACTCTCTGGTCAGGTATGTGCCCCTGAAAGTCTTTTGATCCCATAATAGTTTTGGAATTGGTTGGATAGTGGACTGACAACCGACAGCATGATGATTTATCTCGACTTTGCCAAAGTGTTACCATTCAGCGGCGGCGAACTCGTCTATGTTAGTTGCACACCGCCTTAAGCTTGTCCTTCCCGCTAACACCAACTACAGCTCGACGAGATGACCTCGCACGTGTCCAAGCCCACGAGCGGACCGACAGCTCGTGCCTCAATGACTGGATCTTTTCAGGGGCCAAGGCTAAGTAAACGAACAAACGCCGTGCTACGAGCCCTAGATACACGATCATTCATCTCCCCGGCGCTCAAAGAGAAAATGACTTCGTTGATAACAAGATTTCTAGGTGATGGACTCTTCGCGTACATCACCTATTCAATCGCCTTCATCTTCTTCTTCAACTCTGGGACCAACAGCATGCAATTTGGACGCTACGTCCTTCTCTGTATGCAAGACAACAACAAAGATGCGACCTCAAGCTCGAAGGACATCAACAAAGATCTCATGCAGTTGATCGGTATTGTTGTTCTCTCCATCATTTGTCTTTTGCAATACTTCAGTCCGAAGTTCGGCCGCGGTATGAACAAAACACTTGCCGTTATCAAGCTTGCCTTCCTGGTGGCCCTGTTCATCGTTGGCATCGCCGCCACGAGTCGCGATGTTGACGTTAATAGATCCAACGACTGGTATATCTGGTATGGAAATGATGGCAAACGAAGTGACTTGACATTTGCAAAAGCCTTGCTGTTGGTTCTCTTCAGCTTCCAAGGTTGGGAAAACGCGACATTTGTTAGTTACTGCTCCGCCAGTTCCATGAATACCACTGACATGCCCCCCCTCTAGGTCGCCGGCGAGATTCCTGCCAACAGACATCATGTCTTGCGTCAGGGGTTTACTGCCGCAGTTTTAACTGTTGGGTGCTTATATCTTCTCATTGTGGCTGTCTTTGTAAGCACTGTTGTTGATTTTTCTGGGCGCATACTGATATTGGAAGCTTCACGCTATTGCCTGGGTTGATGTCGCAGACGAGAGTAAGAATGCCGACTACCCTGCGATGGTAGGTCAACCAAAATTAGCACTTTCGTGAGGGTCCAAAACTAACATGCACCTCTAGCTCACTGGCGACAGTGTGGGTGCCAGACGGGCCTGGGCTATCATAGCTGCCATTTCCTCCTTCGGAAACCTCAATGCTATCATTTACACAGTCTCAAGAGGTAATTAACGACCTTAGTATTAGGCTTTTTCTATGATGCTCACATAATTGCCAGTCAAACAGGCCATTGGTCAAGCAGAGATCCTTCCGTGGTCTCGATACTTGAAAAAGGATGATAACCTTCAGCGAAGCTATTCCGGGCCCGAAGAGGACGCATTTCTTCACAAATCACCACAAGGTGGGTTGATTGTCCACTGGATAATCAGCGTAGCCGTCATCTCGGCGACGGCTGGCTCTCACAGCGTAATGGAGGCAGTTTTTATCCCAGGCTATATCCAGACATACATCCAGTGTTTCTTTCTAGGTTTGTTGCCCTGCCTTATTCTCCACTGAGTTGATAACCAACGTCCACTAGGTGTGCTCGGTCTGGCTTTCTTTAACCTCAAGTCTCACGAGGAAGCGCTTTGGCCCAAGGGCGCTCCTATTTGGCGAAAGAAGAGAGGCAGCGTTGCCCAAGCCTTGCTGGTCCCAACTATTCTGTTGTATTCCGCCGTTAACATGGCCATCCTCGTCATCAATGCCATGCCCCCGTTCTTGGCGGGTGATAGCGAAGACAGTGATCTCGCCGGTTACATATTCCCTGCATTGCTAGGCGGATTGTTGATCGGTAGCACGGCCTACTACTTACTCTTCTTTGGGGCTGCTCGTCGAAGCTACGAGCTGATCCAGAACGGGAATCCCCACGTGGACTTATCAAGCTTCAGACCGTCCAAACGCGTTAGGCAGGATGGCATTCTAAACGCCCAAAGCCGATGGAACCTCATGAGATGGGCTAATGTTCAATGTGAGATTAGAAAAGACTATACCTACGACAGGAGCCTTGAACGGGTCTACAGGTTCGGGAGACGATGGAGGGCTATCTATTCTGTCCCTGGCGACGCTTCCTACCAGGTAAGTATACGACAGGATACAAGTGTGAGGACCTAAAAGCTAACCGGCCATGCAGCCCCCACCTGGTGAGGATTCTTCAACCACTTCCCCAAAGACTGTAACCTCCCCCATGTTTTTGTATTGGCTCTTTGGTGGTTCACGCCTCAATTCTAATTGGAATCCCCATGATATCGTAACCGAGTGGAGGAAAGAACCGAAGAAGGGATTTTATGAGGTGACCAGGATGTTGACCTGGATGTTCACACCATGGTTATCCGACGTCTTAGAAAGGCCAGATAGTCGAGAGTAATGGCGCCGGCTTGAAGCAACTGGATATTTTCATTTGATCGTATTTAAAACGATGTATCATAGTCTTCGATCTCCATTGACGGTTCATCTCTGCCTCAACCTATTCTTTTCGCTTCAAAACTGCCTTGAGGCAACCGAGAATTTATGATCCTCCATTGAGAGCATGCCCGGGTATACCCAGTGTTTAGGTACTTAACTTGAGCAAGTTTTAAATATTCGTAAGTTATAACACAGTGTTGGCATTGGGAGATAATGCTATGATATATTAGAAATATATCTGTTATAATAGTTGAAGCTGGGATAACCGATATATAAGATCGTAAGTCATAACATAATATATTATGCAATATATCATATAGCGTACATATCTATGGTAAGCACATGTTGGAAAACATCGAGTCCAGAGCTAGAGCCATATGTCTCACATCCGCCGCGTCCTGACTCCAAAATCCCAATGCCTGAATAGCAACCTGTATAGCAGACCCCCATCTTACAGGGAGCTTGATCCTGCGCTCAGGCTGCGTCGCAGCCGCTAGAATTAGACAAGCATAAGCAAAGATGCGACGTGTAATGAACCAGGAGCCACCATGCCGCAACGTGTGTTGATACTCGTAGATCTTCTGCACGCATAGATGGATTGCCTTCTCTGCAAGTTCGACGCATTCTTGAAGTGGTGTCTGATCGGAAGGTAGGTGGAGGACGTGATAGAGAACAGGACGGAGTAGGAGTTCGTTCCATTCGAGAAAGCGGCCGCGGAGACCAAAGGCGAATTCGTTATCGGGCACTTGCTCATCGTCAAATTGGACGATAGTAGGAAGATGAAAACGCCTATCTTAAGTTAGCATGCCGTCCAATCTTTGTCTCTAGTTGTTTACCATAATGATCTCTGTTTCTCCAACTCATGGTACTGGCGGATGAGTTGTGGGGGGTTACTCAGCCAAGACTTCTCTCCACCTTCAGCGAGATGCTGAAGCGTATCGTCAATGGTTCGCCTCAGGGAGATCTCTGCGAGGTAATAACACCAGCCTCTCTCTTCGAATCGTGAGTCGTAATTGGTTGGCGACAAGGCCTTTGTCTCGACATCGGCACCCAAAGTCGCAAATGTCAGCGGGGGTTCTGGGAGGGGATCGGGGTAGGACAAATCTCCCAAGCCGCTGGGTGGGAGGTCTATCTCAAGGAGAAACTCTCTAGTATTAATGTTAGGGTCTGTCTCCTCGTTATGGATTTTCCGACCAACCTCTCAGCTCTGAAGCAAGACCAAAAGACTCTCTGCTCGATATGGAGATCGTTGGGCCCAGACGAGTCACAGGTTACCCATGGTCTGGTGCCAGTTTTCAGTAGTCGGACCTGGAGCCTAGTGGCGGCCTGTTGAAGATAAAACCATGCTTGTAGGTGCCGAAAATACGTCTTCTCATAGATGAATGCCAGAAAGAGACACTGGATGTCTAAGAGGCTATCGCCCAAAAGACCGAGCCTTTTCTTGGCTGCGAGAAAGTAAGCTTCCGCGTTTGTCTTATTCTCAAAGAACGGGGCTGTATCATGGGCTCTCAGTAGCGTATCCATGTAGATTTCTGGTGGCTTCTTCCATGGTTGAGTGGTGACACCAAGGGCGGATGCTAACAACTATGGCAGTTCAGAGCATGCCAGAAGATGAAACGGGATACTCAACATACCACAAGACAAGAAGCAGAGTCCCATTGAAGACCGTTCTCATCAGCCATCTTTGCGAATCTCATGAGCCACTTGCCATCCAAGATTGGGTTTCGAGGATGAAAGAGAGTGAGGAACCTTTGACACAACCGCGTGAGGCCCCCGTCTTGAAGTAAGCCCGTTAGCTCAGCGCTGTGTTGGTTGGCTCCATCTCCTGCATAAGAACCATCGTTCTGCTCAGGTACAAGGAGAAAGGAGTCAATTTGGGCATCTTTCTCTGGCACGATATTGCGCAAAACGGGCCACTTGAGTATAGCTTCACACCTAAAGGCCATGAATGAAGATGAGTTGAGCCTTGAACATCTTGCACGGTCCGTTGATTGTTGGGCGTTAGATACCTCGATCGGAGGAGACTGAAATGTCGATGGTGAGACTCCCTGATAATTGGATGTCGTCTGTGGCGATGTTGTTGAACCTCTAACAGATGCCACTGGTGAGGCTACCTGAAGTCGCCCAATCATGTCTTTGATCTCGTCAAGCCGTGCAAGGATCTTTTGATCTGAACCCTCGCTCTCGGCGTCATGGCCGGCCGGAGATGGAGGCTGAGGCGAATCATTCTCGCCATAGACGCATCTCGCCTGCTGGCGAAGACAGTAGCCGCAACTAGGCCTAGCATTGTCACACTTAACCTTTCGAAGACGACAGAATTGACATGCCACCGGGACTCGTTTTCTATGAGTGTAGTCGGTTGTCGTCCGGGACCGTTTCTTAGCTGGTGGCCCGTCTTGGGAACCGGTCGGAGTGGAGCCAGTGTCGTCAAGGATCAGGGCCAGATCCGACGGGATGCGGAGTGCCTGCTGTCCATGATTGGATCCAGCCGAGGCATTCGACAGTGGCGGAGTGTCTGGGGCCATTGGCAAGTTGTTCGGGCGCCGTGTACTTTGTTAAAGGTGGATGGAGGGCGGAGAGACGAGAGAAAAAGAGGTCAGCCAATGGATGGATAATGTTACCCGTCCACAAAGAGGGGTTAGCTTCATTCACAAGGCGCTAGCCAAGCACTCACGGAACCCAGACTCGGCAGCTAATGTTAGGTACCTGTTTAAGCGATGAGAATACCGCAAAGAGCATGATATGGATGACAGGAGGCAGAGGGGCACTTTTAAACACCAAATGGGTTAATGGAACTAGTTGAATTCAGTCGGCAACTACATAATCTCCCAAATTACGACACAGCTACGTCTTAAGACCAAGATGTGCATCATGAACCGAGCGTGTTCTGGTACAAAGGCCATGCTTAAACCGCCTCCTCTGCGACCTTGA
Organism: Fusarium euwallaceae; assembly: GCA_002168265.2. Classification (NCBI taxonomy): domain Eukaryota; kingdom Fungi; phylum Ascomycota; class Sordariomycetes; order Hypocreales; family Nectriaceae; genus Fusarium; species Fusarium euwallaceae. The sequence goes on from NHTE02000061.1 coordinate 278,302, forward strand.
ACTCCTTATGGTCAACCATTGCCTCCCCAACCTTAGATTCCTCCCCCAGACTAACACGAGCTTTTTTGAACTTCCGAATAGGTACCTTGTTGTTAAAGAGGGCGTCAATCTCCTCCAAGCTCTTACCATAACACTCGGGCACACAGAAAAATGCAAAGCCCACCGATACAGCTGCCAGGCTTCCAAAGATGAAGCCAACACGAGGCCCAAGAGCAGCATAAGGCGGGTTAAGAAGATACGGAAGACCAAATGTCATGGCAGCCTGTGTTGAGATGGCCAGCAGTGAGCCAGTCGCGTATGTGAGATCTCGGACTTCCGCGGAGGGCAGCTCAGCGGTGATGGTATGTGACAATTGGCCCCATGAGGCGCAATATCCAGTACCGAAAATCATCATCATAGCAATGATTCCTCCCTTGACAGTCTGGCTTGGGTTTGAGATCATTCCCAGACCGCCCATGATCAGAAGCGCTGAAGCCTGCACAGACGAACCACCCAGTAAGAGAGGGCGTCGGCCGATGATGTCGACCAAGAACAGTGTCATGATAGAAACAATAAGAGTCACTACCGAATTGACAACCGTGAGGACAAAGGGGTTGACAGTACCGATGGACTTGAAGAAGAGAGTCCCGTACATGCCCGCAAAGGCATTACCCGTCCCGTGGAGGAAGAAGTTGGTGGCGAGGACAATTCCCGTACGCTTGATGTGCTTGCGACTCCAGATTTGCAGCCAGCGCTTCGCAAAGCCTGTTTCACTTGGTTTATAATTGTGAGACTCGCAAGCTGCTTGGATAGAGGCCAACTCTTCTTGGATCTGCTCCTCCGAGAACTTTCCTTCGCGAAACAGTCTCAGTGCATTCAGTGCCTCCTCGTGTCTCTCACGCAGAACAAGCCAGCGTGGGGACTCCAGCATCCAAAAGGTGCATGCCAAAACAATCGAGGGGATGCAATAGAAGAGACCAATGGGTAGGAGATAGCTGGTCTTGCTGGGTATCTCGCTTGTTCCATAGCAGACAAGTGACATGATGAGCATGCCAGTGAGCAAAGCGGTATTATACGAGGCAACCATGGCTCCTCGAGCTTGTAGCGGCGTGATCTCGGCTTGGTACAGCGGGATCACAGCAAGCTCCATACCAATGTATAGGTAGTTCAGAGCTCTTCCGGCGAGCATCTGGTCGCTGGTCCGGGCCGTAAGGAGGATGGTTGTGCAAATGATGGTCCAAACGCACATGACTCGAACGGTAAAAAGCCGACCGAAGCGGTCCGTGAGTCGATTTCCGATCACTACACCTGTAATCGCGCCTCAGAAGATGCTTAGATCTGACAAGGTGTAGTTAAAACTTACCACACGCAAAACCGACGATGGAGAAACCGTTGAAGAAGGAAAGCCACTGAGCCTCGAGAACGACGGTACCATCCGGTTGCTTCGTGCCGAACTGGTGCGTGAAGTGCTCCATGGCCTGGATATTGGTGAATGCACTTCCCTCAAAGCCAAAGTTGAACTGAGAGAGAGCAAGGATTGCAGCTGTAAAGAAGAGCCTTCCATTGAATAGGCCCTTAAAAGGGAGGGCCGATTTTGAAGTACCCATGATGACGGAGTGGCCCAGGACGAGGCAGGATGGTTAGTGTTGAGGAACTGATGTGGAATAGGGGCAATAGTTGTTTGCTGAGATGCTGACCAGAACCTAATTGAGCTGGATCTTGACAATTGCAACTAGAGTGGTTCAAGTGATGATATTTAAACTTGGGCAAAACTCGAACTTGGCATGGCTAACCTCTTTCCGGTAGTGGCCTTGGGAATAGACTTTGTGGGGTTAGAAACGCATGTTCTCCAAGTACGCCCACGGTGAAGCAGGGATATACACGGGTTAACATGGAATAGAGTAATGTTGAGACATCACTAGCTTGCTCGTCATCTGAAGGCATCTTGCCTCATCGCCAACTTGAAAGCTGGGGTTGGCACGAGACCTCATCCTCCCCTGTTGAGTGTGGGTTTTGCGTATTTCCCCGCAAGAGATGATTGGCTGGTGTTTTCATTTTCAGTCTCTCGTCTTAACTCCGTCCTTCCGCTCCGTCCTCCCGCTCCGTCTATCCGTCGGTGTCCGTCGTCTCAACTCTTACCAACCAGTCAGGAACTAGCACTCAGCACGCGTTATTTCCAACCCTGGTTCTTTTACTCTATTTCCCCAGACTATTGTACTGAACATGCATCACAAAATCTACGCCCTCGGCCGCGGTTGCAAGCTGTCACCTGAGTGTCCCAGACTTTTCTTTTCAGCTGGCTCCGAAAGCGGCATGTGTAACCATCCGTCGAAACGGGGAACAATAACCTTCCATGTTCCCGGCATCTTTTACCCTCGCTCTCTTTTCTCCCCTTGACTTCTTCTTCGCTGAGCTGAAGTCCAACTTCCAAAATCCTGTTCCCACCATCAACCCTCTCCCAATCAAGCCATGTCTCAAAAACGCCCCAACTTTCTCATCATCATCGCAGATGACCTAGGCTTCAGCGACACAAGCCCCTATGGCTCCGAGATCAACACGCCAGCCCTCAATGCCCTGGCCCAAGAAGGTCTCCGCATGACAAACTTCCACACAGCATCGGCCTGCTCCCCAACCCGCTCCATGCTCTTCTCCGGCACGGACAACCACATTGCCGGGCTTGGGTGTATGTGGGAACACATGCAGATGCGCAAGGACTACTTCAAAGGTCAACCAGGCTACGAGGGTTATCTAAACCATCGTGTTGCAGCCTTGCCTGAGATCTTGTCCGATGGCGGATACTTTACCGTTCTGTCGGGCAAGTGGCATCTTGGATTGACCAAGGAGTTTGCCCCTTGTTCTCGTGGCTTCAAGAAGAACTTTACCTTCTTACCTGGTTCGGGTAATCACCATGCCTATGAACCGCAGCTACATGATGCCGATAGCTGGTTCTGTACTTTGTGTACCGATGGGCATTGGATGGAGGATGACAAATTCCTCAATCACAGAACAGATCTGCCTGAAGATTTCTTCTCCACTGTCAGTTTCACCGATAAGCTATTGAACTTCTTCGCTGCTCGGTCAGAAGAAGAAAAGGAGCAGCCTTTCTTTGCCTGTTTGCCCTTTACAGCCCCTCATTGGCCTCTTCAAGCCTCCAAAGAGAGAATTGCTAAATATGGTACGTCGACTACACCAATCTCATGCTTTATTATGACAAAATACTAAAAAAATGTGCGACAGCTGGCATGTACGACGACGGTCCCGATGCACTCACGCAGAGACGTCTTGCACGACTAAAAGATCTCGGCCTGGCTCAAACAGACGCCAAGGCACCTCCCCCTGTTGCGAGTGCCATGACTCCAGAGTGGAATGACCTTTCACCTGATGATAAGAAGCGATCTGCAAAAACCATGGAAATTTACGCCGCCATGGTTGAACAGATTGATGAGAACATTGGACGAGTTGTGGAGTACCTCAAGGAGAGCGATGAGTTGGATAACACGTTTATCCTCTTCATGTCGGATAACGGCGCTGAAGGTGCTGCCATGGAGGCTCTACCGGTGAGTTCTAAGACCCATCTCAACTTATTTACCTAACTAATAGGTGTGTTGCAGATCATGGGCGGCCCTAGCACGATGGCTAATATCATCGAAAAGTACTACGACAACAGCACAGAAAACCTGGGTAACAAAGATTCGTTCATCTGGTACGGCCCACGCTGGGCAAATGCTGGAACTGCACCAAGCAGGGGCGTCAAAGGTACCACATTCGAGGGCGGGATCAGATGTCCCTGCATTATCCGTTATCCTCCCCTGCAGCCGCAAGCAGGCAGTATCAGCAACTCGTTTGTCACAGTAATGGACATTTTGCCCACGGTCCTCGAGCTAGCAGGACTTGAACATCCCGGAAAGACATACCGTGGCCGTGAGGTTGCTCCTCCTCGCGGCAGATCCTGGGTACCACACCTTGCTTCGAAGAAAGCAGATGATGTCTCCATACACGGAGAGGATACGCACATTCACGGTTGGGAACTCTTTGGCCATAGAGCGATTCGTCAAGGAAACTGGAAGGCTGTGTGGGATCCTAAGTTGGAAAACGAGAGATGGCAGTTGTTCAATCTGGAAAAAGACCCGAGTGAGCAGACTGACGTGGCCGACACGAATTCCGAGGTTTTGGACAAGTTGGTATTGTTCTGGGATCAGTATGTGGCCGAGACGGGCATGATTCCATCACCATCCTTTGGGTAGATGGGTGATTTCGAGTAGCGATAGGGCTTCTGCTACCGAAATTGACCTGAGTAACCATTCAATTAGTCTTCTAGACAGAGAATAGATCCGATCTTGCTTCTGGTTGAAAAGGAAGATGCCATGCCCCCTTGAGGTTCATGGAGTTCAATATTTGAACCAAGCCACGGGAGCTGTCGCGGCCACCTCAGCCCTGACTTTTTTTTCTTGAGCTCCCTGTTCATAAACGGTATTACGAAACACAAGAGAGACTGCCAAGAACTGTCTTCCCTTCAGTCCACTGACAATCTATAAGTAGAGCCACATTAGCAAGCAGGTCGTTTATAACTTCCGCTTAGTCATGCGACCAACCTCCATCACAACGTCACAGCAAAACACATCAATGCAAAAGACTGGAGAACTGTCGTCCAATTTAAGTGACACGCTTACAAAGATGTTCAAACTCACCTCTATTTCAGTCCTTTCGTAAGCACCTATTTTATGTTATCTCTATAAACACGACGAACCGCGTACTCTTTATACGAAAGATATTATCAAAGCCTCTTGATTTTCAGGGGAAATGGTTCCACCCAACACGCGTCCAACTCCACTATCTACTCCAGTTGAATGACGCAACCATCCACGTACTCTCGCCGATTTGCCGATTGTTTTGGTTCCATTTTAATCAGATCGACGCGAGGGGAGGATGGGTAAAAAAAGTTTACTTTGATGGTTCATCCGGATTTTGTCTCCCACTTTCCGCATTCTTTCTTCTCTCTTTAATATCGTCGTGGAATTGGTTTCCCTGTAATACAATCTTTTGTTAATTTCCTAGAACATTCATTATCAAACTATTACCTTTTAGACCTCTGTTTATTACTTCTCCGTTCATTAAAATGCATTTGGGGCGATCTGCAGTTACCCTCGCAGCGGGCCTCATCGCCTCGGCTGCTGCTCAGACGTACAGCGATTGCAATCCTATGGAAAAGAGTATTTTCACATGCCAATCCCCATAACCACTTAAGCTAATTGTATCTAGCCTCTTGTTCCGCGGACAAAGCCCTCTCTTCCTCATCCTACTCTGTCGACTTTACCAATGGTGCCGACGATGATGCCTGGGAATCCATTGGCGAGGGGGACGTCGAATATACCTCTGAAGGTGCCGAGTTCACTATCAACGAAAAGGGGGATGCCCCTACTATTCAGACCAACTGGTATATCTTCTTTGGTCGTCTTGAGGTTCACTTGAAGGCGGCTTCTGGCACTGGAATTGTCTCCTCTGCTGTTCTCCTCTCGGACGTTCTTGATGAAGTGTAAGCTTAGGTCCCTGAAACACATATGCTTGTACTAACAGGACAAAAAGCGACTGGGAATGGCTTGGTGGTAGCTCCGAAGAAGTTCAAACCAACTACTACGGCAAAGGCAACAGCACCTCCGACACCCGCAGCGAAACCTTTGCAGCCGCCGGCTCCCAAACCGCCTCCCACAACTACACAATTTACTGGACGAAAGAAACCTGCGTCTGGTACATCGACGGCACCGCAGTCCGAACCCTGAACTACGCCGACGCCCTCGGCGGCGAAAACTACCCCCAGACACCCATGCGCATCAAGCTCGGTATCTGGGCTGGAGGCGATTCTGATAATGCTGAGGGGACTATTACTTGGGCTGGTGGGGAGACGGATTATGATGATGCGCCTTTTACCATGGTTGTTGAGAGCGTCAAGATTGAGAACTTTAATCCGGCTGCGAGTTACACTTATGGGGATCAGACGGGAGATTATGGCAGTATCGAGTTGGATGAGACGGATAAGTCTGAGACTGAGTCAAAGACTGCGACTTCGACCAAGACGACTTCAACTGGCGCATCTACTGGAACCTCAACCGAAACTTCAACTAGATCTACCTCTTCCACCAACACCGCTAGTTTCCAGAACAAACAGCAAGTCGACTCAACAGCTTCCTCCGACGTATCTTCAGCAACCACCCCAACAGCCAGCATCGCCACAGTAGAAGGATTCGCCGCGATCACCCGACCAAACATGTTGATTCTTCTAGCAGCGCTAGCAGCTATATACATCTAGACACACAAACACCTCCAAGTCGAGATGTCCCACGAGGCCTCACCTCTTGTTAAGCTTATTCATCTCCTTGGCATGCTTGTACACCAACTGCTTGGCCTCCTTATCCTCAAGATAAATCGTGAATCCATCATTATGGTTCTTTCCATAGGAATATCCACCGTAGCCGAATTGCCAGTACATTCCCGGCATCTTCTTTTCAACCTGGATCTTTTGCCATTTTCCAAGAACCTCTGATCTTGTTTCTGGTCGGGTTGTGTTGAGATATTCCTTACGGGCTTCGGGCGTCAACCAGCCGTATTCTTCGTGGACTACTGGTTTTCCTACTTTGGCGGCTGATTTGGCGTGGTCGATTATCCATTGGTTTGACCAGGCGACTGTCTTTGTCCACCAGTCAGGATAACTATGGAACACGCCAAAGTCAATGGTGGGAATTGCAATCTCGTGGTCAAAGTCACCGCCATCGCTGCCGTTGTAAGCCCAATCGTCTGACTCGATGTTAAAACCACCTTCGCCACCCCAAGTGACGAGATGATATGGGTCGAGGCTCTTGATGTAGGCGCTCATTTCCTCGACCCAGTCGGAAAGAAGCTTTGGTGTGCAGTTTTCGCTCCGTGGGAGGTTGCGGACTCCATCTGCGCCGCAGCGAGGCTCGTTACCCAGTTCCCAGGCCATGATTGCAGGTGAGTTCTTGTATCGATTCACCATGGTCTTGACGTAGCGCTTGTAGGCCTTCTTGATCTGAGGAAGTCGGTAGAACTGTATACACATTAGCATGGTCTCATCAACAGGGCGATAATACTCACATCATCATGATACTTTCCACCAAGGTTAACAGTATAAACATCCATCCCACCATAATCAGCCCAATTATTCGTCAAAGCAACGATCAACTTGACCCCAGCCTTGGACGCAGCATTGACCACTCTGTCAAACCGCTCAACATTGATCGTAGACTTGCCATTCTCCCAAGTCTGAAAGTAGACGCTCGTATCACCTGCGCCTTCTCCTCCATACTTGGGAAGACCATTTGGATCAGTCGTGGCATTCCTGTCATTGAAGCCCCAGGTACGCATAACGTTCAGGCCAGCCTTTTTGGCTGCTGTAAGGCCACGCAAGGCATCTTTTTCATCCTACAACTTGTTAGCAGTATCCATAGACTTAATTGGTAAACGTACATCCTGGAAGGGAAGATAGTAAGCGTTGCTACCAGCAAAGTAAAAGTCCTTTCCATTCAACTGAAACTTGTCACCCTTAACAGTAACAAAGTCCTTCTTAGGACCCTTGGGCCTTGCCTCAGCGCCCAAAAGAGCAAGAGAAACAAGCAAAGCAAGATTGAGTTTCATTTTCTGCGACTGTACAGATCCAGCTCCTGCAGGTAAACAAGTTTCGCTCCGAGGCATTTATACCCCATCTTGTCAATAACAGGGATTGGAGTATCGTCCCTGGTTCCCGCGCCTAATTTCCCTGGTCGACATGGAGATGCACGTTCCGACTACGAATTGGGATTTGCCGGTTTTTGCTTAATTAGAGTTGCATCGGATGTGCGGGCCGTCAGGGGAGGGGCTTTTATCAGCCGATGGAGCTTAAACGACGGAACCTGTTCATCCATGGCTTTATTGGGTCGATCCGTCATGATATTTCGTCAATTGAAAGGCGGGGGGGAAACTACATTCAGAATCTATCCGTCTTGTGATCCGTTTTTTTACTTTTACCCCATTTCTTGGCCCAGCATCATAGTTTACGTTTATCCGGATTCTTAGACACATCCCCGCCTGGCACGTTTTGGTCGAGAAGAGGGTCAGAGCTCGAGACAACATTGGTGGATAGTTTGCAGAGTTACAATGGCTTGTCAAAGTGTCTTGGCTGTTTGAAATAGAGGCCTATAGCCATTATATATCCCATCGACAAGACTCATGGTGAAATTGATTAACCAGGTCCGTTCTCTCGGCTCATTCAATCCTTCAATATGGCTATCAAGATCTTCATTGCCGCTTCGGCTCTTATCCTAGCCAACCCCGTCTTGGCTGCTTCTCCCAAATATCTAATCACCTTGTCTGTCTCCAAGGATTATGCCTATTCAGTAGACTAACTGTACCCAGCGGTGATTCATATTCCCAAACCGGCTTTGACATCAACGGTGAAAAGCCATCCTCCTCAAACCCCCTAGGAAACCCTCCCTTCCCAGGATGGACAGCAGCAGGCGGCGTCAACTGGGTCGGCAGTATGGCCGCTGAAGTAAACAGTTCACTCGTCCTGGCATACAACTTTGCATATGGCGGTGCAACTGTTGATGCCGATATTGTCACGCCTTACATGCCAACTGTCCAAAGCATGGAGGATCAGGTAGAGACATTCGTTAACAACTTAGCTACGCACCCAGATTATGCACCTTGGAAGGCTTCGAATACCCTCGCTGGCGTGTGGATGGGAGTTAACGACGTAGGAAATAGCCATTGGGCAGCAAACGTGACTGATATTATGGAGGCTTCAGTGACGAGGTACTTTGAGCTACTCCAAGTGCTCTACGACTCTGGACTACGCAGATTCGCCTTGTTGACTGTTCCACGTAAGTCATCAACTTGAAGTACCAGCTACTCATCTAACACCTGATAAGCAACCAACTTGACCCCAACCATGTTCAACCAAGGAGAAGAAAACACCTCTCGCCTCATCACTGCCATCGGCCTCTTTAACGGCCACATAACTTCTAAGCTCCGCGCGTTTAAGAAGACCAACCGTCAAGCAAAGGTCACCGTTGTCGACACATCACGCGCATTCAACAAGGCAATCGAGAATCCGACAGCTTACGGTGCCCCTGATGCACTTTGCATTAACCCAGATGGTGTATCCTGCGTACGTCATCACCGTTACCTTAAGTGAGAGGGATGCTGACGTAGAACTAGCTGTGGATGGATGGTTACCACCCCGGTGTCGCCATCGAGAGGCTTGTGGCAAAGGACGTGGTCAGTGATCTCAAAACGGACGGATTCAAGTGGTAAAGGTGAGACAAGGCGCTTGACAATGAGTGTCAGTTGACGAGGCAACAAAGTACATTCCTTCAGTATTGACGGGGAAACAAGGCATATCTTGAGAGGTTGATAGATACCTCTGGAACATATTCATTACTGCATACTAGTCCGTTCCATTCACTCCATTTCCCTCTATGTGGAATACAAAAAGTCATGTAGATGGTCGTGCCGTATCCCGTTCCGTATCTATATCAACGGTCGGTCAGTAGTGCCACGGCGCAGTTCCTTCAGGCCACATACATTATGGCGTAGTTGGTGAAAAGAAGTCAGACTCTGCTGACAATCATGCTTCTCTCAAACCTGCTTGAGAGGCTTCGACGGACTCTCCGATCGCATGGAGGAAGTCGAAGGTATATCATCAGCGGGGAATCGAGGAGGTGTCAAGTCATCTGACGAACGCATGGCCACTCTATCAAGGCGAGCAGTGGCAGCGAGAGCATCCAGCTCCGTAAGAGTGTCGACCTGAGTCTGAGACTTCATGAACGATGCTCGGTCATCAGCCATAAAGGGGAATCGAGAGTCTGGGTTCTTCTGCCAGAAGACGAGAGCACTCGAGATGATGGTCATAAGCAGCAGGATCAACGAGAATGCAGCATTGAACAAGACCAGAATGACACCAGTGACAGAGGGACCCATAGCTGGCATTCCAAAAACGTTGGTGAGGATGACAAGACAGATGGCGTTGAGGAAGTTAAGGACGTAGATGGCGATGTTCAGCGAGTTGGTGCTCTTGTCCATGTAGGGCAGCATGACAGTGCTCGTGATCATAGGAGCCGCCTCAATGACGACGAGGGCAATGGCCTGCAGGTCGCCGTTGTGCTGGCCAAGGGCGATGAAGAAGCCCTTGACCAAGATGTATGCGATCAGAGGGACGATAAAGTAGTAGCCAGATGCACGGAACTGGATGTAAAGGAATCCCCACTTGTTCAAGACACGAGAGTCGCCAAAGAGGCTGTAGGTTGGATCCTTGAATGCAGCGAGACGGATGATGGTGAAGGCGGCGGAGACAAGGATGAGAAGCATGCCGAAGAAGTAAAACACGGCAAGGAGAACAAGGGCAGGAGAGTCAGCCTGAGTAAACTCCCAGACAGAAAGGATGACAATTCCGGGGAAGCCCATGAAAATGAGACGGAGAAGGATGCCCTTCAGGATGGTTCGCCATTCGGTTCGGAACTCGAGGAAGCGGTCACGCTTGACCCAGGCTTGCTTGACACACAAGTCAAGCGCAAACTTGCTGAGGACGACAATGATGGTGGCAAAGATAAGAGTCAAAATGTAGAAGACGAGGCTGGTCAGGAAGAGATTGGTCGTCTCAATCTTGGAGCGGAAAGCAACACGCTGCATACCATACACAATGTAGGATCCGCTAGCGAGTTCAATGTTGCCTCTCTTGATAAGGCCGTCGAGACCGCGAGCTGCGTGATGCATTACGCTTCGGGGCACGAGACCATCAAGAGAACGCTTCGCAACCTGAACCGAGGCCGATCCGAGGAAGTGAAAGATGCTGGCAGGTGTACCTCCAGTGGCTCGCTGAAACCACGTAAAAATGTCCTGCATCCAGTCCATCTTGATGATACCCATGGTCCACTGAAAGTTCTGCGTCCAGGCCTCCACGATCGGGGGCATATGGATCCCAGTCAAGCCGACGATGGCCTGCGCCTGGAAGTAGCTGAACAGAGAGAGCGTGTTGGCAGCCAAGTGCGCCGCGGCATTGCCATAGCCGAGGAGGGAGGTGACGGCAGACGAAACAAGACCCAGTCCAATAATGATGGCAGTAACCCACTTGACTGAGATTTGCTCAACCGTCTTGCCAGTAGAGAAGTCAGCCTCTACACAAGCAACACTCTCGCCAGTGTCAGTCAAGTTGATAAAGGCGCGAATGGTAGCGTCCAGGTCAGGAATGCCGTAGGCGATTCCTGGGATCTGATCCAGTGTATCGCCAAGATCAAAGTTGAACTTTGAGTCAATGTTTCCAGGTGTCATAGGGCACATTTGGGACAGCTTCAGTTCGCCATTGCAAGGATCGAACTTGTCGTGGAAGAATCGGTAACCGTAAACATCGAGAGAAACGTCAAAGACGACATATCCTTCTACCGAGGCGGAGGCAGAGAGGTCGACGGTGACCATGGAATTGTTGGGTGTAATGGTGACTTTGAAGAGACTCGCGGAAAAGAGTGATTGGCGCTGACAGCTGTTCAACGAGTTGGAGGTCAAGATCCTCTCAGCCGTGACGGAGGTAACAGCTGAGAGGAGCAAGGCCAGCAATGTCATGAACGGCCTCATCTTGGCGGTTGTTCGTCTCGAAGGAAGGGAGTTGCTCGATAGTCGGTCGTAAGCGAATGTCGTGAGCAGGATCGTGATCGGCGTTGGCGTTGTTTATTGATGCTCGCTGTAAGCGCGCGCTTCAGCAACGGGGCTCATCAGCTCGAATCGATGATCGGATACAGCGGAACGAGCGTGGGCGTGTCGAACCTTGTGCCTATCGATGAAGCGCAAGGCGAAAACGACAAAAAAGAGTCTCAGGCCATCCAACGTTTGGATTGATGGTGATAAGATCGAAAGCGAGGGGAATGTCAAAGTCAGGATGAATACGAGAGCGGATAAATGGATTAATCCGGGGCCGTGACAGCTCATTTCCCGTATTGTCTCCACATTTAGCTCGGTTAGCCCCGATCGACGTCACCAACTAAGCCATAAGCGGAAATAAGGCTCGTATCCGTCAGCTGAAGGCGGAATTAGCAAGCCGTGTTGTTGCAGGGTAGGTAGGGTACGTTTGCGTTCATGGACGTTAGAGAATGAGATTAATGAGATAAGAAAAAGACTCTCTGCTAATGAAATTAAATAGGTATGTAGATACTGATGATTGATGGTCTAAGTCTTGCCTTGCTCTCTTCCCTGATACTTTAGCTATGCCTAAGGCTTTAGTCTAGACACGGGAGCTAAACAAGACATTTTTAATCCCCGAAGATAACAAAAAACACACAGCATCACATTAAAACAAAACACATTTCAAAACTAAGACGTCACCAGATTATTATATAAAGGAGTGTGTTTTATTTTTGTCTAGTCTTTTCTTCTATTTCACAGTGGTTAGAATGACCTTCCCACTAGCCACCTTCTCTCTCCTCATCACATCCCCTTCATCCCTGACCTGCCTAGCTATCCTTACTCAATGACATCTCCCTCATCCTGTTAGTGACAGCCTCCTCCTCGGCCTGCTCCTCGGCCTTGGCCAAAAACTCTCGAATAGCATGGACGAGGTTCTTGGCGTGCTGTTTATCCTTCGCAAGCCTCTCTGTGAGCTCCGTTGCAGACTCGCGCCCAGTTGAAAAGGTAACAGTTTCCCGGGCCAGATGATCAGTCAATGCATCTATATTTCGGAGATACTTCTGCAGATTCTTGACTGCTACTGCGTACTTCTGAACGAGATAATCGCACGTGGTTGGGCCTTCTAGTTTGGCCGGCCAGGTGATGTCCTCGGGGTTCATGGACATCTCGGCTTCTGGGAAGTCTATGTAGAAGTCCGCTAACTCTACGACCTCGGAGCCACTGTGCTCTAGGGCTTCGGAGCTACTGTACTCTATGAGCCTGGGGCCACTATGCAATACGACCCTGGGTTCACTATTGCCTTGGCCATCGATGCCGACGATGAATTTGACGACTTGAACGAGGTTGATATTGTCTTCTTCATTCATGTTGATGGAAAGATGTTGATGTAGACTAATGATGATGGAAGAGTCTGCTGATGAATGTGTGATATGAGGTGAGGATAATTGGACTTGCATGCCGACGAAGAGAAGACTTTTATACTTGAATTAGTGGGAGTAAATAGAAGAGATTTAATCGTTATTTTGGGTTATGTTAAACTGTATGTTACTATTCAATATGAACATCCCTTCGTTCTCAATTAGGAAAGCTTGTCGCGCGATATGTTCCCTCAGAACAAAGAGATTCAGCCACCAATTTTAGTGGACAGGCCCTGAAGACACAGGGCACAACCAGCTGTTTCGGAGGTACGATACGAACAAAATATAGAATTCAGCCTTGGAGAGGTCTGTTATTATTATAGGCTGCAATGACGTCAAAAGCCATGAGCCACAACAAAAAAAAAAACACAGCTATCAATACATGACGGTATCAAAACCCAATACCGTATAACACCGTAACCTAATATGTGATCTGGTCCTGCTACGGAAGGTATGATGGATCATCCCTGATGATTTCTTGCGCAGCCACTTTCTCTACTGTAACTCGTATATATTAACAAAATCCCCTCGGGCTATAGCAAGCACCTAGGTTATCATCATTGACTCCAGAACCAAAAGCCACACCTTTAACTCTGGTCTTTTCATCCCAGATGATGGCTTCCCAATGAAATGCCTCCAGCTCCATGATCTTCACCTTGATTTCGTTTTCCATGTGACTTTTTTGATCACTGGATTATGGAACTCTCTGTATACTTTTTATATCCTCTTTTAACTATAACCAACTTAAATATCTCACGAGTTGCTTTCAGAATCCTCATCACTACTCCGCCCCTCTCCTGATAGTCCAGGCGGAGTCAAAGTCTGTTCGCCTTCGAAATCCCCCTTAAAGACAAAGTCCTCGGATTTCCCATCCTCTCCCGGAAATACAGCAAATACCTCCCATCCCTTCTGAGAAAAATTCATTGACACGGCTGGATAAAGCTTTCCTCGAATTTCATCGAATGCCTGCCCTGTTCATTCTATCGTCAGCTTCCAACCTGCCCTGTGTTGGTGAAGATAGTAACTTACCGATAACTTCCCCATCCTTCGTATAAAACGCCGTGTTTTTCGCAAAGTTTACACCACATCCAATTGTGACATTCTTCTCCTCGTACGGTTCATGATACTTGATCCCGCTCCAGGACAGGCCGCCGTCCTCATAAAGTCTTCCATCGTCAGAGTGAAAGCCCCAGGATCCTGGTTCCCGTCCGAGCATCCGGTGTAGTGGTGCGCGGTCTTCACAGAATCCAACCGCCACCATGCTGTAGTTGTAAAGTGTTAGATATCATGTTGGTCAGGATTGAAGTCGAAAGTTGACTTGTCCGCTATTCCCCGCCGCAGCCAGCTTTACTTCAAAGTTGTAAATGTGATCGTTGATGAGAGGTAGCATGGGATAATCTGCTCGGGCTCCCGTAATGTTCGTCCATTGCTCGATATTTGAATTGGGTCTCTCCTGTGGGCACATTAGTGTAGGTAACACTCGAATGAAGACTTACATGGCTTCTTGTCGCTGGCGAATCTTCTTTCTGGATAGTAGAGGCACTTACCAGTCGTGGCCAGAGCAGAAGAGTTCTCCTCATCGATCGCGATACCCGGGTATGTATCCTCCGGATGCCAAGAACTTGGCCTCTTTAATGAAAGAGAAACCGGCAGGGGCCTTGCGACTGATAGTTCACGTAGAATAGACTGCATACGGCCGGACTTATATCTCAAGTCAGTGTGTAGTGGAGTCCAGCCATCGAGTCTTGCGTATTCGGGACCCACGTTGCCCTACCCAACCGTCTCCCAAGTTCCATCATACCCGCCATCGTAGCGAGTGCAGCCTGGTTAATTCTCCTCTCTCAAATCTCAGGCAAGCAAGACGTCGTATTCGGCCACGTTGTCGCCAGTCGCAACTCAAGCATCCCCTGGATTGACGAAAACGTCGGACCCTGTCTCAACCTCGTCCCCATCCGAGTCACCCTCACCAAGTCCCTCACAACCACTGAACTCCTCCAATCGCTCCAATCCCAATTCTTCTCTATGGGAAGCGCAGGTTCGATTGGCTTCAAAGACATAATATACGAGTCAAGCAACTGGCCCTCGAACCCAGATCTCGAATCAGTCCTACACCACGCCAGCGTTGATGAGCATCCCGAGTTTGGCTTTGACGGTATCAAGACCAAACTTCACTTCTTTAACAACCCTCGTCTGAACCTTGTCGCGATTGACGTTGGCTTCCTACCCGACCAAGGGTGATCTCCTACCCGGGAGCAAACTGCTGAGTAATCATGACGCCAAGTGCGTGACGAGATCGCGCCAGCTTACCTCCCATCGCCAATTGATACGCGGTTAAATCCCATCAGCTTTCTTTATGAGGGAGTAATTCTCTCACGTAGTCACTATGACTTCTCAGAAGACCCTCGTAGTTAGAGCGACGGCCACCCGCGACGGGACTTCCGACGGCCAGCGTGACGACGCTGATGCGGCGAGTGTTGTCAAAACACCACTGAGTGATGCGCGTCCGTTAGGCAAGGAAGCCTCGCCCAGGCCTCAATCTTGTTCACGACTAGAGACTCTTCCTCCTGAGCTGAGATTCAAGCTTCTCTCCTCTATGCCAGATCTGCAGACACTCCGTTCTCTCGTCCGCGCGTCTCCAATACTACATGCCCAGTACCGGCAGAGTCGAGATAGGATTCTTCGGGATTGTCTAGGCCGTGAATTCAATGGGTTCCTTATCGATGCATACGCCACTCACATGTCCAAGCCGCATGACTTGGGCTCACCTCGGACCAACGAAAAGATCACCGAATTCACCGAAACCTACGGCAAATGGTTATCTACCCCAAAGTCATCTCCAACCCTGAACTCGATGGATCCCGAAAGACTTCGTTCTATGGCGGCGTTCCACTTGTCGGTTGCTGAACCCTTGGCTCACCGATACTGTAAATGGGCACTCGGAAACCTCAGAGAGGCCGTCTTGGACTTTAAACTCGGCGCGACAAACCGTTACTCATCAGCAAAAGCCCTTGATGACATGACCCCCCAAAAATGCGAATTGATTCGTGTTTTTCGTGCCATCTATCGGTACGAGACGTACTACAACCTCTTCGGCTGCAATGAGGGCAAACGCGAAGGTGTGCTTCGTGGGGAATGGACCAACTACCACTACTTGTTTCGTCTCGAGCCTTGGGAGGCTGAAGCCGTAGCATGCATTCACGTTTTTATCCACGACGAATATGAAAAAATGTTGAACCAGCTCAAGGATAAGTTAGACCCTCCAGATGTCAGGTTTCAGCTGCAGAATGGTGTTTACCGCTACGAGGACGTTTTTCGCCTCACGGCCGAAGTCAACGGTAGGTGCCAATCCAAACACTGGGGTTTGATCGTGAGGCGACCAGTTGCTGATTCCAAGTCTTAGACTACGCAGAGAGCATGATCTCACGTGGGCTACGCACAGCAGTCCAGCTATTTGCCACTCAAGACGATGCGGAACTCGTTGTCAAGATGCGTCAATGTCTCCGTCGCAGCGGGGACCATGACGGCCTTCTAGAAGAAGCCCTGGGCACATTGTCTCAAAGCAACAGACTATTCGAGGCTGATATCCCTCCGGACCCCAGAGATGAGCGCGCGAGGAATAGGGAGGGGATGAAAGCTGCCCCCGATACTGTCCCACCAACCGGGCCACCTTTAGGATGGATGCACCTCTGGTCTCGGGGGTATTCTAATGTCTACGGAGAGTATGTTCCGAGATCTTTACAGACCATGGGCTATGTCATGTGGAACACGAAGCGCTGGAAATTTAAGGGGGCAGAGGAGATGGTGTTTGAGAAATGGCGATTTGCGCCAGATCCTGCTCAGGATATTCGCAGGGACTTTAACTGGAGTCCGTGGTAAAATAAGAGCCTCTAGGACAGGCCATTCAAAGCACATTGCTGCTAACGACGGACAGCATAGATGGCCATCGTGAGAGATAAGGTAGCGCCTGTAATTTCATGAGCAGTAAGAAGACGTGATTTAGTGCTCGGCCCAGCTTACCTGCAATTACCTCTATTGTCTTGTACAACTCATACATCCTCTTGTTTGTGTAGTGCCCTTTGTCTATATCAACACAATGTCACGAAACCACCTATTGTCGAGTGGAGTCGGACGGTTTGTCGTGAGAACGCCCTCGGGAACCACTCTGTGGAGAGCCGATGGATGAACCTAGACAAGTCCTCCCTTAAACATCATTTGCCCAGCATATCATTCAATTCATGTAACTTGAGTCCATCTCAATGTCATATCAGAGCCTCGTCAACAAGGTTGCCATAGTCACTGGCGCTTCACGGGGAATTGGCGCAGCCATCGCCCACGAGCTCTCCCACCGAGGCACTCGAGTTGTCATCAACTACCCAACCCCAGCCGAAAAAGACGAGGCCGCAGTTGTCAGAAAAAACCCTCGCATCGCCTCAGAATGCCACTATCGCCGAGGCGGACCTGTCAACCTGGGAAGGGCCACCGTTGCTCGCAGCTGCTGCTGCCAAGGCACATGCCAATCGTATCGACATTCTTGTCAATAACGCAGCGATTGGTCCTATGATTCCCTTTGACTCACTCGACGACGACGCTTTAAATGCGGCATGGGACAAGACAATCAACCTCAATTGCCACGGAACCTATTTCCTCACCCGGGCGGTTCTGCCATATCTCACGAAGACAAACTCGCGCATTATCAACATCACATCCGACAATGCGCGAGACCCCCAACACAATTCGGGTATCTACGCGGGCACAAAAGGAATGATTGAAACCCTGACGCGCTCCTGGGCTCACGACCTGCCACGCAAATACGGATGCACCGTCAACAGCGTTGCACCGGGGCCAACGTCTACAGAGGCAATGAAGAGCTTCTTAAAAGAGTTTCATGAAAAGCTGCAACTAGTCCTTGATCGAATGCCGATTGATTCAAGGATGGGCACACCGGAGGAGGTGGCTTGGGTGGTCGCCATGTTGAGTGAGGAGGGTGCATCGTGGGTGAATGGGCAGATTGTGTCTGTTAGTGGAGGCTCTGTTTTGTCTTGAACATTCATTGCCGAGGTGTATCAATATTGATAAGGGCACTGAATTATGAGAGACGAAAATAGCTAGATCTAATCGCAGGATTTCCAATTGTTCCATGCATGACGGGATCCCGGGTGAATGGAAGGCGGAATCGTTCCATAGGACTCTTATTCTTGGCTCGGGAGGATGAAGCGATCTAGATTGAGCTTCACAAGGATCTCATTCGACACTAATTCGTCCGATTTCTTCAATATATTGACGTGTCAAATCTCGCTGCATAGTAACCCAGTGTCTATACAGATCGGGCAGCTGGTCAACTCACTATTAGCGTGCAGTGGCCAGATCACTCCTATTATGGCAACACAAAAGACCCTTCTCTTCTTCCGCCAATAGATCTTGCAGAACCAATAGTCATCATATCTCACCCAATGGCGTGCCAGCCTAACCGCTGGATCATCAGACGGTGATAGTGCATGAAATACTCGTGGACGCTTATCTGCACCGCCAAGTAAACCAAGAAAACCACTCGTGTTCATGCGGGGTAATATTAAACATACTCTATTGCGATTAAGAATGGCACCATGAACCCTGCTACCATGTATATCAACGGATGACTCGGAGGCTACTAACTAAAACTTGACCCTTGACCCGACGCAGCCTGTCTCGATTGGGAAGGTCAGCCCGTTTCACATATACACCGGACACGGGGAGCAAACTTTACCTTCTGTAAACAGCAACCGTACTTTTGTTACATAGGCGAGCTGATCGGCGACGGATGTCACCTAACTAGTCGGGCAGGTGTTGCCCAGCTGTAGCATGTGCCGAGAGACTGTTCTGGAATGCCAAGATGGTAGTGCCGTGGTGGGACTGAATCTTGAGGTGTACTATATAAGAGGGAAACATCCGCCGATGTTTGCGATACTCGAGCCCTCGTTGTTGTCCTTAGCATCATGAAGTTCCTCTACACCCTCGGGCTCTTGGCGCCACTGGCCGCTGCCAAGGTTTCGTATGATGGTTACAAGGCTTTTAGCATTGATGCTGGAAAAGACCACGATGCTGTGGATACTATCTTGAAGGATCTCAAGTTTGTCTCTCTGAGCTGTGAGAGCAACCACAAGACTCTTGAGGTGGCTATTGCTCCTGAGAGTCTCGAGGCCTTTGAGGCTCTTGACCTCAACGTCACTGTCATTAGTGAGGATCTTGGTGCTGAGTTTGCTGTCGAGGGAGAGTTTGAGGATTACGATCGTGAGTCAAAACGCGGCAATGAACGATCACTTAACTAATGATACTACAGCCCCCATGAGACTGTCGGCCGCCCTTGCAGCGCTGCCTGATATCTCCTACTTCAACTCGTACCACACATTTGACCAGCATCTCCAGTTCCTTACCGATCTGCGAGCTTCTTTCCCCAGCAACTCTGAGGTCTTTACTGCTGGAACCTCTGTTGAGAACAGGGCTATCCGGGGTATTCACCTTTGGGGCTCTGCCGGCAAGGGAAAGAAGCCTGCCATTGTTTGGCACGGAACTGTGCATGCTCGCGAGTGGATTAGTGCTCCTGTAAGTGGCTCGGTCTTTGAAAAGGTGCTGTGGCTGACTTTTTAGACTGTTGAATACTTGACCTACAAGATCATCGATGGTTATCAGAAGAACGATGCGACTATCCGCGCGACACTTGACAACTACGATATCTATGTCCTCCCCATCGTGAACCCTGACGGTAAGCAACCTTGAGTCGCAGACCCAAGAGCCTCGCTAACTCACCCAGGCTTCGTCTACACCACCACCAACGACCGTCTCTGGCGCAAGAACCGTCAGAGACGCTCCGGCCAATCCTGCGTCGGCACCGATGTCAACCGCAACTGGCCCTACCAGTGGAACGTCCCCGGTGGCTCATCCACCAACCCTTGCGACGAGACCTACCGTGGCCTTGCAGCAGGCGACACCCCTGAGAACCGAGTGCTCGTCAACCACACCAGGACCATCGCCGAGAGCACAGGCATCAAGTTCTATGTTGACTGGCACTCGTACAGCCAGCTTATCCTCCTGCCGTATGGATACAGCTGCTCCGCTTCCGCCAGCAACATTAACAAGCAAATGAGCCTCGCAGGCGGCGTCGCCAGAGCCATCCAAGGCGTAAACGGTCTCCGCTTCCAATACGGCCCAACCTGCACAACCATCTACCAAACCGCAGGAGGTAGCAACGACTGGGTACAAGATGTCGGCAAGGCTGAGCTGGCTTGGGCTTTTGAGCTGCGACCTGCTAGTGCCAGTGCTGGTGGATTCACTGTTCCGCCAAGCAACATTGTGCCTTCTGGTGAGGAGATTTGGGCGGGTATGAAGTATCTGTTTGCCAATTTCTAGGTGGGGGTGTTTGATGAAATAACTTGACATGTCTTTCTTTTGTACTTGACAAGGTGATTCTGTAGCCACAAAATAGTTTCCTAGAATATTGAGTAAACGACCTTACGCCTTGGTACAATCTCACTACCAAGACCCATTGTCAAACAAGGCCTGATCAGTGAGCTATTAATTCTGGTAGCGGTATAAATCACGTCAACTCTAACCAGCTAAGCAACCAAGTTCTCATCCCTATGTCCTGAAATCGCTTCTAGCTTCCCCGAAGTCTCCCTGTTCCGACCTATTTTGAGGATTCTGCATCGGGGACAGCGGGTCAGGCACCAGTTCTGGTTCCTGAACTGGAGCCCCGTTGTGTGCGAATCCCGCAAAATCCGTACCCTCATACGGATCAACTGGTGGATCAACTGGCCGCTGTATTCCACTTCCGTGCGCCGGCACCGGCTGGGTTGGGGGTACATCGCCATCTCTCATCTCGGCCCCGTGGCTGACCAGTTTCTCCATCTCAGTGCCTTCCCACCCTGTGTAGATTGTTTCGTGAGAAAGAACAAGCCCTCCGTGACGGTTTCTGGCAGCAGTCTCACCAGCAGGCAGGTCACTGCCGCTACTAGATCTTTGCCGATATTCAGAGCCCTCAGCTGGACTGAAGTCTGGCTCACACAAGTATATGAACTCGCTGCGTCCGGTCTGGCACTTGTATTTGGCCACTCCAATGAAGCCTAGAAACCAAAGGGTCGAGAATGCCAAAACGCACCACGAAATGACCGGCACCGCCCACCAGGCGAGGGATGTTTGTTTGAGATCCTTTGATGGCGGGACCCAGCTCGTGATGATTGGGTAGACATTCCCAACGAGATAAAGGCAACCGCAAGAGATACTCAGCTTTGGATCCACCGACCCCCGAGTCATCTGAGCCCAGGTCTTTTGTACGGGTCCCTGGTTCGGGCCTTGATTGTATCGAGGTGCTGGTTGCGTTGTTGGGGGGCCGCGGAAATGCAGAATTAGGATGCCGAGGGCAAGGAAGATACCGAACCATGCCGATGTCAAATAAGCAATAAGTCCAGAAAGAACCGAGTAGGCATTGGTTGCCGAGGTGTTGTACGTGGCGAGGATGAGGACGATGCAGCTAGCAAAGTGGAGGACGAGGGCTCCGACAGGCGTCTTCTCTCGGTGGTTGGAAGGGTTGAGAAACTTGAAGAAGCGCCCGCGTGGTTTCCGATTACTAGCGACCTTCTGTGAATCATACCCCTGAGGCTCAAGGACTCCCTGGTGCCCGTTCTTGGTGGTCGATTTACGCTCTCCTCCTTCAAGCCACATGAGAAACTTGCCAAGACTGACGTCTCTGTTCCTAGCGAAAAAGCTCGTAAAGGGGAGGAAACCTTGCTTGGCAATCTCTTGCTTCATTCGTGCCGCCGTGTATGTCATGACGACGATATTTCCGAATGATGAGATGGCTAGGAATGCGTTGACGACACGCTTGATGTAGTAGCGCTTTGCATTGGTACTGGGGCTTTCAGGATAAGCGTCGAAGATGATGTTGAAAAACTCCTGTGCCACATTTCTCTGCTCCTGGTCATCTGTAGGGACGATTATCATCTATAATGGGCATCAGTTAGTCAAGAATACCGTGGAGAATCCGGAGCCTTACATAGCAGATGTTGACGGCCATATACAATGCCGACACCAGGCCGACACCCCACCACATGGATCGAGGATAAGTCTTCCGTGGGTTCTTGATCTCTCCCAGAACCTTTGACCAGAGTTAGTCGTTTCTGGAATCTGTCGGGGGAAAAAACACTCACATAATTTGGCTGGTCGAACCCTGAAAAGGCAAAGACTGGTTCGATAAGTTGGGGGTTTTCCTTGCGGGAGGACAAACTTTACTACTTACTGATAGATAAAAAGGCCTGTGCATGAGCATTGCCCTCGCTTGAGGAGATTGGTGTTTCGTTTGAGGAGTTTGATGTATTGGTTGAGGAGTTTGATGCACTAGTTGAGTTGTTCATGTTGCTGTCTGGAAGCCCTCTCACCCCTAACGGCCCACCAGCAACCGCCCAAGTGGCAATGATCATGAAAATCAGCATAAGGACCTTGATGAAGGCAAGCAGATTGTTGAGCAGGATACCACCGCGACGAGAAAAGGCGTGGATCAAGCATGGAAATATCGCAATGACGATGGCAATACCGCGAATTTTGCCTTCGTCAAACTCACCAGGTTTCATTTCCGGATTCGCAGCCTCCACAAGACGTAGTGCGCAATTGATACAATTGCCAGCCATGTTTCCAATGCAAATGAAGCTGATGCCATACAAGACACCGCTGAGCATCACTATGCCCTTCTTGTACCGCGGCCATGGGAAAACGTATTGTAGATAATGGAGGTCGCCTCCTGATCGAGGGACCGACTGCTCGATACCGTCGATTACATATCGCGGTACGTTTAGCCCATACTCGATGTAAACGTGAGCTCCGGCGAGAGCATAGACGCAGCCGCAGAGCCAGAAGAGAATTGCGATGCCCGGACTCCGGACACCGTTCATAACCGTCCTAGGGCTATCGAAGATTCCGGTCCCTGCTCAGCAGTCTCTTCTTAGCATTTCCCTTGAAAGGGACTTTGATCATGTCCGCTAGAAACCACATAGCAACATACCTATCATTCTGTTTATCACTAGGCACATGACGTCGATATAACTAAGACGAAAGGGCTCTGTTGGAGCCTTAGTGACGAAGCCGTTTTTGTTGATTGACATCTCTGCCAACATCTCTGCGAGACTTCGCTCATTTCGGTTGGCCCCGTTTGGAGGCTGACGGGAGCGGCCGCCATACTCGGCAGGCTGTATGGCATCCATGGTCTGTCAAATTGGGGAGGACTTTAGCCAGTGTGAAGAATGAGAGGCGGGACTTGAGCGTTTAAGCTTAATTCGACAGGACTAGGTTTCGCAACCATTCAGGCTGCCATAATATATAGGACGATTTCTCGAGGGGACACGCCATATAATAAATACTTGACACTGAGCCGAAGGGCCCCAAAAGAGGCGCGAACCATAAAGCTCTGCTCAGGCTGGGGGATGTGTCTGAGAGTCCTGCCTCAGTCTTGGCAAATGTTGAAAACGCCACTGGTTGCCTTCTTTCCACTACGAGGCTTGCTGCGCCTGCAAGGAGTACCGTTTCGGTGAGTGAATATCGCCTAGTAGTGAAGGTGCACAGCCGGAGCAGCTGATCAGAGACATGCGTATGAGGCTTTCGATAGTCTACCAGATAGGTTCATCGTCAAACAGCCCTCGCAGTAGCATTCCACAAAGTCCTACGCAAAGGGCTTTGCCTTCTTATTATGCAGCCGCCACTTCTGATAGCTCACTCGGGGAGTTTGCCTTGCCCTTGACCCCGCCCTTGGCGAGCCGCATTGCGGCTCTTATGAACTCTTGGTACATTAACGGGTACTCGACCTCTCCCCCGCCTCCTCATTATCGACTCTGCCTAGAAACGCCCACAGTATTGACTGACTGCCCTTCTCCTCTTGTGTCTATTGAGTTGTCATGGCTGGTGTTATTCAGCTTGGTGACGCAATCAAGTTTGCTGAGCTTGCCTGGACCGTCTATGATTATGGATGGGCAAGAGAGCACAACGCAGGTCAGTTCGCTGTTTCCCTCTACTACCAGCCGTCTCCCAAGCTGTTGTCGAGCCTGTGCCTGCCTGTGGCAGTGGCGGTCGGGTCCAAACCTCGCGTCCTGGGAGTCGAGCCGGCCACCGATCTCTCCCTATTTCCTTACCGTTGAAGCAGCTGACACCAAAAAGGTGAAAACTATCGCGACTTTGGTTCCGATGTCCATACACTTCACAGCAGCCTAGCGGAGCTTGAGAAAGCCGTCAGCAGAGCCCAGCAGTCGCTCCGTAATCATGGGGCATCGGACACTGACAGCCTAGGTGGTGACCAAAACTCTCTATTGGAAATCATTGGAGATTACGATGCCACTCTGAGGGATTGCCAACAGCTCCTCCAGCGCAATCGGCGTTATGCCCAGACAACGGGTCCTATCAGGAACCTTGATTGGAACATCAATATTATGCCTCAGGTCGAACATCTGAGAAGTCGGATCCAGATGCACACCTCTCGCATCCAACATGTTCTAAAGCCCTTCCAGATGTGAGACTTTCCACCTCTTAACTCTTGCGATCCTACGATGAGAATTCTGGTTCTTTTTACTAACTCACTTTGTTTCTACAGCGACTTGATCACCAACATCCATGAGGACTTGAACCGGAAGTTCCGGGCCATGCGCAAGGATGTACAAGACGTCAAGAGGACCATGAACTATTTACTCAAACACCAGAACCCCGCCCTCGCAAGCCAAATTGAGCAAGAACTCGAGGAAGAGCTTTGCTCTGTCGAAATATCGGACTCGCTGTTGGTCAAGTTGGAGCACATGCTGGAGCGACGTCAGTCTCTGAGGCTGCCCGAGATGGCTGACTGTTTTCTCATCCATCTAAGAAGGGCTACACTGCAACCTCAACTCGACCCAAACAGCTTCGCCAGACGTGCATCGGTGCCCAACTACTTGCCCTTTGCTAAATGCCAGCTACTGATGAATAGGATGAAGGGTCTTGATGAGCTGCGGAACCCGCGGATGACGTCACATTGGCCTGGGTATATCAGAAGTCTTAAGGAAGTAAGATTACAATACACTCTCGAATAATTGATGCTAACCACACTGCAGGAGTTGTCGGAAGAATACTCCCGGGTTAAGAGCAAAATAATCGTACCTAGCAGTTCAATGTACAAAGATGAGATGCTCGCCTTTTGGCCAGAAGACGAACCACGGACAACAGTAACACCAATAGCGCCAGCAGTGGTAGCTACCTGTTTGTTCCAAGGGTAAGCTCTCTCTTTGATCCCGTCTCTCTCTGCATTGATGCTAACCTGACGTCGCAGGTCTTTGGAGCCTCTATATCTTGGCATAAGTCGACGCGAGGTACAACTACTGCGACAACCAGGTTCAAATGACCACTTCAGAATTCTCGAGACTTTTGAGTCAAACACCCTACCACCAAGAAAGGATTCAAAGGTGGTCGACTTTGACCTTCGCACCGCTGTTCTCATTCCATTGTATGCCGACCCGGTAGGCAGAAGCACGACAACTCAGCCACTGGAGATCATAATCCAAGTGAAAGAATTAGACCACCACTACGTCTTCCTTTGTTTGCAAGATGTTTTGGCATTCCAGGCGGCTATAACAGGCTTCAAGGTTGTGGACGGCTACATGGAGTGAGTCTTCTCTTTCCTATTGCCCAGGTGCTCAAAACATGGATACATACAGACCCAGCTAATTCGCCCAGGTCTCGGGCAGTAGCGAAGTTTATCACAAATGGGGACGATCCCTTCGAGAACGTAACTATACAACTGTGGATACCGAGAGGGTGGACTGATCCTGATGACTCGGCGACGAATACACCAGTCGACAGCCCGATAGGTCAGAGCTCTGGCTACGGATCATCTACGCCGTCACTTGTGGAGAGGAGTCGGGAACGGAATCGATACCCCATGCTAGAGAGATCGCAGACTATGCCGATCCCTCACGTTCAAACCTCCTCCACAGGGATAACAATGACCACACCGGAGCATCAAAGCCGCTCCTATAGCATTTCTTCATATCGGTCCACCACCACAAACTCGTCTGCTATGAGCCACAGCAGCCTAGGCTCTGAACACAATGTCACCGTTAGGGTAGAGGGTAGTAGCATTAGCACGGGCTACGGCACAATCCGTCAACCTCCTCCCAACCCTCTTCTAGTGCTGTTCACTAAAGACCCTAACTCCAAACGGTCCATCGTGGCCATCACGCTCGACAAGGGGACGGAGCCTCAAATGCATCGATGCTTGTGTCTACGGTCACCGGAATGCCTTGTCACGAGTCTAGAGAGCAGTCGCCCGTTCATAGCCGCCCGGAGGCTCGACGGCGATAAATGGGACCTTCTCCCGCTCGCGGCGTCGCGATGCGGCAAGCAGGATCCCTGGCGTGGACTTATTCGCGTCAGCATCAAGTTCCCCGCCGTGGATCTGCGAAGGAAGTTTGGGGGCGGGCCTTGTCGGTGTTCCAATAAGACAGAGGGCGAGCTTGAGGCTTGCCACCTGCAGGGGCACCAGGGTCTCTTAGGGGTGGTGAGGGATTTCCACCGGAGGCTGGTGATACTATACCACAAGCAGACTGATAACCAGGTTGACGTGGTGAATGGTCTCCCTCATGGGTGATCAGTTTGGGTGGGCTTTTCAGATTGGGATGGCGCTTAGGGAACTGGCGTGGCATGAAACGGTCAAGTGGATGGTGGTTCTTTTTAAGTGAATACCTGGTTGATAGCTCCTTATACATACAAGCTGCCGCGAAAACCCAGACTCAAGCAAGACTTGAAACCAAGTAACAGACTTGATTAAGCGATTGTTCGATAGCGTCTAGGTACGGATCAACGTACTCGCCCCAGATCTGTACCGCCATCATACAGACGAGCAGAGCTCTCGCCTGCGACCCCGACTCCTCCTGCGCGGAAAGCAGGTCTGGTCAATTGGTATCAGAAGGATTCAATTACGGCCCAAGTTCCAGGACTTTCATCAAAGGGTCAAAAACTAGGATCCAGGTCTCGAGTTACGTGTCGTTTACATTCCGTCTCAGTATACCCAATCGTTAACTCTGTGACGGACCAACAGCTGTCGCGTAGACCTTTGACCCCGTACCCTTTCCAGAGTCTGTATCATCTGAAACCTCTTCATTCTGGACTGGAGTATTCCCTCTCGTTTCTTCCTCGTCTCTCGTTCCAATCTTGTTCCTCGCCCTACAGGGTTCAATATTAGCATCAAAACTCTGGAAGCATGAGGAGATATACATACTCCTTGCGCTTGATGTACTGATTCAGAACATGAGTCGAAGCAATAAGCGCCAACGCACAACCTAGACAGAACGAAAATCCCTTCGGATATCGCGGTGCTTCAACGGTCGGGAACGTAAGCAGTGGAGTCCAAGCCGTCGAGGACTGCGCAATGATAGTGATCAAGACGAGTGTAAAGGACCGTTCTTCCGGAGAGTCGCGCAACAAGGTGTTAACCCATCCATGGAAAACACTAGATAAAGCGCTGGACCAGTACATGGTTGCAAATGCAAACCATTTCGCAGCTTCGGGGACGTTCCAGACGACCAAAATTGTCAACCCGATGGCGTTGATTGTTGAGGCCATGGTCATTGCCCAAGCTGGTCCGAGGATGAGATCGGAAGCGAAGCAAGCGATGAGGTTATAAAGAATACCCAACGCTGGTGCAATAGTTCCTAGCTCATTGACCTTGGCCGGACTGTACCTGTTTAGACTCTTGATCCATAGAAGGAAACTTCCTGTACTCTTATGGATTCCAGCATTCCAAAAGACAACGTCGACAAGAATAACAGTCCAAAACTGGGGACTCAAAAAGATCTTCTTCAAATGTCCAATCTTGAAAGTACCATGCGTAACATGGCCATTACTCTCAAGTCGTCGCTTGGCAATCTCGATATCCTTATCGTTAAGAATCCAACGGTTCGGTTGGTCGATGGTTCCAGGAAGGAGAAAGTAGCCGAGTATACCAATGGGAAAGGTAATCAGGGCGCAGATGATGTACATCCATCGCCACCCGGCTAAACCGTTGACTCCTTCGAGGCGGTGGGAGGCTCCGGATGCGACTAGGCCGGCTGTGAGGGTACCGAGGTTGAGGCCGACGTAGAAAAGGCCGCCGCGTCGGGCGATTTCGTGGCCGCGATACCAGGAACCTGGAAGTAAGGTTAGCGAATGCACCAAATGAACATTCAGGCGAAACAAACCGAAAACGTAATGCATTGCCGGGAAGAAGGCAGCCTGTTACAAATCTTGTCAGTACTCAATGCGGACGCTTATACGGGCAGAAAAGCCGTACCTCGAAGAAGCCAACCATGAATCTATAAGCAGCAGCCTCGGCAAACGAGTGTGTTCGATACTGCAGAAGCGTAAAGACTCCCCACATGATATCCATAAAGGGAATGGTCCAATACATGGGGATGTAGGTGAAGAGGAACATGAAGGGCAGCATGCCGACGACTGCCCCGACGGTGTACATGGTCTGCAGCTGCACTAGCTCGTTGCCGTAAAAGTTCAGGTCCTCCTTCATACCGGCGACGTATGCATTGTCTATCAAGATTAGCTGCAGGCCAATATTTGAGGCTGAGAGGGATGCGATGCATACTCAGGTTTGCTTGGTCAATGTACTTGACCCAGTAAGCGAGAATGGCATAGGGAACCACGATCAAATCGAGCTTGATGAGAAACTTTCTCTCCTCAGGCGTATCGTCATCCGCATACCACTGAATCTTCCACCACTGCTTCCTGGGTACCGTAGAGTCCAACATTTTGGCAACAGGACAGTCCTAGTCGGGTCAGTATCCCAAGGCAGATGAAACCAAGTCAAGAGCAGGCAGGCCAGTCGGTATAATAGTACCCCGAAACGGCCGATATCGCTTTATATCTCAACCCTCCAACATCAAAAGCACGTCAACACCCTTCAACCTCCCGCCATCTCTAACCAGGGTTTTTCCGCGGCGATGAAACGGTAGACAAGGGAGTTGACTTCTTCCCCGGCGATATAGTGGAACTAGAGGCATCGGCGTCGTGCCGACAGCGGGGAAAAGATCGAAAAGGGAGATTTTTGTAAGCACGTAATTAATCCCAGCAATGGTGGATCGACGTTATTGGGCTGGGAGCAGGTGGGATAGTTGACAGGTTCCCTACTCTCAGTGAATAGAATCAGACCCTGAAGATAGAAAGAGACGGATAAGAACGCTTTGGTATTAGAATGGTCCTATGCGTGATAAAGCCGTCCGGCTGGTGGTGTCGGCATTCAGTTTTGCTGCCGTAGTTGTTCGCACGACAGGCATGGGGCATCTCGCGTCATCCAGATATAGCCCGATTCTTACAATTGGGGCAATTTTTTATTTAGGGGTCCGATCTATAGTTGTATTGATCAGTGACGATCATAGAACTGGTCATCTTTGTCCCGGATGTTTGTTTCCAGAAAGAAACCGCAGGATCCTTCTGAGGGTCTTGTGCAGCGGAAGACAAAAAGTCGTTACAACACTGCAAACACTCGTGACGTCAAGTGGAGTCTCCAGGTGTCATTGATGATTCACTCAAAAAGAAGACAGGCAAGGATGCTCTACGAACTAGACATGTCACAGATCCCAACGTTTCTAAGGATCTAAGCATAATGAACAAACATCGACGCTAAAGTATCGCATGCGGGCCATTCGTTAAGCATAAAATCACGTTCGCATAAATCGTTGTCAGAAACCGGATGATGCCATCTAGGGTGCAGGGTATGTTACAATGGAACCGTACTCCGAGCCATGGACCGCTTCCTGAGCCCAAACTCGGATAAGATAGCCTGCGGCATGCTCGAACTCTGTAATTGATATGTAATCTGGAAAATAGAAGGGTTCGGGATTTAGTTAACCAGTCGTTTTCTATGCTCAGCAAGTCCTGTCTGATGACAACATTGTTCCTCTTGCCAAGAAAATAGTTCCAAGCTCGTGGCGCAGTGAGACAGGGCGTCAGTTCACCAACCAATCACTCAGGTTCGCCAAGTACAGGGCTGTTCTACTTCAATAGACCATCTAGTATGCACATGAGTGATTGAGATATTCTTACTCTTCACTCCATCGTCAATTTGGGTCTTGGTGACCCAAGATGCCACTGGAATGCTGATGTGAGATTAGTCATCGGCCACAACTCTCTGCCCGCATCGTGAGCCAATGAAACACGTGCACCCCGCGCGCAAACATTCTTCCAGGGTCCTCCTCGATGGAACCGTGGTCCATCGCTTGACACTAATATCTGACCTGTCTAACATCAAAAGCCGCTTATTCCGAAGAACTTGATCATTTTATCCCTCAAACACCATCTTCCTGCTCGTCCGGCACAATGGCAACTCCCGAACTCACCCCAGAGCTCTCGGAGCTCTTCTCCAAGATCGAGACCAACTTCAAGACGACCAACCTTGGAGAACATCGCTGGTACATCCTTGTCATCGCTTGCCTCTCTGCCAGCCCGGATCCCGAAGCATCGGCAGCTCTGTACCTCTACCTCACTCGTCAAGAAGCCTACCAAACCAGCGAGTCCAGACAAGTCCTCGTGAGACGACTTCGTGAAGCCCTGGTCAAGACCATCTGTCTCGTGGGAGTATGCAAACCCATCGAGGCCATCCTCGCAATCGCAAATGTCGAAAAGCCCGAGGACCGAGATTACAGCAGAACCCGACAAGACTGGCAAGCCGACGACGCGAATCACGAGCGGGCCTTGAATTGGTTCAAGCAGTTGTACACGCGTAACGCCACCGACACGCTCGGTCTGTTTGACGCGCACAAAGATTTCTCGTGGATTTCCACCGAGATTACGTACGGGTTGTATCTTTCGGATCGTCAGGTTCTCGATGACACGGATACGCAGATGGTTGTTTTGCCTGCCATCATGAGTCAGAATCTCCGCCTTGAGA
Source organism: Fusarium euwallaceae (assembly GCA_002168265.2). Classification (NCBI taxonomy): domain Eukaryota; kingdom Fungi; phylum Ascomycota; class Sordariomycetes; order Hypocreales; family Nectriaceae; genus Fusarium; species Fusarium euwallaceae. The sequence continues at coordinate 309,271 of NHTE02000061.1, forward strand.
CGCATTGGCATATTCGGGGAACGAGACGGATTGGTGTGAGCAAGGAGGATACTCAGGTTATTTGCGATAGTGTGAGGGCTGTGTCGGAGTTTTTTGGGATCAAGTTGAACAGGGTTCCTACGGTGGATGAGGTTGAGCCTGATGTCTAGGCTCACGAGGCGACCTGGACTTGGCGGGGTGAGAGGGATGAGAGTCAGACAGAGAGGTCCATCGTGGTACAATGACATAGGGGAGTGGAATTAGACGTGCCAAGGTCAAATCAAGACATGATTAGTATGAGTGGCTCTTACATCTCGATATAGCCCCTACGCGACAATAGGTGGAGGCACCTAACGACGTGGAAGAGGTCAACACAGTAGTGTGTTTGGAGAGTTGAAGTAAAACAAGCAACTTTTGTTATCCAATCTAGATTAATCTGGTAGTCGTGATCCCAGTTCCCATTCCCGCATAAATGCGCCAATCTTCCACCCGTGCCAATTACCATTTCCATCTTACCCATGAGCCACCAACACCAAACACACACGATTAACCCAACCCCAAATCCATCAGTTCTGGTTCTGAGGTGATGGTGTCATTGTCTGACTTTCGAAGCTCGAAGTGGTGAAACTCTCGTCGAAAGCTCCTTGCTCAGAAGGCTGGGTCTGAGGCTGGAAACGAGTCGATCGAAGAACGGGCTGAGTTTGGAACTGGGGGTATTGCCCAAGACCGGAATTGAGATACTGGAGGTTGCCCACTCCCATGCCCCCAGACATACTGTACGATTGAAGACCTGGTCCTGGGTTTGCCATGGGCTGAGATGCAGAGGCTGGGTAGTTGGCAGGCCAAAAGTGCTGTTGTCGAGGTTGAGTCGGCAGCATCGAGTATGGAACCAACATCTGAATCCCATACTCATCCTGAAACAGATATCCCAATCCCGGAACAGGAGCCATTCTCGTTGCGGTCAACAGAATCGGGGTTCCTGAATGCTGCGAGGGCGAAAAGTTGAAGTCTTGACCACTGCCTGCTGTCATTGGTCCAGGGCTCGAATAAACCTGGGGTTCTTGTCGCTTGGATGACTTGCGCTTGGACTGAGACTTGCTAGTCTTTGCAGCTCGTGGTCTCTTGGTGGGGGGGTTTCGCGTCAACTCTGGGTTGGCCGTGTCGGTGATGGGACTTGGCATGATCCTTTTGAGGGTGGGACCAAGATCGGTATCATCGTGTTGAGCGTCCTCTTGCTCGTTTTCATCCTAAGTAGGTCAGTATATCGTGAATTGTGTAGAAAGCGGGGGGTTCTTACCTGGTGAGGTCGGGCGGCTAATGGAGCCATGATTGCGACAGGGGTTTTGCGAGGTATCGCGTCAGTCAAAGCATGTCGAAGGCGTTTGGTAGGAACAGTGACGCGACGAGTATCAGCCATTATGAAAACTCCTTTGTCACTTCAAAGAAAACATGACAGGTCAAAGTCAAAAGACGAACAAGAATAGGGGGAAAGGCTCGAGTAATAGCCACCCAACCAACCCCCAGTTGTGCAAACGCAACTCAACCATTGTTTGGCTCGAATCTAATCTAGCGGTCAAGGATTCTTGTTTCGCTCTTCTCTAGTTTTCAAACGTTGCGTTTGATGCTTTCATGGTCGAGTATGCCGTTTGGACTTGACTCCACTGCGGGAGGCTGCACTGGTTAAGATGGGGCACGGATGTGAGCGTCAAGGGTGCCAAGACTTCGAGGCGGCTGACCGAGGGAAATGGGTCAAGACATGAAAGGCTTCATGCTCATTTTCTTATGAACAGTCGACCGACGGTGCAACAGATTGGTTCTGCATAAGAAGCATTTGGTTATGTAGACTATCAAGACTCGATGCAGAGGCGCCATGTTGGTGGGGTGCATGTTCCAATCTCAGCACTTGACTACCTATTTATCGGGTTCATTCACTATTCTGTGCCAATGAGTGCCTCTGTTATCTTTATGTATTGTGTATTCCATTTGATGTTGAATTGTCCGAAACCTCTCCCCAACACTAGATTTCCGGGCCTTGCCTCCGACAAGGGTCAAGCTCGGTGGCGACGTAACGCGAGCCCACGTGCCTCTTCTATCCGTTCGAAACATGCACGTGGTGCTGTGCCACGTATATTGCCTAGATCTGAGCCAAATGTCATGTGGCAGATGCAGGGAGGCATCCTCGCTACCGACAGGGAAATGAGGGAGGCTGTCGCAGCCGGAAGCTAGCGGATGCGTGGGGCCGAGCCTGTGCCCGCCGGCTCCACCTCCGGAATGCCGTGGTCCTCGGACCGGGGCATCGGCTCGCCCAAGTTTCAGGACTGATTAGTTACAAAGTGTTTGATTGAGTGCCAAGGGTTGAATCTGCAATGATGTCTTGGCTGTAGATAATGAGATTATTCATCGATGAGTGGAAATGAGAATCGTCAATCCCACATGACCGGCATCGGTCAAGCATAACCACGGCCCTACATCGCCAATAATTTAAGACATTCCACTCGAGGCCTTGAGCACGGTCGGGACTAAGTCACGATCAATGATCCTTAATAATGAAGTGGTCCTTTGAGAAAGCATTCCGCTGTATTGCTTTGTCTGTCGCTACTTAACACTCACTGTGAAGCTCGGCAGGGTAGGGTAATGCCATGGAAGCAACAGTGTCTGTCTGCACATTTGCTCCATGCTTCCACAACACACTCTCGATTGCGATGCCATGTACGGAGTACGTACCTAGGAATATGCAGGCATCTCAACAATTCGCTTAACATTGCCATTCTTGAATGCCCCCCTGCAGCAAGTTGTGCGACCGAGGACGCCACGGCGCTGTTGTGCCTTGGTGCACAGAAGTCACTTGACACGTCAGGGACGGGACGTATCTGATTGCACCAAACAACCATGCATTCGGCGGTGGCTGGGGCAGTATTGCAGCCTGACAAGCACGTCCGTTGAACCCTGGGGGCATTGGTCAAACGAGCTTCCATGTTATTATAGCCCATAATCCTCTTTTTCTCTCATGGATCAAAGGATTAGCCAAGCTACCCCAGCCCAGGCACCGTTATTATAAGCTGAGACTCACTCGACTTGCTCAACGGCATTCAGTGCGCGTGTGTCGGGTCTTGAAGCTGGGAGGCCCCTGCAAGATTCACGATTATGGGGCCGATAAGCGAAAACCCGTCATGGTGGACATCAGACAGGGAGAAGGTCATTGTTTGCACAGGACGCATTGGCACAACCTCCAGACAAACGGCGGCAGACTTTCCATGGGAATTATCGATCGCTTTCTACTTTAAATGTGGCTTTGCAATTATCTCATGCAGGAGATCCCCCGACAACGGCCTTGATTGTCGATGGCGTTTAGCGGGGTCCAAGACACAGACCGCGCCCGTTGACTCAATTACCTATCGCTCCAATGAATTGATGACTTCAGACGCATGTAGTTTCAACAGGATGTTGTCATAATAGTAATACGAGTTGTGCGCCTATACTTTGCCCGCTTCCGATTCCCCAAGACAATCGTCATTTGCCATGTGGTACCACATCCCTGTCAGAGGCAGCTCACAGGGCCTCCCCCTTTGCTCCAGCATGGCAGGCATTTCAGGGACCCGACTAGGGGCGTCAGGCACCCGTTATCACAGCCCATAGCTACCAGAAAATTGTATTCAGAAGGTTCTCCAGCTACCACTGTGTCTTGCCTTGGCAAGAGTCATAGACGTAGAAATGTCTAGCCAGCAGAACAAGGCTCCCCTTGTCCTCGCTCCGTCCTCTGTGCATGATCAGGGTCCATTGTCAGGTCCCAGTTCCGCTGATCCACTATGATTGGTCACAAGACTCTAAGTTGCAGAAAGAAGGGATTGGACTTGTGCTGCTGTGGATGTCTACTGCAAAAAATGCACTGACAGGTACCTTTCTGTGGTATCGATCAGTAGAGAAACAAAGGCCGAGGATGATCAGGCTCTTTATTGTTGCGTCGATTAGTAACGATCACTGGGAAAGCTGGAACTTATCCTGCAAGGGGTTTTTTGAAGGCTTTGCCGACTGGTTTAGCTCAAGACCAAGCCCATTCAAGGCAGCATAGGGAATTTTCGAGCAGATGAGATGATCTTCACCCAAAGAGAAAGACCAAGAATGCCTCGGCCAGAGGAGAGGGGGAAGATAGCGCCAAGACTCGCGATGCACAGCCCCCTGTAGATAATGACCCCTGCCCATTGGCTCAGCATGTTGAGGGCTTTCTCACAGCGCTTAAACCGCCTCACATAGCCACTGCGGCTGAAACTGCCCAGCGGACAGCATGACACGATTGTGCTCTTTTCACCTGCTCATCATGTCCCGACGCTCAGCGTATCAAGTATCAACTTCTTGACAGTGACATCTCTGGCTCAATTCGCATTTTCGTCCCCGTGCAACCATGGAAGCCATCGGCACAGGCGCCAGCACTCTAGCATTCGTGCTCCTAGCCCTCAAATCCGCCAAAGTTATCCACGAATCCCTCTCCGCAATCAAGGATGCCCCAAGGATAGTACGCGAGCTGGCGCAAGACATTCAACTTCTACAGTCAGTCCTTGGGCGATTGAGGAATTGTCCTTTGAGTCATGCTCCAAGCAGCACCATCACGTCTTTCCAGGATATGCTCAAAGCCTGTACGAGTGAGCTTTCCGGCATCGAGAACCGGTTGGAGCAGTTCAAGAAGAAGCCAGACAGCAGCCGATCAAGTCGGGTGTACAAGGGGATTCTTGGGTACGTGAAGAAAGAAGAGCTCGGGGAGGCACGGAGCAGAGTAAGAGACAAGACGACACAAGCCAACTTGTATCTCGGCTTGCTTCAAGCGCAGGCGATTTCGGACACAACCTCCAAGATCGACGATCAAGCGACAGCGACAACGGGAATCCTAGAACAAATCTTGGGCGAAGTCGCAAGATTACATTCTCGTCTCGACAACAATGATACAGCCTCAACAACTCAACCCGATGACGCCACGGAAGACGCTTCAGCTTCAATCACCCAGAACCTCGAGACAATGACTCTGTGTTCAGAACTCGAAGAGAGTATTTCACGACTATCAAGTCTTGTCGATCACGATGGGTTGACCCTGGACGCCGACGACGCTGAGCAAATCATCGACGACCTGAGAAAGTTTATCCTAATAGCTAGAGACAAAGTGACTGCCAGGCAGACAGGGAAGGGAAAGATAACGGCGAACCCATATGCAGTGAACGATGACAGCGATCAAGTAAGGAGAGACCTGAAGTTGATTGAGGGCTTGATGCTCTCTGCTCCCATCGTTGCTATCAACCAACCAGGTAAGAATTCTTGGGCATTGGACGTTGTGTTCCCTTGAGAACCAAGCTTACGTGTCAGTTCCCAACTCGACTCATCTTCGAGCTCATCTACCAACTGGCGTCATCATCAAGCAGAAACGAGCAAGAGAGGAAATCGACGTTGAACACGGTTTTCTGACAGTATCCGTAAACAAGCGAAGAAGAGTGTCCCAGAGATCCAACTCCTCCGAGAATGCAAGCACCCACCGAGATGTCGTTGCAAACATCATGTTCCGCCCCTCACAATCGCCGTGGATGTTTTCCGTCTCGGTCTCTCAAGGACAGTTATTTGATCGAAGTATCCAGAGTATACCGCGTATTTCAGTTTGTCCCATTATTCCTAACGGATCACCTGTCTTTCGGTTAGTGCAAGAGGGTAAACTCAGGGAGTTTCGCATCTTGCTGGATGAGGGAAAGGCAAGCCTCAGGGATCATGACGAGCAGGGCATGCCTCTATTACATGTGAGATCAATTGTACCACCATTCTTTTGTTCTTCCAGCTAATATTGCCCCAGTACGCGGCTACGGGAACCGTTGACATGTGCAAGTTTCTCATTGAATCTGGCGCAGACGTCGATGAGATGGGAGAGAACAGCGGAACTGCTCTTAGTCACATCACAGGGTTGAGTCGTCATGATACTACGCTGGTGTTACTTGAGAACATGGCGGATCCCACATTATCTTACCCAGGATGGGATAATCCACTATCTGCTGCTTGCAGCTCGGATATTGTAGGTATTCATTCCGCTTGTCGTCACTTGGTACTAATGTCCGTACAGCCATCCGTGGAGCTCTTCTTGAAGCACGGCAGCCATTTTGCACTGCACGACTTTGAGAGCTCAGACATGAACGGTCGAACGAGACTGCACCAGATCTGCATGGCCGACTCGAGATCAACCAGCAAGCGAAAGGCAGTGGCTATGCTGGTTGCTGCTGGAGCCGACTTGAATGCTCGCATTGCCCAATCGTGGTCTCCGGACGATCACCAAACGCTCGGGTTCACGTGTCTGCATAGTCTCGTGTACACGGCCCATTGGACAGAGGAAAGGGATGAGCTTGAGACTCTTGTCTACTTGATTCGGCAAGGTGCAGACCCCTCTGCTGTCGACCATCATGGCAACACAGCTGCAATGCGAGCCTATCTACCCAATGAGAACGACAATCAGTATTCCTCCAAGGGCTCATACAGAGGCGATCTCTGGGACGCAGCTGTCGCCATCTGCGGGCACGACCTTAAACAGTTCCGAGTACCTTACCCCAGGGTCCCGAGGTACAACAAGAACCACAGCAGACAAGACTTTGAGAGACTATGGCTCGGACACGAATCTCTCTGTCCATACTGGGATGACAAGAGATATCCAGAGACCGGCGGTCATGAAGACTATTGGAAACAGCCTTCACAGCGGTGCAGGCATACCTCATGTTCAGAATGCGATCAAGATGGCGAGGTCCTCGTCCAAGAAGACCCAGATCCCGTCAACCAGGATGATGTCCCAATGTACGCCTTGAACTACCACAACAGGTATCCTCGGAGCCCTTCAGTGGACCAGGTGGGATACATTTTTTCCAGAGAGTCTGCTTGGAGACGGACGTATTATACTCCAGATGTTAGCCCTGGGCGAGACGTCAACAACATGGATCCAGAGGACTCGATGGATGACATGGACTTGGATTTGGATTACGAGGCAGAGTTGGAGGCCCAGTATCTCTTCGAAAACGAACTAGAGGCATACCGAGATCACCAGATCGACGAAGAAGAAGACTTGCTTCATGCGCTTAACCCTGAAGACGGCGTTGAGCCTCCATCTGAAGAAGATGGCGAAGAGACATTTCGGAGGTTGAGATGCCCTGAGGATGATGGGGATAACTTTATCGACTACTGGATTGATCACGACTCTCCTAGTGAAGAAGAGGCAGAGGAATTTCATGAGGAGTGTGAGGGCGTCTCGCCTCCGCCGAGCGAAGACGGTGATGATGTATATAGAAGATTGATGGACATGACTGGGGATCATGAGTTGGATGATCTGAATGCGACCGAGCACGATTCTCAGGATCATTAAGATCCATGAAGAGCATACATTTTACGACTTTGTGGAGAATAATGAGATACCACTAGATAGAGCCTGACATTTTATTCAATTGGATAAGCAACAAGTCTTTTGAAGCTGCCGTGCCAACTCATATTTGTATCCACATCAGTCATCCTCTTCCGGTTCCCACCTGTACGGCGCAAAAAGAAACTCCTCGTCAATGAAAGAATCAGGATGAGGATCAGGATCATGAATGTACTGGATCTCTTGCCACCTCATCCCTGGAGCATCCCTACGAATGTCCTTCTCAAGGAGCGGCGATCCCTCCTTCTCCTGGTAGTCGACACCAACGCCCCTCTTGACGACCACCATGATGCCTCTTTTGTCCTTCCTTTTTTCGTAAAGGTTGAAATTTGGGTTGGCACCAAGGGTAATCTCATCTGTCCAGTTGCCGGGCGTATCTTGTTCGGATATAAGTGTGGTGTTGTCGTCCATGATTAGATGAGGGGAACGACGAATGGTGACAGAGGGTTTCGTTTCAGTACCATCCCTATCATCCATCATGCGCTGCCAATGCTCTGGTTGTGCATGGCGTCTAACGGTCGGGTTCCTATACCCAAGGAGTGTCACCTCGCGGGTGATGTAGTAGAGTTCCTTCCAGCCAGAGCTTCCCGAGATCAACTCGTCCACAATTTCGGAGCCTGCGAACGTGAGAAAAGGGCTAGTGGCCTGTACCGTGAGTGTGTCAAGACGGAGCCCTGGGAGTAGTTTGAGAAGAGCACTCAAGAAATATAACTCAGTTCGTGTCCTCCCTGGCGGGGGCTGGGTCAGGACAGACTCAGCAGTGACCCGTACATGTCGAATACTTGAGAGAGACGACACAGGCAATTCCGTTAACATATCAAGCATAATGTCCGGTTTCCTGAAGGTCAAGTGAACCTGGCTGAGCCAACTATCACCAAGATCGTCTCTAACTCGGCGACAAGTTTGGATGAGAGCGAGAGTATGCCGGGGCTTGTTTTTTGGACGCGCGGCCGGGCCGCTCTTCCTGAAACGCCATTGAAGTCTTTTTGGAGAGAAAATGTACTCGTAGATCTTGAGACGAAGCTCTTGCGGAAGTCGAAATAGCGTACTCTGCCTCTGTTGGTACAGAGTCGGGTCTGGTTGGCTGGGCGGATGTATTTCGGGCGATGCGTGCTTTCTCTCCTTTTCGGTTTCCATATTGGGGGGTTATGTTGCTTGATTCAGTTGAGGAGTTAAAGAATGAGGATGAGATTTGAACCGCTGCAAGTGAGGGTGGGCTCATGGTTCATATAGGGACTTTCCCTGTCGCCAAAATAGAGTTCCGAATGCAATAGCAAAGCCTGCAGTTCTCAACTCAAAATCGGCGGGAAACCTAATGCTTCGTGACGCCACAGAGGTGAGGTGAGTGCTGCCTGGAAGTGATGTTTTGCGTGATGAATCCTGAGTGTGCTGGAACTGGGCGAGCTTGCATTCTAGTTCCGTGTGTCCAAATATGAGATACAGACAAAGATGATCTCGATGAAGGTGAAGAAAGACATTAAAGAGGCGTGTTCAACGAATGTTAAAGGCATCGTGCTATCTGTCGAGATGTTGCCGTTGGGGATCCATCGGCTCGCGCTTACGTCAAGCACAGCCAAAGGTGAACAACCCCTCCTCGAGTCGCATGTAATGCAAAAATAAATGGAAAGAAGCTATGTAACTCATTTCAGAGCAGCGAAGCAAAAAATAACCTGCTTGAAGCCAGATTCGAACTGACGATCCCTCACGGGAGTGGTGCTTAAGACCACCGCCTTAACCACTCGGCCATTCAAGCTTGAGGTTTATTTTTTGCGAGTTTCTGTCACTATGTAGACTCCGAGTGGCTTGCCTAGTCTTCACTAGACGAAGCGTATACCTTGGCAACAAGCCTCAAAGAAGGCGCGCGCAAACAAACGGTTTCTGCGGTCAACTTTTTGTTGATGGTCTGGAAACTGGGAGTCCCTGGCCGTCGCTTGTGCCCGATAAATGCCGGGACACTAGCTGTCCCTCCATCATCGAGATCCACTTTATTGGACGACAAACATTGATGATTCTAGTACTGACATGCCTCGGACCATATTTTCTGAGAGCCTGAGTTCCCTAAGGTCATGCCTAGTTGCATGTTTAGGCCTCAGGGTTCTAAGGCTACCTCCTTCGTCAAATGGTTTTATTTTAGAGTTGTTAAGTTCAGTAAAGCCCAAGACAATCCCCCTCCCAGCTCTCCGGCATTCTACTCAACGACCTACGCTCGATTGTATGGTCCCATCCTTCCGTCCAACAACGTCACTATCCTCAGTTGTCATACCCAATTGCCCTAGAAGATCGTACAAACGCCAAAGACGCAGACTGAGCTAACAGCCCTCCTGCGCGACCAGATACATTGGGATCCTCTCCAAGTAAATTGCTAGGAAATCCAACATCAAACGGCTTCACGCTCTCCAGATACTCCACTTGCTTCTCCGTCAACCTTATCTTGAGCGACTGAATATTATCGTGTAAATGCTTAACCTTCCTCCCACCAACGAGAGGAAAGACGTTGGGGGCCTTGGCCATGACGTAGGCGAACGCGATGGCAGTAACCGACTCAATGTCATGCTCAGCCGCCACGCTGGCAAGCGCATCACTCATCCGTATCTCATCCTCGGTCTGGTTCTGGCCCGAATCGCCGCTAAAGAAAGTGCGTAGCGGCTCGCCGCTCTTCTTGCGCTCCTCGACTTGCTTCCTACTCTGGAATTTTCCGCTGCCGAGAACATCCCAAGGCGCCAGAGCCATGCCAAAGTGGCGCGCCATTGGGATAATCTCTCGCTTAAAGTCGCGTAGCATGACGTTCCAGCGGCCTTGGTAGATACAGAAGGGCGTCTTTCCATGGGCGACTGCGTATGTGTTTGCAGCGCTGACGACCCAAGCTGGAGTATCCGAGACGCCTAGATAGAGGACTTTGCCTTGCTCTACCAGAATGTGCAGGCTATTCATCACCTCTTCGATCGATGTGGTATAGTCCCACCAATGTAGGTAGAGGATATCGATCCAATCCGTCTGTAGCTTCACAAGAGAATCTCGCACACTTATATGCAAACTCCTCGATCTTTATTATTAATTATCCCGACTTTAATTATAAAAAAATAGCGCGAAGTATTAGCCTAAAAGAGGGGTAATAATTAATTAAATAGGATTAATCAATCAATTTACTCAATACGGGTTCAACAGTTCCCGCAGTGGTTAGGCGTCTTTCCCTTCCCTAGCTCATGCGCCTTATATTTAGTAGTATACTTGGTCGCAATGACGAGCTGGTCCCGGTTCTTGCGAGACGCCATCCACTCGCCTATCCACGTCTCTGACTGTTCGTCCTGGTAGCCATTGGCCGTGTCGATAAAGTTGCCCCCGGCTGCGTAGTAGGCATCAAGGAGTTCGAATGCCTGCTCTTTATTCATCCTGCCCATGAAAGAGGACCAGGCATCGCCGATTGACATGCTTCCGAGCTGGAGGGGAGACACACGGAGGCCGCATTTTGGAGAGAGGATACGGTAGCGGCCAAGTTCAGTTGGGGGTTCGAGAGAGCTAAAGTCCATGGTGGTAGAGGTGCTGTAACGGATGAAGGATGGTAATAGTTTAAGTGATAACTGTGAAGTACGGAGGAACGGCTGATTCTAGGTCTGAGAACTCCCCTAGATATACTGCCAACAAGGTGGGTTCGACTAGGCCACTGCTGAGATGGGCCCCTCTCCTGATCAGATAGAAGATAGTAACGGAGTTAACGGCGACATGGTGTCAGCCACATACAGACATAGCATTTCAAAATAGGATATGTTTCGCTGGACTAGCTCTCTTTATCCTTACACGAAGGATTAAGGTTTCATCAATTCATGCATATCTCGCCAAGAGGTGTCCAAGCTCGGCGTTAAGATCCTCGTTGCAATCGATGTTATCTCCAGATACCAACGGACTTAGCCAAGTTTATCTCCAGGTTGACACTTCAACGTGCTATCACGATGGTATGTCTGGAACCAGCAAGGATAAGACACGGATTCTTTTTGCGTATTTCTGATTCTCAGCAGACTATTTCTTAAAAGCCGACAGTTACATGATATCTCTCAACTCTCCTCGTGAACGGTAGGATTACGACAACACGACTCACTACCGCCGACGGTCACAAGCGCATCATCGCCGTAAATGTCATTAGCACTTTGCTGCTAGCACCACTACAGGTTCCTGCACTATATCTGCGGCCCAGCAATATCGAGGAGCATGCCCCCATTTAGCTTTAGGGACGAGTAAGGTTCACTCGTAGACTGACCTCCCAGAGTGGAAGACTAATAGCACATTTACGACGCTCGATGACCAGACTACAGCCAACGTGAACATGTGAAACCCGGCTTCAAAGCTCCTACAGGTCTTTCTGACCCACGAGCTGGCGTTAAAAATGACAGGCTCAGTCGTGATAGTCAACATGTTGAAACCTGGCATGTGCCATGCACAGCTAACACGTGAGAACAGGTGGATGACTGCCGTTCTAGGACTGTTCCTACCCCTTTCCATTGAAGGTGGAGCAGGACCTTGGTGGCAGCTTCATCTGCTGGGTCTGAGATTCATGGCGCGTGCGCCAGAGACGAGGAAGTGGACAATGGCGGGCTGTCGTCCTTTGTCCGCGGTTAGGATGGAGAGGCAGTGGAGAAAAAGGTGTGGAAAGAGTAGTCGAAAATCCTAGAGAGTATCTTCCCGGGTTACGGTTTCACCACATTCTGAGCTCCTTCATTTGACAGTAGACTTCAATAAACCCGGAGAGCTTAGCAGCTCGCTATATTAGAATGCGTTGGCTTTTAATGTGCTCATATGTATCGATCGGTCACCTTTTTTCCGACACCCATTTAACCCCCACTCCCCCAAAGCTGCCCAAGAGTTGAATTATTCAAGCACATCAGCCCTACTTCTCCATCATCTCGGCTTACTAGAACCCAAAATAAAGTTGGGTGTGCTTGAGTTTCGTCTCCGGCGTGATTCGGATCTATACCTCCGAGTCTGGCAACAACTTTACAGAGTTTGAGCTCAACCCTTTGAAATTTCTCAACAAATCATTACAAAGTTTATCACAAAAAGGTAATCAAATCCTATACATAAATGAGCTCTTCCCTGAACACCTCGACAATTCATCCTTTGCTTGTCACCAACACCCCACCACCACCACCTCCCAGCATATCACAAGACCTCCCACATACCTCCAAAGCAATGTCGATTCACGGAAAAATCTCCTCTCTGCCCTGGGAGATCATGTTCATGATCTTTGATTGTCTCCCTGTTCATTCATTCGTCGCCCTCACTCTTACAACCAAGTCCCTTTTTACCGCTCTCTGCCCAACAGGCAGATTTCTAGACTTGCCTGGGTCCCATCTTCAAACAGGAACCGACCCTTTAAGAGAATTTAAGCTTTCAGAAAGGGATGAACTCCTTTTGCTGCTTGAGAAGGATAATCCCACTCTGGCCTTCTGCTTCGACTGTCGCAGACTCTGGGCTATAAACTCGGGGCGGGGCCACTTGAGTTGCGCGCAACCTACTGTCTCCCACCAGTTTTCCTTTACAGATTTCTGGCAGTACGTGGCAAATTCGGTTTTCACTAACAGTGAATTTGAGGAGCATTATCAGTCGCTTTCCGGGGGTCTAATCATGTGGCATCACCACCCGTTTGCCTGGGTTCCAAGAGTACAATGGCCTAGCATCAACTTTGCAGAAGCGCGTCTGGCCGTAAACAGACATATGTTTGGCGAGGCATACGGGTTACCACTTGGCCCTCTCGAGTACAAGTATGAGTTCGAACGGTTCATCGATCTCGACAAAGGTGTCCTTGAGCCTCACGTCCCGCTAAGCCGACACCGTCAAGGTCGGCAATACCTCACAAGATACCGCCAAAGGACAGTCTCACACTCCCGCGCGCCCGATTCCGATGTTTTTACACGGCCCTGGACCTTCAAGCATATCTCTGAAGCACAGATCATCGACGGCGAGCTTTACATTGTGCGGTTCCACTCAATTAAAGGTCCTCCGGTGGAAATGTCCCTATTCTTCAACCTCATGCGGGATCTCGATTTGCCGATATGCCATCACCAACGTTGTCGTATCTCCACCTTTTTGCCAACCTCATGGTGGTCATGCCATGCATGCTTCACAGATTTCTGGATATCTCTCTGGATGGACGACCTTACGGGATGGCATTGCGAAGTAGCGACCTGTCATCGTCTCGGGACCTGCCGAAGCCCATCCGACCCCATCTGGCAACTAGCCACCAAGACAGACGATGGTTGGGAGCCTCGGAAATGGCGTTTGCAGGCGCCACCAGAAGAGAACGAGAGGCTGAGCCGAATAACTCGCACGTCGAGCTTGAAGGAGGGGGGATCCGTAGATCAAGAGTTGGAATTGGCTCAGAAAACGGATAGGCCGGGTGGGATTGAGGGATGCTGGGCCCATGTGCGGGAGCGCCGACGTGACTGGAAGGGATGGGAAGTACGTGGACACGTTCCGATGCCTGTTGATGGGGATAGAAGAAGTCGAAATTCACCAAGGACATTCCGGAATATCCTTAGACGTAGGCGAGGCATCAATACCTAATAAGAGTCAGTTTGGGGGGCCATCTGCAACACTTTGTAGATGAGAGTGATTAGGGTTGCATGCTGAGAGTAGCTTATCTGTGGCTCAGTTGCCTACGATGGTGGAGCAGAGCTACCACGTGTTCTTTTTTAGCGGCGATCACGACATATTCCTACAATCCTACGGCTGCCTACCTCCTTATACTCCTCATCTCTCACCTCTCACCTCTCGATCCAACATACTCAAAATGGCAACTCCAGAAGCACCTTTCTCGCTTCCCAACAACCTCTGGAATCAAGCAATCACACGCTTCGATGACCTCAAGGCGAACAATAAACTCTTTCACGGTCCATATGAAACAACCCTGTATCAGAAGAATGACTTGAAAGTCGCCTTCCAAATCGCACCACAGCTCGACAAGAAGCCAATTCTCCCAGCCGATGCACCTGAGCGCAAGTCAAACCATGTCAAGCGTAATCCGTTTGCCAATCCCGATCCAGAGTTTACATTGTGCCATGTTGGCCCATCGCATACTTTGATGCTCAACATGTACTGCGTTTATCGCTCGAGTCTCATACTTGTTACTCGTCAATACGCGCCTCAGTCTAACTTGCTCGACTCTTCCGATCTTGGAGCCTCGTGGGCCGTACTTCAGCATCTTTCGAGAGCACAGACAGAATCACGCCTGATGATGTTTTACAATTGTGGCGCTGAATCGGGCTCCAGTCAAGGACACAAGCATATGCAGATCATGTCATACCCGCAGCCTGAGGAGATAGGGTTCCAGATCTTCCCAGCGCGGGCAGAGTCAACAGACCAAGTGACGAGTAGTCTTTCAGGCGTACCATACGCACACTTTGTTTTGAAGTTGCCAGATAACAGCACCATCGACGATGTTGTTAAAGCCCACGGAATTTTACAATCAGCTTATCAGGATTTTTTGAAGGCTCGAGGACTCGAAGTCTCGTCTTCGCCGCCGCACAATCTCTTGCTGACCTCTTCTTGGATCTGCCTCATTCCTCGTCGACACTCTGGGGCTGAACGAGATGCTCTCACGAATGCCATGGGTATGGTTGGAATCGTCTGGGTAGCCAATAAGGGCGAGATAGCTGAATGGTCTAATGCCTCCGGATCTGTTGAGGGACACTTTGAGTATCTGGGGTATCCTGTCCAGGGCTGAGAAACAATGCTCGGTAGGTTAAGAGGAAGGGTATGTGTACATTCGATTTTGATTCGAATTAAAACCTAATTTGACTCGTATTTCATATAGTTCTGGTTTTTATCTAATCCAAGTTAGAAGAGACTCTTCTTAGATTAGGACTCAGAGCAAGGACGTGGTGCCGAATCCCAGATCTCAATATAGCCTTTCAACTCCGAGGAGAGCGAGTTCCATCCCTCTCGTTGTTCTTGAACCTTGGTTTTATTTCAATTAAATTCTCTTATTCAACGTGATCGGCGACATAGGATCAAGAAACAGCAAAGCTAACCAATAAAATGCCCTCATCTTACTCCGCCTCGTGCGGCTGACCTGCATGTTGCTGGAGCCTAGAATCCATCTCACGTTCTTCCCCGCTTCGTTCATCTTCTCAGATCCCCAGTCTCGCAAACATGGCAAACGAAGAAGAGCCCGTCCATACTGTTGAGTGGAGGTGTCACAAGTGCCGTGACATCTGGTGGGAGTGGAAAAAGTCAGCTCCAAAGGAACAAAAAGGAATCATCACGTTCAACCATCATGAGACCTTTGCCGCCCTCGAAGAGTCGGCCGCTGCGGGCTGTGCTCTCTGCGCCAGCTTCCGAGCCTCAACCATCTACCACGACGCATATCCGAAAGATCGAAACTCGGGCCCCATCGTGCTTGAGGTATTGAAGTCGACTTTGAGCCCACACATTACTTTCAAGATTGGAAAATCTGAACATTACGAAAGCTTCGAGTTTGCAAAGCTTCAGGATGGGGTCCCTGGTGGGATCAAAGGGAGCAGACTCCCTGCCAAACGTGATCAGCTCCTTAGCATGATAATACCCCAGGGCTAATAGTATGCAGGACTTGCTTCAGACAATCTTGATCAAGATCTTGATGACCTTGTTCAAAAACTTGCAAAACCCTGGATTCACGACTGCGCAATCGGCAAGGGCCTTCATAAAGATTGCGATCGCCGAAAGAGAGAACAGGGCGATAGCCATTCCGTTCCAACACGGCTAATCGATGTTGGTCATGACCAGTCTAGCACTGTTCGGCTAGTTGTGCCAGCAGAGGATTTCCCAACTGAGAAGCCCAATTATTTCGCCCTCAGCTACTGTTGGGGCCTCGGGAATGACCCCGCCAAAACGACGCGCGACAACATCAAGGACCGACGACAAGCTATCGACACGGCTCAACTCCCAAAGACGATCCAAGATGCAATCAAGCTAAGCCAACTGGTAGGCATCCGCTATCTCTGGGTCGATGCCCTTTGCATCATTCAATCTCACGAGAAGGATAAATACTTTGAAGATTGGAAGGCAGAGGCCCCGAAGATGGGCTCCTACTACTCCAACGCCCATTGCCTCATAGCAGCATCCGGAGCATCAGACAGCAGTGAAGGACTCTTTGCCGAACGGGTCGCCCAACGGTATCCAACAAAGACCTGTGTAATTTCTTTCGATCCAGAGAGCAGCGAGTACATGTACTTCCCATGTCCACTACCAAACATTCTGGATTGGCTCCCCCGAGAGCCTCTAATGACACGAGGCTGGTGTCTCCAGGAAACGACACTCTCCGTCAGGACTCTTCACTGGTCCAGTGTTGGTTTATTCTGGGAGTGCCCAGGCGTATCTTCAGCTTCCGAATTCCAACCCGAGGGCTGGAAGGTGTGGAAGACCGGTCCCGAAGACATGTATCGCATCTTTGACATCAAGGCCGATAAAGCGCTTGGGCAAGTGTGGAGTCAACTGGCTGGGAATTATCTCAACAGAGGTTTCACCTTCAAAACTGATCGCCTCATTGCTATTCAGGGCCTGGGGAGACGACTTGCTGCTATGCACAAAACGGAATACTTTGCAGGCGTTTTCAGCTCCAACCTCGCAGATGGACTACTATGGGCTGCTCATGACGCTCAAGTTGAAAAGCGCGAGAAGCTCGAGTACTTTCCAACGTGGTCTTGGGCTTCTTCTGGTTCCAGGGCGTATTTCACTGGACCTCTGGCTTACAAATACATCAAACCCCCAAAGTCTGACATTTTTCCAGCGGTAAGAAATGAGATGGACTTTGGAGACGATTCAAAGAGGACCCTGCACTTACAGGCACCGTTGATGACAATCGACTTGGGAAACGAGAGCAACCGTGATGATCTCAAGGTCACTCTTGAACAGGGGCAGTACGGAGTTGACCTACGATTCGACACACTGAATCTCACGCCTTCTCCTCTAGGAAAGATTCTTATCCTCATCCTAGGATGCCCTGAAAGCCGTGACCTTCCGTATAAGGGCCTTATTCTTCGACCTAAAGGGAATATGTATGAGCGCATTGGGCTGGGTACTTTGACTGTTTGGGGAAATGCAGACCCCTTGGATGAGTCTTTCAGCTCTTGGAGGAAGGAGGTTACATTGATCTAGACAAGAATTAAATGAGTTGATCCGAATGTTGCCAAGCTTAGAGATCTGCTGCCAATGCTCACGGTGCCGTGCTATTTCTCTGTGGGTAAAGTTTACCCACTGTTTCTTTTATCCCACCGTGATAACAGGCAGTTGATCGAATGTGGAACTATGTGTTCAAGTCGTGGGCCATTGATCAAGTGTACCGAACTGTCGGTAGGCAGTGGTACGTCATACCTTCGGATCGAGGTAGATTGGTACATAGTGAAGAGGAGGAATAGATATTACCAGAACCAAATGAAAGGCAAGAAACCCGAAGCCGGGTGATCAAATCTCCGAGTGCTCTGATTGCTGTGAAGGTGTCGACTATGAATCCTGCCACCCTCATAGTCATCTATTTCGTGCTCGGCCGCCATCAAATCATCTGGCTTGGTGGTCTAGTGGTATGATTCTCGCTTTGGGCAGTCAATAACGACTCATAGCTTGCGAGAGGTCCCGGGTTCAATCCCCGGCCAAGCCCTCACTTTTGCCTGATGCTTCAGTGAATGTGTGTGTAAGATTTTGATTCATTTTTTGACATTCTTTTTTTTCTCTCTCTCACGGCATGCGAAGGGCGGCTCTCTGAATTGTTTACCTTGTTTGCTTGGTGAGATTGGGGCTCGCTGAGGCCTGCAAAGAAAGCATCCTGGGTGGAGCTTGTGAGCATGGTGTCCACTGCTGAGCCCGGGACTCATTTCATCGACCTCTCCAATAATACGAGCGAAACCCCAAGCATCTCTTATTGTCACAATACCAAAGTCCTAGTTACTCAAAAGCAAAACGCCATGTCAGAGTCACGTGTAGCCAGCTGAAAAGATACCCCGCTGGATAGCGCAGCCTCATCACATCAACTACATCTCACCAAAGCACTCGATACCTACAGCTTCAATGATGGACCCCCTTGGTACCTTTGGACTCGCATTCGCGGTCATTGACCTGGGAGCCGCGTTTGATCGTGCTCTAAGTAGGCCAGGGCCACTCGACTATGCTGAGTGGAAGAAGTGCGTTCGTCTCGGCAATGACAAGAAATTTCAAGGCGTCTGGGATGTTCCACTTACCGGAGATGGAGACTGGGATTGTCGCACTGATGAATTCATCAGGGGACGTAATGATGATCCTCCTGACCTACCGCCGCAGGATGCAGATAGCATCCGTCTGACCATATACGAGGCACGTGAGGATGGCCCAGTCGCTTTGCATGACGACGATACTTCAGGCTTTACGGCACTCTCATCCCAGTGGAGAAGAGATGGCCACTATCCGTGGTATTTCATCAAGACGTATGAAACATCTTCCCCGGCGCGGGTGCTCAGGTATATCCGTGTCATTGATGGCCAGGATCACAGACGTCAAGGTAGGTACTTTACCCGGTTAAAATCATTTCTAACCCATCTACAGTTGAAATAGAATGCCGCACTTTTGTAGTTCCTAGACTCGCTGAAGAACTCGGTCGAAAACCCCCCGCCCACCAGTTCCTTCTGACAACGAAGCTGCATATGGAACTCGAAGCACTTGATATACACTATCGCCCCATCAGATCCGATGAAAACTGGAAGCAAGCCTTTCTCTTACAGTTTCACCACGCATGCCTATCTTTCTTTGCCAATTTCCTCAGAAGCCTAGTTCTTCAAGATAGGAGAGGCAGAGATGCTGATGTCGACCCGGCATGGGACGAGCTGCGACGGTGGAATCTGAAAGAAATCACGAAACACTCATACGAATGTCGAAGTCTACTAGAGATGGGCCATGAACTTGTCTCTACGACCGAATCATTGATCGACGTCGTCAAAGCTTCACCCACCATCGCTGGAGCCCCCCAGACCATGATCAAATTCATGGCTGTTGAGGCAGAGTTACGCGGTTATTGTCGAGAAGTCAAGGAACGACTGCAGAAACTCTCAGATGGTCTCGAACACGATCTCAAATTCCTCGAGCTAGCCAGAAACGTAAATCAGACTCGAGGCGTTCAGCAACTTACCCTTCTCGCCACCATCTTTCTGCCACTTTCACTCGCCGCTGGGGTCCTCAGTATGCAGACCCGGTTCAAGGATCTAGGCAGCCTTCTCTACGACTTTTTCGGTGTTGTAATGTTGCTCGGGGCCATCGTCGTTATTATCTTCATGATCATGACCACCATCGCCATCATCAAGGAAGCAGAGAGCAGATTCACACAGTATTCCTTCTACAGGAAGCATGTGCGGGTCATAGTCATTAACTTGCTATTATCAGGCCTCTTCTCATACGGCAGCTTGGTCCTCTCCTCATTTCTTGTCGGCATGTTCAAAGATGTTCCTCTCGGCGCCAAGATTCTAGGCTACGGGACCGCAGCGGCGGTTGGGCTAGGATTACTTTTTGTAATTCCCGTTATTATTGTGGTTTGTTACTTCTTATTTATTTCTCGTGGTTCTTCGAGACCGAAACAGAAGGGGAAGAAGACAAGTGCGAGTGATCCAGAAGCTCCGGTCGAGGGTATTGAGCTAGAGGTGATGGCTCCTCCAGGACACGAGAGCTTGGAAGACATTGTCAGAACAGGCAGCCAGACGAGATGAAGGTGGATGTAGTTTGCTTCAATAACCAACGCAACAACGAGGTTACCACGACGTTGAAGAGGTATTGGCGACTTTGAGATATCAGCACATGAACTATCTATCAGCCCAGTGATCCCATCAAGGGCTGGACTTTAACTATCAAAAAGAAAAAACAGAATAAAACACCATAAACATTGCAGGTCACATTAAACATATTCCAAACTTCCCTTCGCGTCGTAAATACCCATCCTTCCTTCAAAATTCCTGTATCACTTCCCCTCAGCCTTCAGCATCGTGGTGCAAAGTGGTAGTTGATGGCCATGCTCAACGCCGCAAAGTCCCTGTTGCTAGGATACGCATCAACATTGATAATGTTTGGATACGTTGACGAAGACATGGCAGGCCACAGCTTCTCGATGAGGGCGCGGTTGGCTCCTTTGCTGTTTCCAATGACACCGTTTGCAATGCCGCTGAGGGGGGCCTGGGTCAAGGTCCACGAGAGCAGAAAAATGCTTGATGCCGGGGATGTGCGCTCCTTTCTCATCTTGTCCAGTTGGTCCGCAATCATCTTGTTCTGATTGTTCTCATCGGCGTATCTATCGTAAAGAGGAAGTTGGTCTCGTCGGAAGAAGCCCTTGTCTGCAAAGGCAGAGAGGTCGACTCTATCCTGGGACTTGTAGAGGTCGGCATCCACGATGATGATGACGGCAGCACGGTCCTGGATGAAATCTGACACGCGAAGTTTAGAGAGATCCTCTTCACCGCCTTGGTTCTCAACACGATGGTCGATTCTCTCTAACTTCCTCATAACGTCTTCCCATTCTGCCTGGCTGATTTTTGCATCACTATCGCCGTTGAAATTATCCGAGTTGAGACCCTGGGCAACATTCAAGATGATAAGCTCCTTGTTGTGCTCGGTAAACCTGTTGATACCATCGATGATGTCGTCCAGATATTCGCCATTGCCGCCGTGCCAGTTGCCAGCTCCAAAAGAGTAGTGACCAGTTGCCCACTTGCCACCGGTCTTGGAAGGACGAATATCAAACCAGCGAGCTCCAAATTCCAACTGGCCTGCCACGCTGAGCTCTTGAGTAAGGGTGTTTGCGTCTAGCCCTAATCCCGATCCCCCATTGAACAGGGACATGCCCGAGTCGTGCGTTCCTGGGATGGCCAGTTCCCGAAGCTTGAGGCACGAGATCCTGGGATAAGTGGCATGCATCCAATCCCGAGGTGGGTTGGTTGACACGAGCCAAGGGTGAATGGAAGGGTTCTCGGGGTTCTCTTCGGAACTAGCAATGATGAAGGGCATGTTGTTGTCCTGGCGCCACTCCAACTTGTGGAACGAACCAATATTGTTGTTGACAGTCTCGAGTGAGGTAAAACTGATGCCAGCACCAGGTACTCTGTTTGTTCCCAGCTTGCCCGAGTATCGGAACTCAAAGTCGGGGTGGCCGGGGAGGTCTTCGAAGCGGTAGCTCACTTCCCCGCCGTCGTCGATATGGCCCTTGCCTTCGATGTAGATCCTGTTAGAAGTGCCTTGAAACCTTTTTAGATAACATGAAACATTGCTCTGTCTAGGGATTAATCTAACCTGGTGCAATAGTCACCGGAAACTCCCAGACGTTCATCTGATAGCTCGAGCGACCAGACAAAGTCATCTTCCAAGGCGTTGCGTTGACAAGAAGAAAGTAAGACCCCTTCTTGCCACGACGCTCTAGTCCTCCAGACTCATCCTTCTCCCAGAGTTCAACACCAGACCCCTCACCGTCGGAACAAATCTTGACAGCGTGAGTAGTTGGTTCGATAGCCGGGGCAGCGGTGACGAAGCTAGCCAGAGCGATGGCACCGAGAAGGAGACGAGACAGCATTGTGAAGCGAATGAAGAGTAATGAATGAAAAGACAAAGGAGAGGTAATCAAGAACTATGAGTAAAGATAGAAGTGGTTTGTTTGTTGAATCTTAGAAACATCAGGGTCATCATCACGACTTTATGCTATTACAAAAACTGCACATTCATCTCAGCCGGTCCAAAAACACGACCTCGCTGTCGCACCAACACCGCCACTTCATTTAAAAAGGCACAAACCCAGAGCTACCGAAGGATTCGAGGCTTGGACCATGTTTTTAGGACTTGACAGTCAAAGCGACCAAAGCTCTCGAAGCTAATTGCTGTTGGTAGGGGCAGAATTAAGCGAGTGAGGCGCTCTGCAAGCGCCGTAGATATCTCGAGGGATGCTGATTTGGTGGAGTGGCTGCAATTGGGATGGGGCGGAGTAAACGCCAAGGCTCAGCCGTCGGTTTATCGGAACAGCAATCAACATGTTGAAAGAGGTTACTGAGGATGATTTTTAGTGCTTTGACTTTAACAAGTTCTCAAACAAAAACTGTTTTAACCAGCTTCTAAGCGGCCGCATAAGGATAGAATCTCAGTGATCCCCTTAAGCCCGCATGAACCCAACAGAGACCTGACTCGACAAACACGAGAGACCAGGCTGCAAGTTCTAAGCCTCTAATGCAGGCTGACGTGAGGGCCTGCCAGCCCGAGGCCATATTTCAAGCCTTTCAATCTGTCAGTTCCCTCCCTTACAATCTGAATCTGCCCGTCTTTACCGTGGCAAGTCGTGAGTGGTTCCCAGAAAGACATAGCTCTATTACAGGAGTTGCCAAGAGGTTACATATTCAGCCGGGACGCCACAACGGAAGCTCAATGCTGGGAAGACCGCAGCCTGCTTTGAAGTGAGGGCAAGGGAAACAAAACGCAAGGGCTAAATCCCACAGCCTGATTACAACACCAGGCACTTGGCGACAGTTGTGAGAACTTCGGGGCAGCCTAATGGGGAAAGTCCAGGAAAAATACCATAGTACAAGTTTCGAACTAGAAGGCAAAGGGTCTCAGCCCCTTGTTTCTTGTCAAGATGTGTTGTGATACCAGTGGCGTTCCGCCCGGCTTGTTAGAGAGCGAGGTTCAAACCGACATATTCCATTTCCCCGAGCCTTGGGGTACGTTTGACTTGTACCTAGAGACTGCCGGTGTCAGCGTTAACCACAAATGCCTCAACTAGCTGAGGGTTACTTGACATTGTAATTTCAGGGGATGAACAGGGCAATTACCGCACAACCTCCTTCTTTCAAATAGACTAATTTTAGCAGTCTCATGTATTTCGCATGTTTCAAGACTTGCAGTTGTCGATAGCTGACTGCCACCGAGCCTCGTCGAACATGAGCCGCAAACTGCCTACTGTCAAGCACATACGACCATACCTACTGGAAAATACGGGATCCCGTCCGCTCTCCCATAGTCAAGCCAGTAAGGGGCGGATTAGTAGTTGGGTCGGTGACGACCAGCGAATCCCTGCTGTTGTATGTTTTTTGCTGTGTCTTTTTGCCTCTGAGCTCCCTGGTGATGTCTCCAGAGGCTGGTGGTGGTTGTCCGCACCGTCTCTGTTTTGACTTTTTTTTTTTGGGTCTTCAAGCTGTTATTTAGCAAGTTCAAATGCTCCACGATGTCAAAACAGATACAATTGCCACCGTTTGCTTTCATATCGGTTAATGACCCAGAAGCGAGACGACAAATGGAACCCGCTCTTATCGTGAGTGGGACTCAGGACAAGACAACAAGGCTTACTGCTGCAGAGCTCTGCGAGACCAATCAAGTAAAGTCAGCAAGTATCAGGCAATCAAATATGAAAACAAAAGAGTAGAAGCACAATGCAGTCTCTCAGGGTGTTCGGTAGATGTGACTGCTCTTCCATTGGCTGACAGCTGAGCCCACACACTGAGGGTTCGTGGACCACGCACAAGCCAGTTCTCCACACAAAATGGAGACGAGACTAGCAAAAAAATAAAGCGATCAAGGTCAAAAAGAAAATAACTTGCGGTTTATGTGGATCGAACACATGACCTTCAGATATCGGAATGATTGAAGTTTGACTTCAGTCTGACGCTCTCCCAACTGAGCTAAACCCGCTTGTTGAAAGACGACTTCCAAAACGGCTACAGGATGTTTGGGTCGGTGATGCGATGGAGCAGAGACCAGATGCCATCCATTCATTGTCTGAATGGTTGAAATGGGTATTGAGATGTGAGTTTTCTTGTCGCTTCTGCTCTTCACTTTCTCCAAAGAGTATTCCCGGGGGCAGTGGCATTATAGCGCTCGGGTTATACTGGTGAGACACATGGACTTGACGACGTGGCTGCGCATCTTATTCTAGGACATGACACATGGCTGTCTCATGACTGAGCCATATCTATCGACAATTGTGACCCTTTCTCTTATTCCTCTTATCACTTCAACTGGTCGAAGAGATCACAAACATTTTCTGATGGTTTCCTTCAATTAAACGTTATGCTGTTTGGCAATCGGTTGTGTTAGACACTGTGAGGGCGCACTTTTTGCCCATCAGGCTGACCAAGGTTCAAAATGCACGGCTCAGCCAAGTAACGCCTTTCCCTTTCACACCTGCCCGCCATTTCGTTCTTTATCCATTCAATATTGAAGAAATATCCTCAGAACATTATTTTCAACAAGGGATATTATTAGAAACCAGCCCTATCGCGCTTATCGCAAAAATTTCTCCCGTCTTATCAAAGCTCTAGGGTAAGAGTTCGTCGGCACATAAGAAACCCTGTATTGAGACCCAGATAATAAAGTTAAACTCAAGATACTATTCGTAATAGGTATCCATTGTCTTGCTTTGGATTCATCAACAATTAATGATCGATTTGATATATGACATTAGTAAAACACGTTGATACTGACGCGAGTATTAATATTTCCATTATTATCGCCTCACGCCACGCCAAGCAAATATCGTCATTAATCTCTGCGTTCTCGACTAAATCCTTCAAGACATGCCTTACACTCTCATTCGTCAGCATAGAGTTTTCGCTTGCTAGACGAAGGAAGCCTCGGCTTATCATTATTCCATCCACCCGACCCCTTGCTGACGCCGGATCGAGCCGCAACTCAGGGGCTCGGATGAACTCTCTTCCGCCTTTTGGGTCCCACTTCATGTGCGACATCAATTCTATCTAATTGTCTCTATCCCGTCCGTGTTTCGCGCGTCGCAATTTTGCCGTCGTCACCGTTCTGTCATTGATGAGATAAAGTCACAATCTTCACACGCGCACTCTCGTCAATAGGAAAAACACTTTGTATGCCGTTCTCGCGACGTTGGCGCTTAGAATGGACCCGCTATGGCCTGTCTACGATGCCCCCACCGAGTACTTCTTGAGTCAAGATAACCCGCTCTTGGTCTCTGCCGCTCCGAATTCGCAGCTGCCTCCTGGTTTTGAGGGTCCTGCGCCTGTTACGCTACCGTCTACGGGGCCTAGGATGGCGGTTGTCACTCGCGCCAACCTACCTTCAGTCCCTTCTGCCTGTCTTGCTTGCGTGAGTTCGCTTTGTTTTTCTAGACTTTGTTTTCTCTCCCTGGGCCATTTTTTTTTAGTAATAATAGCGTGTTAAATGCACGAATGTAGTTGTATGCTAACTTGAGTTTTGCTCTTAGCGCAGTAAACACCTCAAATGTGATGGAAAACGTCCTTGTTCGCGGTGCGACTCATCCGACCTAGAATGCGTCTATATCGCGTCTCGTCGCGGCTACAAAGGCCGTAAACGCATAGCTACACAAGTTGCCAGCCGTCTCGCAGCAGCAGCTAATCCAGTACCTATTGCTGCTCTCACAAAACCCATAATCGGACCTGCTCCTCCTCCAGTACCAGCACTTGAATTCCCTACCCTCTTCGATCCCTCCATGTTCTCGGGGATTGACCCGATTTATCCGGGCATCAACACCAGTTTTCCAACTACGACATTTGCTCAAACTACTGCGTCAAGTGGTTTACCTGCCTTTGCTTTTCAGAGTCCTTTTGGTGGTGTAGATGAACTCGATGTGGGCTTTGGCTTTCAAGTACCCCGGATACTTCCTTTACGAGAACGGTATCTCGACTCGTTCTATCAGAATTTCCATGCAGCTCATCCATTTGTACCACCAAAGGAGCCTCTTCTCGTCTTGGTACAGGATAACTCATTGGAACCTCTTCTCGCTGCTATGCGTTGGATTGGTTCTCTATACATCGAGCAAGACACGTCTCACACTCTATTCAAAGACGCGTTCCGCCTAATAGACGGCAACCCTCTCAAAGACGGCTTCTTGGTACAGGCTAGGTTACTTCTCGTTATCGGACTTGACGGCAACCGGCAAAGAAAAAAGGTCAGAAAGCTCATGTCAGAGGCGAGGGACATTTCGGTTCAAATCGGCATGAACACTCATCTATTTGCGACTGCCAACGGACGAGGGATGCCCATTCTGGAAGAGAGCTGGCGGAGAACATGGTGGGAGCTCTACGTGGTGGATGCCCTCATGTCAGGTGTGCATCAGACAAACAGCTTTGCTTTGTATGATGTCCCTACAGATGTTGCATTGCCTTGCGAAGAGTACCAGTATCTCACAGGGGTAAGTCGCTACAAGAAAAAAGGATCGACTGCATGCTCACAAGTTCTAGCAAATACCTCCACCCATGCATCCAAACGACATGGAAAACATTGGCCTGTTCGATGGCAGGCCATTCTCGTCTTACACCTACCGCATCCAATGTGCCTGCTTCCTGGGCACGCTCCAGAGAATGCCAACACAAGTTGACCACATCGATGCCCTCCTCGCCAACTGGAGGCTTCGCTTGCCAGCTTCGAAACATGACGCTCATTTTAATGGTGAGCTGGATGAGATGATGTTCCAGGCTCTCATGATGTGGCACGCTATCAATATCCTTCTGCACCAACCCTACTCGCAATTGGATCCGTCCTCGACTTATTACATCAAGGCATGTCAACCCAACACACCGGCTTTGTCTAGTGATGTTTTCAACCTACACACCAAACGCACGATCCGAGCCGCGAGGGAGCTCAGCAAGTTGATCACCTACCGCGTCTCCCTTCTCACACACACCCACTTCTTTGCCTACATGGTAACGCTATCGTCAACGATCCACCTCAGCAAGTGGTCCTTGGCCTTCGTGGCCCAAGACGACGAAGATCTGCGCCAAAACATCCGTCTCAACATTGGAGCTCTCGTAAAGTACGCCGAAATGTGGTCTGTGGCACAACACCTGGGATCTCAAGTAAAACACATCGCAAAAGAAGTCTACATGATGAAGAAGCGACAACAACAGCCAC
This sequence comes from Fusarium euwallaceae, assembly GCA_002168265.2. NCBI lineage: Eukaryota > Fungi > Ascomycota > Sordariomycetes > Hypocreales > Nectriaceae > Fusarium > Fusarium euwallaceae. The sequence goes on from NHTE02000061.1 coordinate 336,521, forward strand.
CGGAATGGGTAGGCTTACTCCCACAGGAACAAATGCCTGCAAATCTTGGCTTTTAGGCTGCGAAAAGGATGACTTTGATGATTCAACTAGCTCTACCAAAGCGATAATTGAATGGGTATTTCCCTGACCGACTTCTTCCTCTTCACTTGACGGGCTTCTTTCTCTTCTTGAGTTTCGCTTCGCATTTGTGACATTGCTGTGGGTCGACGCTCTTTTGCTTGATTTCGATGGCCAATTTGCACTTCTCTGGGGTTTTGCTCTTGTGGTATTCGCATGGGTCCTCGTCTTGTTCGAAGGAGATGAGGTAGCTGCATACGATGCAGTAGAATCTTGTGAATGTTGTGGTGCACATGTTGTCGAGTCGCCGCGTCTGAAGGCGGGAGGTGAAGTGGTGGAACTGTGTTTGATCGTTCTCTGCGCAGAGGAGGATGGTATGGAGATGCAAGAGTTGAAGATGAAGAGGCTGCGCCGTCAGCGAGAATATGTATTCGAACCTGCCTGTTACTCACAGCTGCAAATGCAAGGCACAATCATGCACCTCAACTGCGGGGAATGTTCTCCACGAATAACGAGACTTGATAAATGAACAGAGAATAACTGAAGATGTCGTCTCACGAACAAACGTGTGATGTTTTGATGATGATCATGTGCTCTTGCCCACAATATGTGGTTGTACAAGTCAACTTGACTCGTGATACCATAATGAGAAGGATCGACCTATCATTTGTCTGCCGATGATTTGACGAGAGGTTTCGTTTCACGTCTTTTTTTCTTTGGACGACATGATTACGTGTCGGTATGCGCTATTCAAGGCTGACACCTATTTGTCCAACTTAGCTAGATGGTGATAGGCATCCGGTTTGTTTGGTAACAAGGAGGATAATCACAGACTCTTGCTTGACAACGAATGGCGTAGGCGAATCTAGAAACTGACAAGATGGAAGCTCTTCCGCTTCAAAACGAGATCTCACTTGATTTGGCACCTCTATCTTCTGGCTTCTCCCATCGAGAGTTAGGCTTCATCTATAAGAAAGCAGACACTATCAACACACCACGGCAACATATCCCAATCAACCAACACACTGGCCTGATTTGACATCTCACCGCTGGTAGATTAATATCACCTCACCTTTTTTATAGCTGGCTAACTGGATGCTCCTCTACTTAGGCAATCAGAGGAAAAATCAAGTATGTTAAAATGTATTTCTGTTTTTTGAGTTAAGCACTTGTCGCTTTAAGCCGAGTTAGTGCTAAGCTCAGGATGAGGAGTGGGTTGAGCCTGAGCCAAGCTTCAACCGAGGGATCTGTGCGAGCCCATAAACCTGCTCGGTCCGAGCCTGATGTGATTACAATTCCGAGGCGTGTAAAGCTTAATTGCTCCCATTAGATGTGCCGCATTGACCTTAACTAACCCCAATGGTCACGCACTTGGTTCCGACAACTAAATCTCGCACTTTATGCTATGCCTCTACCTCGTATCTCGAGTAGTACATGCACTTCTGTATGAGCTTTCCTCAAAGCCATTCGATTGTCTTTTTATTATCCTGATCTGTCATGAACGAAAACGAAGGTGAGACGAGATGAAACGTAGTGTGTAGCTTGCTGATCATGAAGCTCAAGGGCTCGGAACTCTCGGGCTTCGTTTATTATTGGGACAAACAGACCGGGAGCCTCGGGTTATTCAGATGGTCCAATGTGAGACCACAGGTTACCATTACCTTCGTGTGTCACGCAATCTTTTTATCCTTCCGGGGATAATGAAAGGTGTCATCTTGTACAGAAGACGCACCTTTCCATCTGATTCTTTGTGGCTATTGCCATAGAAGTAAAAAAAAATAGGTTCCGGTCTTTTACGGTATTGGGTTTTGATACCGTCATGTATTGATAGCTGTGTTTTTTTGTTGTTGTGGCTGATGGCTTTGACATCATTGCAGCCTATAATAAAGTGTGTCACGCAAATTATCAAAATTTCTCCAGCAAGATCTCGCAGAATTGTTGGACGAGGACACATCCCTTGAACCAGACCAAGGCGTCGATGCGATTCATAACGAAGTTGATGATACGGACCGTTACCGATATGTTCGCCTGCAACACCCTGAGTTAGCATGGCCAAGTCTAGCTTTACACCCCGAGATTGACATTCTTTGGCTCCGCTGGGATTCCATGGCGATGTCCATGAATGAGCTAAGAAATTATTATGGCCGGCAACTTGATCATTTCAAAAATGTCATTGACGAAGAATCGGGGGTTTGGCGTGGTGACTTGGATAAAGCCCTGGAGATGATGGAAGCTTTCCGGGACATTTAGATTGTCAATGTATGGCTTGTAACGAATAGATACAACGACGATGATTTACCACTGCGCACGAGGGAGGAATTGAGGCAACGAGCAAGAGAATTCCTAGAAAGGGATCGACCGGCACTCTCAGGACGAAGTTGGGTTGTGAACTATATAGATGATGAGGGGAATATCCATGGTGGATTTCGAGCAAATCAGAGCCTACCTTGGAGGGTAAGACGGAAGAGAAAGCGGTAATGTGAAAGTTTTTGGCAGTGGGAATGCTTGAGGTTGATCATGTAGTTTAGTAACTGGGGGATGAATGTCGAGGGCCGAGCGGTGAAGTTGGCTGAGCAAGGAAGGCAAAAACATCTCTAGTTGCGGCTGTGTACAGACTAGCCGACCTAGCTCTACCATCCCCTCTCGGATTTTTCCTATCAAGAGTGACTCTCGGCCCTACCGGTAGTAGAAATGTCCCTTTACCTTTACGTTGAATGGTCGTACAGGACGGGAGAGCGAAAACCTGCGTGAATGCCTTTGAGTGGGATAACCGCCCAATGCTTCTTAGTTGATCACTCAGTTATCAGGTGAACGACGGATTCTATAATATCATTATATGTCTTGGACTTTGAGTAGCCCCCCTCGGAGCATAGTGCTCGGTTACTTCATTACAGCATTATCAGTCCCTCATGGAAAGCGATATCCTTGAAGGTACTTGTGGTTCTAGAAGGATCGATTGCATTGGAGAACTTTATTTTAGTCGACGTGGCTGATATCTGACACACAAAAAAACAGAGAATTCTCGGTCAGACAATGGAAACAAGAGTGTTGGGCGGTTAAAATCGGGAAAACACATCACTCATGTTGCCACCGAACCTTTACACGGAGGATTGGGATCCACCTATTACGTCGACATCTGGAGCAACATGACTCGGAAACAAAGCCGAGACTATCACCTGGTTTCAGAAGCCTTTGCTTTCTTGTAGAAAGATTTGCTAGACATGCATCGGAGTTAGGAAATGTTCACAGAAGAGGAAGAGCTCTTACGTAGAGATTGAAGCTCCATTGCTGAGGGGTAGGGAGGTGCGCCATAAAGGTGAATTGTAGGCTGATATAGGCCACTGTGTTAGCATTGGGATATGAGTTGAAGCCGAGATAACCGACATACAAGATCGTAGGCTGATGTCAGTTTGATGTTCGTTGTCACTCCTTGTAAAAGCTGCTGAAGCCAACCTCAGCAAGTCACCAGCACTACAAGTCATCAGTCTGTAGACAAAGGCGACATATTTGGGGGTGATTGGCCTCGGTAAGGGTATGGCGTAAACCATGACATTTGCATATACTCTCCTTTGTTCGGGTCAACAAGTAAACAATCACTAGACGGAGTTGGATCGCCTAAAATCTCCCCAATATCACAGTTTTGACGTGGTGACCTGTCTGCGCTTCCATTCACCTAAAATTGTGAACTGATTTGGTGCCTGAGACGATGGTGTCTCTGACGGAAGATGCAGCTTGCTCCTGGTTAGTGATTACGTTGGCTTCTGACGAACCCGTGGCAGGAGGTGATTGCCCAATATTTATTCACAGTCACTAAAGTAAGAGCGCGCGGCCAATCCTTGCAAGGTCAAAGTTGACCACCCCGAGCCCCAGCCGGTTATTCCGAGGCTTGATAACTGGCGATGCCCCATTCAGCCGAACCGATAAGATGTCTGACAGCCGACTCTTGGATGCTATTCCTCCATGTTTGAGCGGAGTTTCAGTTCTTCTAGCAGAGATATATAGTAATTTCCGGAAATCTGAGAAATCACAAAATGACGAAAGCTTGTAATACCTGTTACAACGTCTCAATGACCTGCAGTGGCGCACGGCTGATTGCAGTCGCGGGGAGGGAGGGGCGGCAAGGCGTATCAAGGAGGCAAGTAATTCCCCCCGTAGTGAAGATGAGAAGAGATTAGACAAGAGATTGAGGGGGGGTGGCCGGGTTCTCAAGCCGAGTTTCGCTAAAGAGAGACTAGCGAGAGCCATGGAGAAGAAGCCCGATAATCACACTCCTGATGGCCCTCCATTTAGTCAGATGAAAGGCGTCAAGGTGAGATTATTTTGTAGTATGGAAGTACGGGTGAGTATTCGCCGGTCGCACTGCTCGGGAACTGGGTCAGCAAATACGAGCCATCGTGGCTGGCTCTCGTCCTTTCGCTTTGACCCTTGGCAGACCCTACCTTGCAGGGGCTGTCGCAAGGCCCCCTCTTTTGTAGCGTGGCATGTCTTGTCCCTCTAGAGGAAGCTGAATTGTCACGCACATCACATCATATTCACCGTGAAATCTTGGGGGGGGCTAGTCATGTGGGAGAGTCTTAGTTGAGAAGGTGGTTCGTTTGTTTTCTCGGGTCAAGGTTTGTTTGTCTCTCGCGAATACCTTCTTTGAGCATCAACGATATAATAGTCTACACAAGAGAAGAATGACAGCTTATGTGATATCAATGACTAACGCGTAGTAACACATTTTTTTTTTTCGCCCTGGTTGCATCAGATTCCGTCCGCCGAGAGCCGGCTAATATCGTCTGCGCTGCGTGTGTCTGTGTCTGTGTCTTTGCCAGCCGCCGGGCATCTACGGAATAATTATGATCCACTTTTTGGCGGCACTGCTGGCTGGTGCTTGAACCTTTGGGGTGGTTCCTTTCTTGTGCTTCCCTCCCCAAAGGCAAAGGCTCAAAGTTCAAGAAAAATTGAGGCTTGAAGGCTTTTTGAACTGACCTTTATCTTTCGTGTCCTTTTATCTGCCTTGGACCGCATTCATCGCTTCTTTCGAAGAGCATTTATCTACAAGCTGACAGTCTGCTGGTATGTGTTGACCCCCTTGACTCGGATCCCCTGATGCGTTTCCTCTCCCGTTTGCTGGGACCGAACATTGAACGGTTTGAGTGACGACGCGTTAATGAAGCCAAATATTCCCCTCTCAAGGCAGCGACTGCGCATTTGCAAAACAAATGGTTTGTTTTGTTTATCGCTGTCTATGATATTGGCAAACCGCTGCTTTGATGGGTTTTTCCATCACTTGCCGGGCTTCCGACCGTCTTGTCATCAAACGGGGCAATTGATCACGCATCAGATGCTCCTCTTCTCTTCTCTGACGCTGCAACATGTCATGATCTTTACTAACCCTCACCTTAGAACAAACTTGACTTTGAAAAAAAACACAATCAATCACACTCATAAAAAATGCGTCTGACGAGATCTCGCAAGTGTCGGATAGACACTTCGCTGGCAAAAACTAGCCAAGAAGCAAACACGTCAGACCCAAGCGATAGCACCGACGCCTCATCACCCGTCATCGTCGTGCTTCCCAAATCCTCTCAAGAAGAATCACCCACTACTCAAGGCCCCGCGGATTCCGCGCTCGCCAAGCAGCAGCCCATCGTCAACGGCGGCAGCAGCAGCAATCCTAAACTCCGACGGCGTGCCCGCGGCAGCGGAGGAACAAAATCTGACAAAGATTCTTCCTCACTCATCAGCAGAGACCCCCTCTCCAAGAGACCACGTTCCATCCCCGCCAAGAGAAGAGTTCCTGGTCTTTTGCAACGCATCAAGGATCGCGCTGATATTGAGATTTCTCGTGCAGAGGATGCACAGGAGCGCGCTGATTTGCAGATTAAATGGAAGAGAACCACGCCTACACCCACGCCCACGCCCAGTATAGGTGGCGAGGCGCACGACAAGATGACTCAAGACACGCAGACCTGGCCTGATCAAGTGGCTCTGCAGATAAGACCGAGGGAGGAGGCGGCGTACAACGGAGACGTGGTGTATCAGCGGAAATCACATGGTCCCCTGCTCGGAAAGCTGGCATCACAGGGTTCAGTCATAACGATTGACGGAGAGGATTACGTCGAGTATCGGGTTCTGGCAAAGCTGCGAGCTGTTTAAGAAGAGGAAGATTGGAGTCGGGGTGTTTATATCTACGATCGCTTTTGCCAGCAGCATGTGTTTTAGAGGCTAGCAAGAATATTATCTAGCCAAGAGATTGATTTCATTCTTCCAAAGTGTAGAGAGAGGATGTGACACTTTGAGAGAATACTAGCAAAGTTATTCTCTCAAGCGCTGATTTCTCAACCATTGTGGTCGCTAGGTTTCAAGCCCCGTTCACCGCCACTCTGGAGCGACCGAGGACATGTGCTAGGCATACTTGTCGTGCTTTTTTAAAATGCATTGATTTATATTTAGAGAACTACTTGGGGTTCTATTGATTCTCTTGTTGTAACTGGCATTGTCAACTGTGGAAAGCTAAACATCTGGTACTAATGAGTTGTTCTCTAGTTGGACGTTGTCTGGGTTTGCATAGTGACATTTCAGTAGTTGTTAGAGGCGACATTATATCCTGCACTGCTGCCTGTAACCCAATTTAACATCGGCAGATAGTCCTGTTTTTGTTGTTTCTCAAACCTTGAACATCCATGGTTGCCTGGCTTTGTGGCCCAGCCTCAAGCTTGCTTCTTACTCCGTTGTCACCAGGGCAACAAAAACGGTGACAATACTGCTGCCTGAATATGCCACGTGGAGCCAGTGTCTTTAAAAGCTTGATGGACTGGCTTTGATTATCTCCAGACCTGCTTAGCAAACGTTGTTGTTACCTTATCGCCCAGCTCGGAGTGAATACTGTGCCCTTACCAGCCACCCCATTCGCAGAATATCCCTCAAAGACACCCAACTCATCCGCCCCGATCCCGGTACCAGAGAAACCTCCATTCTGTCTTTTCTCGGGAAACATCCTCAATCAACAGTATCAGCCCTACACCCAAGTTCAAGCCCACCAGTTCAAGCCTGTGAGGCACATCTCCGGCGACGACGTCTCCGTAGTGGTACACGAAGACCATATTCATCATTGCTGTCATAGGTATACCCTCGAAAGCACTGACAGTTAAACCGAGGCCAGTCGTCAGCCCAGAACGGCATGAAAGAACGTTTGCCCAGCCATGCCTCGAAAACTGCTCTTGGTCCTGCGCAGTTGACCCCCATGTGCTTTTCCTCTCTTGCCACCTTGCAGGCATCTAGCCACTCAAGCACAATCCCCCGCTTGGGACGCGGAGTTCTGACAAGCGGCCATTCAAAATTGTCTTCTTCTTTTTTGTTGAATTTGTTTCGAAGGGAGAGGCGTGTGAACCAGGGCTGGGAGCCTGGGCTCCAGTCATGATGCCAAGCCAGGACTGAGGGCTTTTCTTGTTCTTCCAGCATGTGTTGAAACCGGGCAATGTAGCGCAAGTCACCGAAATCGGGGACCTAAATCTTTGATTCGTACTGAGTCCACGGTCCCTACCAGTTACTCGCGTTTCTGACGAACGAGTCATCAAATCCTCCATCGGCGTATCGAACTGCGGGCAAAGTCTCTTGTTTGTTTACGTCGATGAAGAGAGCAACGAACTGGATACGGGGAATGGTGAACATGGTTCGCATCTCATACATGATGGACATTTGTGTGTCCCACCCGCTTCACGAACCTCGTGGTTGAAGGTCATATCTGCCATGAAGCGGAAAGGATCGACATAGGTGTGCCGTGAGTCAGGAGGCGGGTCAAGTCCTGACATGATGAGAAGTGCTTTGAGCTTTGTAGCGTGATCTTTGGCCTTGAGAGATGTTGAGGCTGAGCCTTGGTTGAAGCCTTTAAGGGATCAAGGAGTGCCACGGGAGGCTTTCAAAGAAAGATGGAGAGTGACGATGGCAAGGAAGGTTGGGTGCATTGTAGAGAAAGTACAAGAGTAACTCGGGGTGGAAACACGAACGTAATCACAGGCATTATTCGGTGAACACTACGTTGTATTGTTGGTAGACCGGCTTTGTCTAAGAAGGGGTGTTTTCACACACGTCTGACAATAAACCACTAACTATTATGTGAGCGGGGAGGTACACTCATCAACAACAGCAAGCGAGATCAAACGGGCTAAAAGACGAAGCATCTTGATAAATAGCAGCGTTAAACTCCCGCTTGCCCAGGAGTGCGCGCTCCCTGCCGGCGACCAACCAAGATACAAGGTATCTGACTCCGGGTTGAAAGCCTCCACCTAAAGACCAGAAATAATATCCTGAAAAGCCTTCTCGCCAATAATAAACGTAGACAACGAAGGCACAGCACCAGGCTGAACAGGAAAAGCAGACCCATCCACAACACGCAAGTTCCTCACACCCCTGACCCGAAACTTGGAGTCCAAAACAGCCATAGGATCATCGTCTGCTCCGATGGCGCAACTTCCAGACGCATGGTGGGAGTGAGTCTGAGCGCGGAGGTAATCCTTTTGCCAAGCGTCAGTACATTCTACGCCGGGAGCGCAGGGTCGAAGTTCAGTAAAGGCGTTGTCGGTCAGGTTGTTGAACAAACGTCTGGTAAAGTTGATGCCCTCAGACATTGATTCTATATCAGAATCAATCCCCTCTTGGAAGAAACCGAGGTGAATGTCAGGAACATCTCTTGGGTTTGTAGATCGAAGCTTGACGGTTCCGTTGACGTTACGTGGATGAAGCTGCATAGCCCCACACTCGAATTCATTTCTGTTCCAACCAGGCATACCAGGCCAGAAACCGATAAAGTTCATGCTTCCGCAGTAAAACTGGAGATCACGGCCTCGAAGAGCCAGGGCTGTTTTGTAGAAAAAGTCAAAGAAGCCAGTGACGGGTTTGGCAAAGGTTCCGTATAGAATGGCCTCGTAGTTATCTTTGATGTTGGTGCCAACGCCTGGAAGATGCTTGACGACGGGGATGCCAAACTTTTTCAACTCAGCTGCAGGGCCGATGCCGCTTAGTTTGAGGATTTGGGGTGAGTTGAAGACACCTCCGGCGATGATGACTTCTCGAGTGGCAAAGGCTTGACCCTTTACGCCTTTGGATTGGGGATTGTGGCGTGGGTCCGCTGAGTAAAGACTCTGACCTTGGAGATACTCGACACCGATTGCCTTTGGCTGCTTGTTTTTTGTATGTGCGTCTGAAAAGAGGACTTTGGTGACTAGGGTATGCGGTTGGACAGTGAGAGGATACCGCCTGGCATCTGCCAGAGTGTCGCGGATGTAGTTCAGTGGGCTTGAACGCACGCCGTTTCTGGAATGAGTATGCGGGGTGATGACGCCGACAAACTCATCCCTGTTTGGATCATTGGCGTTTATGTCTGTACCAAGCAACTCGTACAGTGACTTTCCAGTCTCAAGTCCTCCAAGGGAGTTGGAAAAGTATGAGGCAAGGGTCGTGAGATCAGATTGGTTGTGAGCCCAGTCGTAGTTGGCTTGAGAAGTGTCGAGATAACCAGTGAAGCCGTGAGATGGATCGCTTCCATTGCGGAGATAATTGCATCTCTCAAGTCGAACAAAATGCTTCCTCATGTTCTCAACAGACCATTCTTCATCGCCAGTGATGGCGACAATGTCTTCCCAATCTGTATCAGCGGGCAGTGCAAGAGAAGCAGCATTATGCATCGCGCAACCACCAATAGTTCCAGCACGAGGATAGTAAATTCCCAAACGTTCAGCTCCTTCGGGAGGATTCAAGCCCACGTAAAACTCGCCGTTGGTCTGTCGCCAGGTCGTGAATTCATACTGAGCATCGACCTCAGGAGTGTCTCGGGAGACGAAAAAGTCCCACCTGGTGAGGGGGTCGTTGATGGCGGGTGTGTTGTTGTACACCATGTAAGAGTTTTCATTGCCGAATTGGTCGTCGCCAGCGTCAATTAGAAGGACGGAATGGCCGCTGCGTGCGAGGTTGGCTGCGAGAGGGCCGCCGCCGGGACCGGAGCCTACGACGATATACTCGTATGACTTTGGCTTGCTTTGGGAGGCTTGAGCCAAGGCAACGAGGCCTAGCAGAGCGGTGAAGAGATGCATTTTGCCAGCTTTGCAAACTTCAGATGTTGAAGAAAGGCATGTAAGAACAGGCTGTAGAACACTTGCAGAATTGACTGCAGATCGTGAAATATATACTACTCCTCTTCCCCTGACACGGAACCTTCGGAGTTGACTCTTCTACGGGGAAATCTGAAAGAGCGAGCATCAAGTATTAGCATCCCTTTTGGGACTCATTTGCTGGCGTCATGTGTCCACGCAAGTCGATCTGAATGTGACTTCTGGACCGTACGAGGGTGGACTCCCCGGTCTCTCATGCTACCAAGTCAACATTGTCGGTAACGTATAGTGCATGGTTAAAGTTTAAACTCCGGAGCAAGGTCTTGGCCCCTGTTAGCTGGGACCGTAGATGGCAATATCCCGCATCCCACATCCCACATCGCTCAGGCGAGTCTTGTTTATGTGCGCTTTTAAATGGCTGATCGCCTTGATATTGATGTAACTTACTCGATTAAGGCAATGATCTATCCCGGACTTAGACATCTTAACTCCATCGCGAGTACCGGTCTATCCACCTTTTCCGAGTTCAAGCGCTCCCCCCATGCAGCCCATCAGTACAATACATCGGGTCTCAAATCTCCGATATGCTCTTCCAGGCCAAGAGCCAGCTTGGGTTTCTCTCCGCCCTGAGACTGTAACTCATACCCAGCCTCCGAACCAATCAACTGCATTCCTTCTTGCGAGCTGAAATATCCATACTTCTGCTGGGTTACGCCATTCACCTCGGCCTGAACTTGGTCTGCGGCCAACTTGATCTCTCCATAACGAAGCTTGTGGTGTCGTAATGGGGACAGCGCCTTGTGGATGGCACTGTTCGAGCTGCCGCCCTGCAACAAGGGTGCTCCGAGGGCTCTCGCGACTTCGAACGCATCGAGTGAAACTTCGCGACCGAGACGATGCCAGCCAAACAGCAGGAAAGCAATGATCAATGCCTGTAGAACCATATAGGCTAGAGTGATTGCCAAGTACATGTAGTCGCTTTTGTAGGCACTCAATACCTCCGTCCGCTGTATCTCTAGCTGCTGCGGCACCACAGCCGTGTGATTGAAGTCTGAGTAAGCGATGGCGCTACGGAGCATCAACTCTCGGGCCGCATTGACAATATCAGTGGTGGGATCCTCCCATGTCATGGTCCAGTTGTTATAGGTCGATATATCCGAGTTGATGTAGTTGCTGGCGGCTTGTCCAGTCGCGTTGAGGAGAAAAGGTACGTTTGTCTTCCCTCCAAGACGGAGCACGGCGTATGATGTGTAGAGGGAATCCAAAACGTAGAAGAAACCTCCAAGCATGGTCTGAACGTTATCAAAACTCCCAGTCTGGTAGATCGAGCCGCTGCCGGATGGAGATTGCGTGAGTGCGATAGTGTCGTTCTGACCTAACTGCCAGCTCTTCAACGTAACGATGCCATCGCTGACCGTGATGGGATATCTGACAGTTGCCAGCCGCAGCACACATTCCCTTTGAATTACGTCTCCGGCACGTGTGGCCTTCGGCTTGTACATGGCTGTTGTGTTGATTGTGCTGTAGTCTCCCACGCCCCTGACAGAGATATTGAAAGCGGTGGCCTGGTTATTCACCCCGGAGCGGGAGGGGCTGATGATTTGATTGCCAGTGCCAGCAGCGGCGAGATTCCCAAGGTTGTAAGGCCAGAGTTCTTCGGTGCAGCTCACGTCGAAGCCAGGAGCTGGCAAAGTAAGCTCGCACGTCGTGTTGGTCGTGCACCCCTCGATGGGCAGCACAATGTCATCTCGGTTGGCATAAGCGCGGCTGACATTGCTGAAGAGTGGTGTGAAAAGGTAAGAACCAGAGAAGCCACCAGAAACAGTGCTAAAGTTGGCTGGCAACAGGCCATTCGAGACGTCGACGTTGGCACTAATTGACGAGGGGCCAAATTCTTTGATTGTGACAGAAGAGGCTCTCTGTATCAATGGTCCATCGAGGATGCTAACGGCGAGTGACACAACTGCGGCAATGGCGAATTTGTCAAAGGAGACATTCTGACCAAAGATGGCAGAGATGCGGCGCTGAACATCGAGGTCAAACTGAAGCTTGCGTAGCTCAGCCCCTTTTAGAGCTTGATTCCACCATGAGATTTCATAACCGGTATGAAGTGCAACAGCCAGACAAAGGTTGGCGAGGCTAACCGCAAGCGATAGGAGGACTGATACGGGGATTGTTCGAGATGGAGAGGGCCAGGCTGTGATATCTTCACCGTCTGATGTGAATAGGATGGCGGCTAGTCCTACGCAGCATATCGCGAAGCCGAGTATACTGGCAAATGCGACCCAGGGGGCATGTTTCCATGAGCCCGGCTTCCACGCGACGCCGTGATGTTTGGCCTGGGGTTGCATTGGGTGGACGAGAAGAATACACGGATGAGATGGGGGTTAGAGATGAGAAAGAGATCGAGGCTCAAGGAGTACTGGCAGTATTATACTGCCAGCCCTGTTTCCTCGAAGCAGGCCAACACATCAACCGTTGCGGCGCCAAGTAGTCTTAAACCCGAAAGAGAAATTAGTCCCGATGCACTTTTCAGCTTTTCCCAAGCCACCATCTCCAACTAACCAATAACAGCTATCGCGAGCAGGCAGCGACATAACCGAGGTGAAGAATCCTTCGACACACAGCCTTATCACGGTTGTGTTTCCGAATGAGTTGGCTGAAACGTTCTAGAGCACCTTGGCAAGACCGTAGGGCTTATTTTCCGGGTTTAGCGAGTTGTCACGCCTCTTAAAGGACAAGGTATTGCTTTGCTGTTGAGAATCAGGCTGAGCATCTGAGTGATGTGATTGGTCAGGAAAGTGTTTAAATGCAAGTGTCCCTGGACCCTGATTTCACCGCCAAGTCAACGTGGATGAGGATTTATCTTCGTAAACAGGCCAATCAGGCTGTGAGGTTATGCCCTGGAATTGGTCCGGGCAACCTTTCGAAATCAGTCCACCCGGGTCCATTGAGCCTAATTACGGAGTGTGGTCCGCCGCCGCAAGCACGCATGGACTGGACTTTGCTTGAAAAGATAATGGGCATCAAGATAGAGCTAAATATAGTTACATGCCTGTCATGACGAATCAAAGTAGAGCGTGCTACGGCAGATCTACCTGTCACCGAGTCTGAGGGGAACTTGATGAGCTTTCCCTTGTCTCCAAACTTGAGTTATGACTTGTCGCGGCAGTTATTATGATGTGTTGGAAATGTGTTTTTCATTACAGTTGAAGTCGGGATAACTGATGGACAAGATCGCGGCTGTTATTAAAGCGCAGAATCTGGCCGATGGTATCTTCAATGAGAACGTTAGGCGTCCTGAGGCTGCCAAATAACCAGGATTTAAGCACAGGCATAGACGGTAGCAAGACGAGGTCACTTTTATAGAGGATTTTGTTTCCGTATGCAAGACAATTCTGACTTTTATTTTTGGGCCATTTAGAAGCTCCAATGATGGTAGTCGAAGCTTAGCAACCCAAGCACATTCGATGCTTCCAGATCTTGAAGTAGTATTACTGATGACAGAAGAACATATAAAAAATAAAACTACCTCTTGATAAAGGGACAGGATTAAATCACTAGTCCTCACTTCAACAAGTAGCCACCCTCAACATGAACAACCTGCCCAGTGATGTAGTCACTCTTCATAATCCCCAAAAACATCTCAGCAGCATCCTCCGGGCTCCCAATCCGATCAAGTAGCGTCTTCTTAGCAAACATATCCTCAATAGCCGCACCCCCTGCGCGTTGGACCATATTTTCGAATAGCTCTGTCCGTATTGCCCCAGGGGACATCATGTTCACCCTAATGGGCTTCAAATCCACCGCGAGTCCCATCGCCATTGGGCCCATGCCGCCTGCAGTAGCTGCTGTTACGCTGTACCCTTCCATGGGACGGTAGTAGGCTACGCCACCAGTAATAGTAATGGACGAGGTATGTGCCTTGTTCATGTAGCCCGGTACTATCTTGCAGAGCAACAAAGTCCCGGCAATCCTTATCTTGCCGGCATCAATTACGTTTTCCTCAGTCGCGTTTTCCAACGTAATACCAGCTGCTCCTTCACCGGCGGTGCTCACAATGTGATCAAGCTTATCTCGACCACTCGTAGTCGCAAATTCGAGGAGCTTGGTGACACTGGCCTCGATGTTGTTTTTGAGATCAACAACATGTCCGCGAATGCGATCTTTAGCTTCGGGGTATGTCGATGCAAGGCGGCCCAAGGCATCGTCGAGCTTGGACTGGCTACGACCGGCGATTACAACACTGGCACCGTACTCGAGGCAAGCTTCGGCGACGGCGAAACCGAGGCCGGACGTGCCGCCGATGATGAGGATCGACTTGTTTTGTAGTTTGGATAGGTACTTGGAGGTTGATGCCATCGTGAAGGGGAATCCGAAGTTTTCAAGCGTTGTAAGGCAATGGTTATGAGACGAAGAAATGGAGGATTTATCTCAAAGATTGCATAGTACTCAAGTTAGAAGACTAAAGAGTATAAGGTATCTGAAGACGACTGTTTATACAGCATTTATAGTGAAATCATTGAGAACAAGTCCACCTAGAGACCCTCAAGGGATTTGTCAAAGTCCGCCGAAACTCTGTTCAAAGTCCGCGACAAGTCCGCTCGAAGGAGGTCTGCCATGGCCTGATGATATGGCAATAGCTCGGAATAATTTACCTGCATGGAAAGACACCCTTTGAGTTATGGCACTTCAACTTTCAACGAGCTGTAGACAAACCATCAGGTCGTCGGATTATCCTATGTTTCCAGGAAGATTTTCTGATCACTGAGCATACGTTCTTACCTATGTAACTTGTGATGCTGTTCTTTTTGGGCTTAACATTAGGGCCGGGTTTCTCTAAGCCCCGGAAGGACCGAGAGGCAAGTTGGCTTGGACGGAGATAACGAGTCTTAATGCCGGCATATGTAGAGAACTGTCTTCTTCGTTATTGTGACTGATGATTTCTTTTGGAAGCGTCAATAAGTTTACAGTTGGAGGGGGATGTTTCAAGGGTAGTTTTTTTTCGGGTAGAGGCTGACAATTGCACTTTCTATTGACTGCACCTTGGAGTAGAGATGCTGACGTGTGGGACACAATGTGAGCTGGAGATGAAACACATCAATCCTTTTTTTTTCTTCATTGATTTATAAGAACTTTCAATAGGGTTTGAATCAATGGCGTCGCTGAAAGAGGCCGTTGAGGAGGTTCCATATGTTCGGGCTTATCTCAATTCTTCATGGCAGTGGAATCTTGACTGCTCCGATCTGCACCATTAACCCAAACATGTCAGGCAAGCCGTATTCCTCAACAATTTTCCCATCAACAATCTTGTACAAATTCATAGCCGTCATCTGAATCTCCTTTCCGGAAGCAGGGGCTCCAAGGAAAGGACCAGTATGTGTTCCACGTGTCGTGAATCTCGCCGCCACTTTATTCTCCTCGCAGACCGTCTCCTCCACTGTCCATTGGATATTAGGGAAGGCTCCTCGCATCATACCCAGAATCTGCATGTACCCATCGAGGCCTTTTAATGGTTTGCTGTCGAAGGGAACGTGGAATTCGGCGGATTCGTCAATGATTTGTTCGCCGAGGGAGCGGTCTCCGGAGTTGATGAACTCGACGAAGCGATCGAAGGTTTGTTTCGTAGACATGCTGAAGTGTTTGAGTGGTAATGATGATGAAAGATTGGTTGTGATGGAGCTAAGAGAGTGAGAGGAGCTTGGTATCGATCTTATAGTGCACAAGAATACGAGGGCACCGCATGTACATGGCCTTCGGCCCGATTTGTGATGTTTTCTTTCTCTACTTATTCATTTCTCCTAGGCCTAGTGATTTATTTTCAAGACTGCAGAGCAATGCTTGTTCAAGGTAGATGACCTTGACGACTCACAACGCGTTGCAGGTACATCAGACGGACTTTTTTTGCAACCCTCGAAGGCCAATATTCAAAGCAGAATCCTTTGGAGCCGCGTTTCATACACCGGTAAAGTCATTTCTCCAAGCGCTTTCTTTAATGGCATATGGTAGGGCGCGTAGATGCCGATCTCGCAGGGCGCCAAATCCCTCTTCACCCCATGTTCAAATATCATTATATCATGGAATTATGGCAAGAAGCAAGCCAACGCCGAAAACCGGACAAGTCGGTGCGTAAGGCGTAACCTAGGGCGTCAAATCTCTTTGCGGATTGGGTAGTGTAACTAACCAATAAAGGCATAACTAAGTTACCTAAGTAGTCTGTTGTCTCTTTTCTCAATTTACCTTCTCGCTCTATTTTCTCTTTGCGCTTTTTTTCACTGCAATTTTAACACCGGCCGAGACGCTGCGATATAAACGCACATGGACCCCATTCGCTAATATTTGTTCTTGTGCTAAGAGATACTTGAAATTTCATCTTGTTTCATAATCCTATGAATATCGCTATTAGGAGCGACAGAATTCTCGAACAAGTTGTTAACTTATACTTTAAGTGCTTGGTGTCCAGAATATTAGTGCAACTACACATTGAGCCGAAATCATGCCTAATGACTCATACCACGTTTGTGCGTATGGCCAAAAGACTTGTTTTATCACGCTTCTCAGCCGACATTCCAAGGAAGAGCTTCACAAAGGCATTGCTCCTAGCTACCTTGAACCTCGCAGTGCAACGAAACCTCCCAATCCTTTGTTCATGCAATAAGACACTAGAGGAGCAGAGAGAAGGCCAAGACCGAGAACAAAATCAGCCTAGACTAATATGCACGGCGCATTCAGCTAAGGCACAAATGCCATCATGCATGAAGTGGCTTCATCGCATAGCCTATGAAATTGTTACTCGCCACTACTTGGCTAGGAGCCCGGATGTGTTCCGTTGCAGTTAGGAGTGGTCTAGACCTGTTCGGGACATTTCTTCGCGAGCTGGGCGAACACGGTTTCCCAATTCATCATTCACTGCAATTTTAACCCAACACGAGCGACTGTTTTCATGAACGGGTTGGTCCCTTAGCCGAGGGTTATTACCATGAAGCATTTGAACTTGATCCTGAGTAGATAGGCAGGGGAATTCATGATGTGAGAATCACGATCATTGGCAGTGGAAAGCAATATCATTTTATGTGGTACAGCCGAGGGCCGCAATCTTCTTGCTCTACATACAAATTAGCAGACCTTAACCACACCTTCAAAGACGCCAGAGGAGTAGCGAAAATTTCAATGCTGTAAAACAGAGTAGCCTGATGCGCAAGGAGTACTCGGCGTAAGGTATCAAAACGGCATCATACATACCTCGTTCAGAACAGAACAACCTTGACCCATTTGGGAAATTCCGCTCTCTTCTAGGGAGGAAAATCTAGGCGAGCATGATTCACTGCAATTTTAACCCAAGACGAGTCACAATTCTCGTAGACGGGTCAGCCTATTGGCCGAGGGTGACGCCACCAAAATGCAGCATTTCGACTTGATCCCACGTGGCTGGGCAGGGCTTCACCATGGCTGGTGGTGTAAGGATACGATCATTGCCAGTGGGCAGTAACATTGTTTCACTGGGGAAAAGGAATATGGGGAAAATAGTGAAAATTAAAACAATCTATCTTGCGTAACCTCTATTCTCGACTCACATGGTTGAACTAGTTAGAACTAATTCGCTGAATAAATGTCTGGTTCTCCATTAGAACCACCAATCACCTCATCCTTTCCAGGTGCAGGGGGGTCTCCCTCCTCCATTTCGCCTTTCTCGATGAGCCCGTTGGTTATGGCTGCCAGCAAATCACCAAACATGCAGCCGTAGACGCGTCGCTCGGCCTCTAGCGTTCGCTTCTCCTTCAACAGCTGTCTCTCTAGGTTGAACCAACGATACCGGCCAGACTCAATGTCGATGCCTGGGATCTTCTCAAAGGGATCATCCAAAACCAAGGCTTTGTCTCCAATGTTTTCAACCCAGGCCTTATACTCCTTTGAGATGGAGTTGTGCCGACGGGTCATGCCTGCCTCAAGCTCGCCGATGCGTGTATCGATAAGCATTATCCTATCTCGGCCTTCCATCTGATGATTTAGGAACCAATTATAGCGTTTATCCTCGATCAGCCTTTTCAGTTCATGGATCTCCTTCGCTGAGATACGTCCATGATCCGCCTCGGTCATGATGGTCGGAACCACGCCAGGGGCCAACTCGTAGCAAAAGCTGAAATTGGGAGGATAGGGAGTGACCTTGCCAATATGCAGGAAGTGCCATATTTTACTGAGAGAATTGGCAAGTCGTAGCTGGCAAGGGGCAATACCGTTGAGTCGGAGCTCTCCGCCCTTGTACAAAGATTTGAGTTTAGCCACAATCACACAAAGCCCATCAATCCGCTTTTCTTGATCAAGATTATCAAGGTACTGTGGCGGACGGATCAGCCGTGGTAAAAGGACAAATGGGAGAGACTTGTCTGCTCGCACTTGTAGAAACTGCCACCTAAGGGACAGTTCCCGGTCAAAGGCTTGGTTAAGGTCAGTCTCAACATTTGTTCGGTCGAAAATGAATGTCGGCTTCTGGGGTACCACGGTGACTGGGACCTCCATGATGTCTGGGGCTTGGTAATTCTGGCTCAAGGGTAAAGGTAGTTGATGTGAAAGCAGGTGTGGGTTGAGTTGTGAGAAAGCCAACATGGTGTCAAGAGTCTGCGCTTTTATATATTATGAGCAAGTTATCAAGGTTTGGTTGACAATGGGGTTACGCTTCTTGATTTACCGTAGTAGTTGGTATGTTCGGTGGTGCGCTTTTCACCATTCAATATTTGATCAGGCCCCTCAATATTGAACAAGAACTGGTCAAGTTGAGAAACGTGCGACAAGATGAGAGTTCATGATTTTGCAACCCTTGCACGCGGTCGAACAAAGGAGCGATCTTCTATGTAGGTTATCACGGCTTCAACTATGACAAAGAACACATTTGAACAAAGGAACAATAACGTGGCGCCTAACAACACCTCATAGTCACTCATTTCAAAATTGGACAGGTGTTTTGTTCGTAAAGAAGGCTGGACATGATGTAACATCATTTAATTCACAAGACACTCCAGATAAGTCATCCAGCGACATGTAAAATAAAATTTCCTATATTCATCAATCTGATGGTTAACCCTAGACATAATGGTTGTTAAAATAAAAAGGGTTAGCACTCAGGAGCCCATTGGGTCTTATATTTTAACAATCGGTTC
The DNA here is from genome assembly GCA_002168265.2 of Fusarium euwallaceae. Classification (NCBI taxonomy): domain Eukaryota; kingdom Fungi; phylum Ascomycota; class Sordariomycetes; order Hypocreales; family Nectriaceae; genus Fusarium; species Fusarium euwallaceae. The sequence goes on from NHTE02000061.1 coordinate 355,827, forward strand.
CCCCTGTAGTTTACTGAAATCTCCTCACCCTCTCCCCATCTCTGCATACGGTACAGACAAGACTGCATGACCTACACACCTTCTGACAAAATAGAACATCACGGATAGATTTTCCCCAATAGAGCTATAGACTTAGTTTCTTCAGCCCATTGGGGAGCTTAGGTTGGTCTCGAGCACAGGCTACAGCTAACACGGGTCAGCCTGTCGCTTTATCTACACTTCTTGCCCGGGACATGCATGGATAATTTGTCGCGATGTAACAACTGCGATGAGGAATATTCGCAACTGTATTAACTTAGAACTCAGCTCATCGTACTGTTTGGCCGGTGCGTCCCGCTCTGTTCCCTAGTTCCTCCTCCCAGTAAAATCGCCAGACTTTGGAACGACACCTTTCAACTCTTTGGCTCAGCCCGTCACGCCTCCATACGTGGCACGCCTCTGTACCTATGTTTAGATAATCTTCAAAACCTGTGACTTGGCACCATTAAACCACATAGCTTGGTACTCGCATTCATGGCTGGCATGGCGATGCACAGTCCCCACGCGCTCGCAAATAGGAGGCTCTCCAGCTTCCACAACTTTGAAAATGATGACAGCCCGTTCTCCCAATAGCATGGCAATATAATCCGCGTCGTTTACAGGAATATACTTTTCTGGCGAATGGTACCGCATCGACTTGGGGATAATTCCGCTTCTGAATTCTGCTTCCGGCCTGGACTGGATGCAATCGGTCGGGATGCAGTCAGGCTGGAAAGCACCCATGCATGTTGGCTCGCCAGTCCATGGATCCTGGATGCTTAAGGTGATGGCCCAACACTTAATAGTATCTTTCAGGCGGAAGGAGAAGAACTCCTTGGTCAGGCGGACTGGGATGGTCTTGGCTCTGAGGACCAGTTCCGCCAACGTGATCATTCCTAACTCGTCAGATCCCGCTGGAGAGCACTGAACGCTGAGAACCTCGGCAAGAGAAGTGTCTTCCTCACCCCACCAGACCCCTCCGGAGACACTGGCCCAGGACCAGGTTGGCGCAATGTAGTTGGATGCAGTCGATGTGCGAGTGCCAAGGTCACCATCGGAATGCCAAAAGAGATCAGCTCTGAGGAACTTGGACCAGAACCCTGCTATATAAGTTCCCATGTCAATTTCGTTAAACATCCGCTCCTCGCCTTTGTCCGCTGACGGTCGACCAGGCCCAATCCTGTCCGAGACTTGGAACCGTCGTGCCAGAGCTGAGATAGCAGGGAACCGATCGGACCAGAACGAAAGTTCCCGTTTGCTGTATTTCCCGACCATTTCGCGCCACAGTTCGTGCTTTTCTTTCTCTCTACAAGTCTCATCTGGCAGGGTTTTGTGCCAGATGTCTAAATTGACGCTTATACTTTCTGGGCCCCAGTGACCACAATGGCACTCGACACCACCAAGACAGTCGTAGGAGACTTCGTCGATAGAAAAGTGCACGATTCGTCGGGCGAGTTGTTTTTCTTGATAGCACCATGCTCTTGTTGATAAGGGGAAGATATGGGTTTTGTGAGAACGACCGTAGATCATCCCAAGCCCAAAGGTGTAGTGTGACAATTGGTAACGCGTCTTGACAGAGTAGCCTTTCCAAAGGATGGGCAACGGCGCTGTTGTTACAGGCCAGGGTTTCACCATGTTGCATGATCGGAAGAGACCAACATTGGTGTCAGGGGATGCGTCCGCACTCAGCATTACGTCGCAGTTCGTGTAGACTTGGTGCATCAGGCTGGACTGGGCCTCCCAATCCGCAGACGAGTCCTGGATGATGCACAGAGCGTCTATCCATATGTATTCGAAGCCAAGCCGTTCCGTGACGGCAACAGCATCACGGAAGCTCTGTGGAAGCTCCTTCCAGGGGATCCCAGATGGTGATAGCCGAGACTCGATGTTGGATTTGGTAGTCTTGGCGTGAGAAGGGAACTTGGTGCCCCAGCAGTGACTGAGTGTGACATAGGGCTGAGGAGATGTTCCTCCAACGAGGCGAACGAAATATTTTCTGTGGACAACCTGCACATGGATAAGGCGTGTGGGCACGAACGAGGTCGGTCTAGGCGCGCAAGCATGCGTCTTGATGCAGTTCCTCAACGCTCGAGATGCAAAACTGAGCTGTGCTTGAGGCTCGGAGAATACCCGTCGTTTCTCAACCTGAAACGCTTGGCAAGGAGAGGAGGATTCTAAAAATACGGCCTAGTTAAGTTTCTCTCCCTGGCACTCTGATAGGAGAAAGAACCATACCTATAGTACCGTCAACGTAGAGTATCACCGGTGGATCCGGCGATTCACGATCTGAAGGGTGGTCAAAGCACAGACTTAGCCCATCCTCCTTAATCTCGATCTCTACCCATTCCCTGCTTGGCGACGGCACTGCGGGATCCCAAGATGGCGTGGATGAGATGCTGGCGTAGAGGACTGAACAGAACCAACACTCTGACTCTGCCGCCGCACGGAGGTCATCGACTTGGACAAAAAGATAATTGGGTTTATCAGGACGAAAAAGGGGTATTTGAATTTTTGTTTTCTCGCAGCGTTGTCTCCCTGGGCCTACACAGGACTTATGAAAAGGAGCGCAGATGCAGTCTCTCAGCCAGTGGTTTTCGGGCGTCACTTGTTCCCCTTCGTCCTGTGGTTGGTCTTGATAGTTTGAGGCATCCTGGGAAGGCTGACCGAGGTATTGGCGAACATCGTTGGTCGTGAAGCATCCCGGATACTCGCGCGCCGCGACAAGGTCCTTGTCGTCCATGGCGGGTGATTAACACCTCAAGGGGCGAGTTAGCATGCTTTCGCAATGGAAATAGTTGCGACAGGAAAGTTGGATGCCTCCAACAGGGATTTTCTACTTGTTGATGCCTAATCCCAATCCACAGGGCTCAGGATTAGATTTGATTGGGCTGTTTTTTCCAGGATGACGTTTTGCCCCGTGGTAGCCCACTTTGAAGCCCTGAAAGGATAGATATTCCTAAAGAAGAGGCATTATAGTAAAAGAGCCCAGGTAACTGATAGTCTAGATTTATCATGTTGCGGGTGAAAAGGGGGCTGAGGCGGGCTATATTGGGTGTCGCTAGTGTTTCTCTAACAATGCCAGATCAACTCCTAACATGCCTGGAATGGAGGCATACGACAAGCGTCCAGGCCCAAGGAAATGTTTTCATCATAAATGAATCCATCCGAGAGTGACTTATCTCATGAGCGTAAACTACCTGAATTAAATCTGGTAATGACATAATGATCCAGCGAAACCCCCTGACCGATAATCTGTTCGTGTTGATAATTATGACACTGCGTGAACACTATGGACTGTCGAATACCCCAGGTAAACTCCTCAAGGACAACAGGGGATCTCACCAGGGTGTCCACAGTGAACTGGGCCTCTCGACATCTCACACTTGGCGGACCAGATACTTGATCGATTCGGAACATGATTACCTCAGAGTGAAATGCAAGGATTGATAACAGAAAAGATTTCGTTTTTTTGTATGCATACATGGGCTATTCAATGTACAAGAGATGTGCTGGGGCCACAGCATAAAGTTACTCTACATTAGGAGAGGAACGATGGCTACAAGGCCCACAGGGAAGGTCGGTAGACGAAGAGAAGCATCGTTTCCTTTGTCTCCGTCCTTAGACTCGCTAGCCTCCTCATCGCTGTCCTTGTCATCACCACTCTTGCTATCCTCGTCCTTGCTAGAGGTTTCCTTGTCATCACTATCATTGCCCTTCCCACCGCTGCTACCTCCAGTGCTGCTGCTTCCACTCGCCTCTGTGGCTGTCTGGGCACTACCACTGGTTTGTTTTCCGTCCTCGTACTCGCTCAGATCGCAATCTCCATTCTTGGTGCATTTGCCCAACTTGCACCAGGTGCCATCACCACAGCACATTCCAGTCGGTGGGATGCAGATATCGTCGCAAGGAGTGTGAGTATCCGGACATCCGTCGCCATCCGAGTCATCGTCGCTGCCGGCACCATCGCCGCTAGATCCACCGCTGGAATCGCTGTCGCCGCCGGGGTAGTTACCGGCGTAACTGTCTTTGCAGCCGCCGCCGAGAGGTTCGCATAGGGTTTGGCAGTAGGAGCCGTCGCCGAGGCGGCAGCAGTCGCAGCTATTGGGGATGCAGGTTCCGTCGCAGTCTATCTCTGGAGCAGCGCTTTTGTAGCAACCGGCTTCTCGTTCGAACAGGTCGGAGCTGTTTGCCACAGGCCGTGGTGGCTTGAAGTAGCCAAAGTTCTTTGAGGCACCAAGGCTAGCGAGAGCCAGAAGAAGGGTAGGGTGAAGAAGCATTGTGACTGAGTTGTGACGAGAGGATGATCGTATGTGCTCAAGGGTATATGTGACTTGGCTAGCAAAGGGCAAACATCATCGACGGCACTGACAGCCACCATATATACGCTTAAAACAAGCTCTTGAGTCCCAGAAAAAACACATCAACTTAAAAATCAGCCGTTTCGTTTCAAGAAGCGTAAAAGGTCAGGATTCCAAGTCAGTGGACCCCCGGTTTTTTATTCAGGGGCGCAGCACAGATCCATTCTCGATCGGCGGCCAACACATCTCCACAACTACAGCTGAGGCAGGTTGGAAGCGAGCGAGATTGCCTCGAATCCTTCGCCTGTGAAGGGCGGCTGGAGAGCCTGACGGGCTTTTGCTGGTCTGGTAGTGCGAATTATCTCTGTAGTAGTAGAGTTGGGACGACAGTGTCCATAGCCAAGAGGTTGATAGAAACATGCTAGAGGCTGTCTTCTTTGTTATTATGGCTGATAGCCTCGTAGAAACGTCAGGTTCTTTGTGGCAGTGTTACTATTTCCCGTCGGCGTCAAGCATAATTCTGGCGCCCTTTTGAGCCGATCCTTAGCTTGAGCCCGAGGCTACCAGAGCCGCAGCGTATGACCCAACGAGTTGGGTATCCTTACATGAAGGGGGGGAAGCAGGGCAATACCAGCGACATCGTTTTGCAAATAGATTCATCATATGATCGTCACTGGCTTGTGTCCGCCTTGAAACAAAACAATCAGAAGCCATGACTAACCGCATCTCAAGGCATCATAAACCCCGGACTCTGAAGACGCCCGGCTACAGTGAGAGTCTCCACCAAAGCTAGATGTCTCTGGAGGGAACTTTTGCGAGACTGGAAATGGTCGGTAATAAATCCCTGGAATCTGCCTGCCAAGGCTCCAGGCAACTGTTTTTGAAGTCCGTTGGCTGTGCTTCGGTTAAGCGACACTGACGGTCTTGGCAGGGTGGATATGATCGACAAAGGAAACGATCCAACTGGATCATCTAGGGAATGCCAAGAGCATCATTTCCCAGTGCGCTATTCCCGGCTGATCAGATGCCGTCTCGGCGATTCCGATAGACGCCGCCGACGCAAAGATTTGGCTTGCAATGGCCGTCGGGGAGTTTGAGAGGCCGAGGCTCGTCTAGATCAAAGTAGGCATGTAGGGATGGAGGGATATGCCAGCGTTGTTTCAAGTAAAACCCTCCCCTCGTTCATGGCCCCTTCTGAATACACGGATAGGTATTTGTGAAGGGAGAGAAGTGCAATTCGTTGCCAACAGAAGACTTGAGCAATAAATATTCCTACTACTTACGTACTATAGAAGAGACCAAGCAGGCCATAAATTAAAGGAGCAAAAGGGCATATCACAGCAAATATGGAGCGAGACGTCGAGACCTAGGGTAAGTCATTAGAGGATGCTGACATCACCTGACTAGCAAAAGTGTAAGCGCTCTGAAATGACACCCCATAACAAAGTGACTTCTAACGACTAGAGTCCGCAGAATCGTGATCAAAAGCAAAAAGAAATGATGAGACTGGGACTCGAACCCAGGAGGATTGCTCCATCAGGAATCTTAGGTTGTTAAGGTGACCTTAACCTGACGCCATAACCAACTCGGCCATCTCACCAATGGTCCTTGGAAGAGGACCCGCTTGTTGATGTCCGGCGGTGGAGATTTTTGCCTAGATGAAGGCGGCGTTGGTTAGCGCTGAGAAGCCATTAGGTTAAGTAGAAGGCATAAACTACAGTCAATGGATATTGAAAAGTGAATCATGTGTTACTTTCAATGGGCAATTACATATGGATGGTGTCAGCCTCTTTACCCCCTTATCCATGGATCTTGCAGTAATTCCTTCGCCGCTGGCCTCTCCTCAGGAACCCATGTCAGCACCCTTCGAAGAAATGCAATGAAGCGCGAGGGATCTTTGAGTCGCGTCTCGAGCTCCTCCAACGTCCGATTAGCGGGAATAGGTGCCAGACCGAGCCATTTTCCTAGACACGGCAATTAGATCTGAGCAAGCAGTCGGAAATGACGAAAACGTACCATTTTCATCCCAAAAATCAGCAGCTCTCTCGGGGTTCCGTCGAAGAAATTCTAAAGGAGGCGGTCCCAGGGCTGCAATAAGTTGAGCCAGGTGCGCCGCATCATACATATCGCCATCCTCATCTTGCGCAGTGAAAAGCCGTTTTGGTCCAAGCAGATCCCAAGCCTACGTAGAAAAGTTAGTATTGTGTTTATTATTGTAGTTGCAGCCCGGCCCTTGATGGGATAACGCGCCAGTCGGTGGTGGAAGAGTTAGAGCAAAGAGATATTGAGAAAAGAGACAAGTCAAAATCAAGGGTATTTACCGTGAGCCCAACGCTCCAAATATCGACTGGGTAGCTCCAAGAGATACACATGATTGTTTCTGGAGCCCGGTATTGGATCGGCATGATATCGCGGGCGTGAGGTCCTGGGCCAGATCTCGCCTCCCCAAAGTCGGAGAGTAACATCGGGCCAGGCTTCGGGCGTATGAGGCGAGATAGGTAGATGGTCCTTTCAGGAGAAACCACTTTTCGGGCAACCGGAGATGAAAATTCTTGATCTTCTAGTGGGCGAAGTAGTGAATCATCGTTCAGGCCCAAGAGCAGATTTCCAGGGTGAACATCTGCTTAAAGTCAGCTCAATAGCGAAGGAGTCAGTTTGGCACACACCTGTATGAACTACATTAGCCTCGCTATGGAGAAAATCAAGAGCCTTTAGTAGCTCTTCCACAGCTCCCTTCACAAACATCTCGTCAAAGCCACCGTCTTTCCGGAAAACAAGTTTCATGTCCCGAAGACTCATCTGTGCTGGTTGGAATACCAGTGCGGCGTGTCGGCCGTGTGGTCCATCAATCTCAAAAGAGTCCAGTAATTGCCGAATGTTTGTCCGACCAGGGTTCTTTGTCGTTGAAAGCTTTGGGTCCATGTCTTTGTATAGAGGAAGTTCCCGATGGAAGCGAGAGGTATGCACGTACACCTTAAGTGCGACATATCGATGGCCACTAATGTAACCATTAGCCGTAGAGCCTGGAATATGCAAGAGGTTGTAGAATACCTCAAATCTCGAGCCAGCCATATAGTAGATGAGCTACCAAAACCCAGCTTGGCAACGGTCTGGTATCGGCCATGAAACACTTCACCTAAGCGAACAGGATAGAACCGGTCAGCGACATAGTCGGGTAGTTCTTCCTCTTCCACCTTATGACTCTGATCGATAAGGCTAAAACCCGAGGCCGGGAATGACCGCGGCTCCTCGGGTGGCTTTGGCCCCTGTCTGAACCGGCCTAATGAGCCAGCTAGTTTCGACCACGTAGAAGCCATGCGAAAGATGCTGGTTGGATGATGTCGAGGTGGGAATTGTGGCGTCCAGACGAGTTTGACCCTTCTTGAGCTGTAGAGAAAAAATGTTTCTAGGCACTGCCGTGACGCCATTGTCATGTTGTTGGAAGTCAAGTGTAATGACCTTAACTGAACGAGAAGCAATCATGTCGCGACGCGGGTTAACCGCCGAACGAGGGGGTTGGGGTCATGTGATGCCCAGCCTTCATAGAGGACATGGACGAAATAAAGATTGTCATACATATATTATTGATTCTGGCAAAGAGAGAGAGGGGGCTACCTATGGGAACCCTACTTGAGAATCTTGAAGTCATAATTGATTAACGTGACCTTGACGTCTCACGCACACCCCTGGGTCTATAGGCCTTCTCAACACCCTATTCATTCAACAAACAAAGACAAGCCGTCATCGTATAGGGGTTAGTACATCAGTTTGTGGTCCATCGAGACACTGAAAACGCAAGTTCGAGTCTTGCTGACGGCAAACCTCTTTTTTTGCCAGTCGAGTGGTTCTAGCTTGAGATCTTTTTTGGTGTTCTACGACGCATCATCTGAACAGCTACCACATACCTTTTCTTCATTAACAAGAAAAGTCGAACAGCCCTTGAGGATACTGAGTACTGTTCATGTCAAGGTGATGCAGTCATGTCTTGAGTTTGTGGTGTGCATGGTGCTGATAGCGTGGCGTTTCGGAGAGGAGCCCCCTCGAGGCTTGGGGGAAAGATTACTCGTAAGGAGAGAATCATTATCATGCAATCTGCCCGCCACAGTGTCATTGTTTTCTTCGTAATGTGTCTGGATGTGCAAACTGCTGTTGAACTGGGCCTATGACCTAGAGTAGTACTTGTAGAACTGACTTAGCCTTTGCATACCTCTTATCAGCAGGCATGCTCCCACTCTGTCAGTGTCATATTTTACTCTTACATATTTCGTGCCGCGGTCCATTAAATGATGATAGACCAAGATGTCTAATGCATGTCACGTTTTCCCCCACGATGGGGCAGTTGAGTAGTTGGGGTAAAGTGCAATGGGTTTATTAACATTGACTATCAACCAAAACGGGCTTGCTAGAACAAGAACGGCGTATGCAAAAAAGCCTCAAAGCTTCGCCCCCTTGGCAACTCTTTCTTGCCTCTCCTTCTCCCTTAGCTTCCTCCTCAAAATCTTCCCAGTTGGACTCTTTGGAATGGCATCAATGAACTCGACCCCTCCCTTGAGCCACTTATACCTAGCCTTGTGCTCCTCAACGTGTCTATGGATATCTTTCGTGACATGATCTTCATGCTTCTGCTTCGCACTAGATGACTTGACAACGTAAGCCTTGGGGGCCTCTCCGGCTCGTGGGTCTGGGACTTGAATGACTGCACAGTCGTCGACGTGAGGGTGGGTGAGGAGGTGGGCTTCCAGTTCTGCAGGTGCAACTTGATGGCCCTATCATCCAAGTTAGTGGTCGTGTCAATTATAATATGAGGTTATAATACCTTGACCTTGATCAACTCCTTAACTCTGTCGACAACAACAAAGTGCTCGTTGCCAGATGGAGCCTTTCGCACGAGGACTTCGTCACCTGTCCGAATCCAGCGGCCATCCTTATCCGTGAAAAACGTTTCCGAAGTTGCCTTTGGGTTATTAAAGTAGCCCAAGGAAACAGAGTGGCTTTGAATGAGGAGTTCTCCGGGAGTTTCATAATCGGCGATTTCATTGCCGTCAACATCGACGATCCTGGCTTTGGCACCTGGTACTAAGGAACCAGTTGATCCCACAAAGGTATCGTGCTCGCTAGACTGAATAAAAACAGTGGCAGTCTCAGTCATACCTTGTAATGGTTAGTAACGCATCGCATTTGCAGAAATTTCTTTCTCACCGAACCCTTGACCGAGCCGCCACTTGGGATAGATCCTCAGCAAGTCATCAACAGTTTCCTTTCCAAGTGGCGCTGCGCCGGTGTATAGAAACTCGACACTTTCCAGATCATACTGTCGACAAATATCCTGCCTGCTTAGCATCTCAATGACAATTGGCGGGACGATGCTCAGCTGACGAATCTTGTGTTGGCTCACTGCTTTCAAGAATGTCAAGAATGTGTACCGTGGTAGTACAATGATCTCATCGCCGCGATATGTGCCCAGGTGAGTAATGAGCATGAGACCAAATACATGGCTGAAAGGCAATAGGCCAAGCATGGCTTGACTCTCAACACCGTAAGCTTTGCGCGCAACATCGTCAAATGTGTGAGTCTGAATAACGCCTGCAATAATGTTGAAATGCGAGATCATGACAGGTTTCTAACGCTTATTAGTATTGCTGTTACCACTAGACAGAATAACTCACTGGCAGACCAGACGTTCCACTGGAATAACACAAATAGGCAGCTTGTCGAGCACCCTGTCCTTGAGCCCAGTTCAGAGGCGATAGCGCGGGTAGCTTTTTGCCATCCTCAATTAGATCTTCAATTGTCCGAAACGTCGAATTGGTCTCGGCCTCCGGCATCGGAAGGAGGAAAATGTGGTCATTGGGGATCCCAACGGCAGCCGTTGCCTTAAGAGCCGCCTCCAATAAGGGCTGGCAAGTGAAAATGGCCTTGGCTTTAGATAATCGGAGCTGATCTTCAAGTTCTGAGGAAGATAGTGCAGCGCTGGAAAGACTAACTACACCATTGAGTCGATGGATTGAGTGGGTGAGAGGGATGTAGTCAATCTGAAGGACAGTGTCAGTGAGGCAATACATCGCTTCCAATTAATAAACAAACCGTGTTGAATGAATACACGCCAACTACTTTGTCCCATTCCGAGCCACGTTGAGGATCGAAGTTGAGTGCTTGACCGATGCCTCGAGCGAGATAATCTTCTCGCGCGATTACTTCAGAGGCATCGCGCGTCTTACCAGTAAGCCCACAAGTGTACGGGTTTCGTGATTTAGCAATGGCGCAGCGTCCATATTTTTCCGTGCTCATGAACTCGGCGACTGAGATTGAGTCTGGCGGTTCTAGCTTCTGGTCAGCAAAGTGCTCGCAATAAGGACGTTGTGATAAATACGTATGGGCAACTCTGGAACCCATGGAGGCGGTGTAAAGACCATCGTGAAGTGCCTAGACTAGTGATTGATGGCAATTGACTGTATCACAAAGATAAGATCGAGGTGGTGTGGAGGTGTCAAGATGCAGACATCGTTATCAATCTATGTGATATTGCGGCCTTTTTCTCGCCCCGAGCCGACCCCGCAACCCAACCGATGCCATGAGACAGTTGAGACTTGGCGATCCGTGGGGGTCATTTGTCAATAGCGTGCACAAGTTGTATCTCACCGTTTCCTCGACATCCATTGCGGGGTTTCTGGTCTCCGTTTAGACTCCGACTGGTTCGCCTCGGTGCATAAGTGCTGATATTGGTCACGAGACCTTGGATATGCATCAATGTTACCTTCGATTGATGGAATGGAGATTCATCATTGATAGGTGTTGCTACCCGGGAGATGAGGGTCTCGGGGGGTCGTGAGAAATATCTCAGTACTCAGCCCAAGTTGAACGGAATTGGTCGAAAGCTCAATGCTATCAAATATTGAAGCGCCATCTCATCATTGACCGAAGAATCCTTACTATTACGGATGTCGCTTGAGGTTATAGAAACTTGTCTGTTCAATCTTCTCTATTCCACAAACGCGAGTATCGCGTAATTTCGCCAAAAACGCGTGCAACATGGCTTTTCATTCGTGGGAAAATAATTCATGCTAATAATGAAAATGAACAATATTTTAGCATTAATTTCATTACTTTAGACTTTTGAAGTCCCTAAAACTACTATTTCATGAGCTTGCAGCAACAAGCTTCTGGACCAAGCCCAAGATGCCAGCAGCAGTGACGGGCTCCTCCGACCTCTTGAATCCTTCCTCAAAAGGCAAACGCTCTTGTTCTAAATCATGTTAGTAAGACTTTTAACAAAGGGAATGAGGTGACTTACCGAACAACACCTTGACCCAGTCAGTGACGGCGTTGCCCTCCGTGACATCTCCAAAAATGGACAGGTAGAGGGCAGACTCGATGAAGCTGAACTGGGCACCATCGGCGGTGAGACTAAACTCGGGATTGGCGGCGGCAGCAGCCTGGAGACGCTGCTTTCTGGCGGTCGCGGCTGTCTGAATGGAGATGGTGGATTCGGTAAAGTGAGAGGCCACGGAGTCCCAGATGGTCTGGTTGAAGCTGTGGTTGTCGCCAAAGAAGATATCGCTGCGACTAAGGCTGCCGTCGTGCTCGATGACTAAGATAATCAGCATTACAATTCATGAACAATATCGCATTCCACTTACCGCCATGCTTGTTCAGGTTGTCCAAGTCAAAAGTGACGTTATCTCCAGTGGTCAGTGCCTTTTGTCCCACCAGCGTAGTAGCAGCAGGGTCCAGGTTGACGGCATCGGTGAAGGCGACAATCAAGTCGGCCAAAGAAATGTTCAATCCGTCGTGAGGAAGATATCCATGGTTTGCCAGCGAGTTGACCATAGGACAAGGGCTTCTTCCTGCTTGGTGTCAGTGGAAATCCTCGTCTCTTGGAGGTAGACACGTACGGTCATAGGCGCCGGGGGCCTTCCACTCATTGCTGGCACTCACAGCGGCAGCAGCTGACAAGAGAAGTGGGACGTGATACAACATGGCTGAATACCTGGCTGAAGGACATACACTGACTGATGAACATATTCATTTGCGCTAGGGATCGTGGACTGACTTTATCTATTTCTCAAGACACACAAGCCTCGGCATGACAAACTCCTTAACACCTAAGAATAGAAAAACCCGTTACAACTTCCGCATAAGGCGAACGTCCGTACCATGAACTTGCATTGTCTTCCACAAAATATGCTTTTTTTTAGTGTGAAGATGCCGAGGCACACGGACGAGTTCCAGAAAAGTCGGCCGAGCCGTAGATCGTCGGAGATTATTGCTCCTAAAAGACTTGACCGGCCGTTGCCGATACGGATACAGGGGTGGCCTGGGAGCAGTGGACCAATGATGAGGCAGGTGATTACGATTTTATAATGCTGACGCATTGTTGGACGAGAGCCGGATATGACGAGTGCGACTCTGATGGACTTTTGTACGCCGGGGTCTGTTTCAAGGGCAAACCCGCTCTCCTTTTCGCTGACGGAAACTGGAATCTGCCAAGCCGTGACTGGGTGAACGGGCGCCAGATCTCGCCTTTTTCGGGACGTCGTAGGAAGCTTTGACAACCGGGCGAATTCGACAGTGCCTCGATTTCACGAGTGCAGTAAGAAAATAGTAGAAATAAGATCTGAAAATTCCCTTCGACTATCGACATCAATCATGAAAAACCAACGGAAAGTGAGATAACTACTACATGGCCTAATAAGTCTAGGTCTCCACCTTGACAGTCGGGACATTGGGATAAATATCAGGAATTGACTGAATCTCAACAGGCTCCGTCTCAGGGATTCGCTCGGCATCAACCCAATTGCCATGAACGGCAGAACGGAGGCCTATATCGAGTTAGTATTCGAACAAGGTGAATCTTGATGATGCACTTACGAAATGGGAGGATAATCTTGGCAACGACAGACTGAAAGTCTTTTGTGTCTTGGATGATCTGCAACAGACGAGACGTGAGCAAGATGGAAGACACAAAGCTTATGGGCGCAACATACCACCTCGTTTCGGTTGAGCTGCTGATTATCAATCATGGTGATGAGAAAACCATCACCCTCCTCAGCATCGGGATGTCGAGGGCTGAAGCAAGGTTCCTGAACGAGGCAACTCGGTCCTGGGGAAAAGTACTCGACGCTTCCGGTTTTGTAGTCAAGGCGAGCCAGGGTGTTGAGGCCTTGATATAGCTGCGCTGTATTATCACCATCAGGCTTGTAGCAGTCCATGTAGGTGTATCGAGCTGAGGTTGTCGTCATGTCAGTAAAGCGATAAAAGGACAAAGAAGCATGAAAACTGACTCTTTTGACCAAGGAATCTCTCGTCAATTCTGGGAAACTCGCAAGGATCGCTTAGAAGAACCTCTATTGGAATAATCAGCCTGCGTTGGAGAGTGCGGGTATCTCCACCAATTCTCACCTGGGTCCGGCATGGTATCGGATTCGCTCGAAGGATCGATGCACCATTTGACATAATTGACGGTAACATCACTCGGTGGTGGGTTCTCTCCGTGACGTGAAGCTGCACTTTGTAAGTCTAATGCCAAAGAGTCGGGATATTCTCATCTTACGAAGGAATGAAAAGGCATTGTGAGAAGCCACGGAGGAATCAAAGTAGCTGGAAACAGATACAGGGTTAGCATCAGTCCAACGTGCAATTGGGGGATTCCGCATACATCTTTCCATTTTCTTCCCAACTTGCGCCGGTGTGGATAGACATGCAGTTCTTGTACTTGAACCATCGGATTGGAGCACTTTCGTTGCGTGGAACGACGCCGAACCACGCTGGGCACTTCTCATCGTAGTACCTTGTGAAGCATTAGCGTAGAAATGTTATGCGGTGAGGCTCACGTGCCACTGATGTTTTCCAGGCTTCTCATGGTCCTTGTAGTCAACCATGAACGGCATGCGCATTAGGACGACATAGTTCTCAGTCTTGATAGTAGGTTCTTAGTGAAGAATGGAAATATCAAGCTGGAATACTTACCACAGCGCAGTCGTGAATGATGCCTCCACCTTGAAACTCAAGGTCACGTTTGAAAGTTGTCTTGCCGTGTTTGTTGATGACATAGATGGAAATCTGGACCACGACAAGATTAGAGATCACTCAGAAAACACGGGAGTTCGTGTAATTCTCACCTCAGGGCTGCCAAGCCCATTCAGCTGGTAGCCAAACCCAACGAGATCGCCAGTCTTGGGATCAACCTGTATCAAGTCAGTTTGGAATTATCTGTGGTCCACTCTGACACTCACATGCGGATGGGCAGTGAATGGCTTGCGCGGGTCTACACCTTCAAAGGCATCGTGGCCAATAGTGTGAAGAGAGTCTAACCTGGTCAGCAGCGCAAGGCAAAGTCCACCCAAAGAAGACTCACTGGGGTCAAGCTCGTAAGCAGGACCAAACTCGGAAAGCGCTAGAAGCTTGTTCGCATGTATGATGATATTTGTGTTGGCAGCCGAGTCTAGGACTGCGCGGACGCAAGGATGATGAGAGAAAGGACTGGCAAACATGCCAAAGAGAGCACGTCCGGCCTTTCGCTCAGCTACGAGACGTTCTGTCATGACGTACTTTTGCTGAAATGAGACTTTTCCGTCTTTGATTCGAAAGGCGCTGATATTGCCGTCTCCGTCAAAGGCGATGGTTTTGGAGCCGCCTAGGTAATAGTCCCTCTCGTAGTAGGGATCTTGCATAACCTAATTATTTAGGTCAGGAACCGGAGTCGTGCGGACTGAGATGGGACAAACACGGTAGAATGTGCCGTTGAGCTCCTTGGGTATGGTACCCTCGACCTCGACATCCTCAATGCCTACTTCGGCTCTGAAAGGGCGAGAGGCGGCGGCAAAGTCATTGTAGATGGCGTGGGCTTTGACCATTGTGGGTTGTTGGTGGTTGGAGTGGGGGGAGAGGAGGTAGAGATTGATGGAGGATGGTGATGGTTCTACCCGCTGTTTTCGAGGACGCATGGCGAATTATATAGCCATCTAAGAGGCCACCCGAGGTCTCATTTCATCCTGTTTGACATCCTGAGCAAAGTACGCTTGGAAGTAAGTGTATGGATGTGGGTTGAGTGCCTGTCATGTGGGGTAGCGGCGATGGGATCGGGACCATCATGTGGGGGAGGCTTGAAAAGGAAAAGGGGGCTAGCTAAGCTTAGTGATCAAGGGACGAAGGAAGTCGGGATCTTCTTTTCCTATTAGTTACTTGTTATGTTTTTACAAAAGTATTCTCATTTAAGTCTTACTATCTTATACTGTCTAATGGTCATTGCTCTTCCTTCTCTCCTCGTCTATTTTATGCTTGATATCTGCATCAAATCTTGTTTCATCTGCCGATGCACACCTGGGGAACTCCTCTTCCTCCCCCGCATTTTAGTCAAACCTATTCCCTTAAGCCCGATTGGCCAATGCCTCGCGTCAAACATGTCAAGATGCAACCCACATCCCCCATCCCATCGTCTTCCAGCTCGCCATTGTCCTCCACACTCTCCATCGTTCGATGTCGATGCCTCTCCCACATGCACGATCTGACGAGGGCCCGCCTCTGCATGTTGCTGGCCCCCGCCCATCTCTCAAGCGGTACCAATGCGTCATCCCAGGCTGCCACCGAGCATACCGTCGCAATGAGCATCTTCTACGACATATGCGATCTCATAATTCTCAGAAGCCCTACGAATGCCCGAGATGCCATAAATCCTACAGTCGACAGTAAGTCTACCCTACTATCTCGGTTCGGGGTGGATTTAATGACTTGCGACTCTAGAGACGTCCTGAAACGCCATGTCGCTCAGCAACATGAGACCCTCCAGCAGCAAGCAGAGTCTACGACATTGTCCCCATCAACAACCCAGAACGAAGCATCGGTTGGCTGCCGACAGGATGAAGACAACAACTTGGACGCACAAGAGAGTTCATCACTGCAAAGTAGTATCAGCGACCTAAGAAGCCAACCGCGGGTGTCCACCAGCCGATGTACCTCTGACGCTGTACTCGAACCTGAGCTCCGCGCTTCAATGTTGAGTCCGGACACAGCTCTGCAGTTAGTGTTGGACTCGTGCGATCCTTGGACAGCACAAACGGCCACGCCATCCTCGTCCTTGCTAACTGGATATCAAGGCGCCCCAGAAACCTCAGGGAGTGACTTTTCAGGGCTAGGTCGAGCGCCCTCAACAGCCGGATCGTTCGGACCGCGCACAAACGTCTTAAGAGACGGAATTTTAGAGGAATTGGATGCTCTAGAAGCCCCCGACTTCAGCGTTCGCCATCCCTCTGATAATTTGGACCACCGTTGCAAGCCAGCCTTTGAAGTCGATGACTCACTTCCAATCCCCATGCCTATCGCAGAAGAGTTCGCTGCTCAGTCATGGTTGGATTATTACTTTGAAAGATTCCATCCGCGGTGGTCGATTATCCATCAGAGCACATTCAACCCAGCCGCAGCAATTCCCGATCTAGTCTCCACGATGTCGATGATAGGGGCATGGGAGTACGGCGTTACTCCATCACTCGAAGCCTCCGAGCGTTGGAGCGAGTCTCTTTTCCTTAGACTGAGCAAGGTTCTCGTGCGTATATACTTCTTGGTCAGATGCCTGCGGCTAACATGATCCAGTCCCAGGTCTCGACATGGCCAGCGACAGTGTCCGAGAGCGCGATACAAGCTTATCAAGCTTTACTCCTCAACGTCATCTTTACCCTTGAATATCTGGTATGAGTGTGCCACACAAGTCTAATGCTGGGCAGTGCTGACAGGAATAGGATGATATGAGATTTAGGAAGGCTTACCCTCGCTACTGCATGATGATCGCCATATTTCGTGGTGCTAGCCTATTCCAAGAGCAACAAATCTTTGTCCAGGATGACACCCAAGACATGATTCCAACAAGTTGGTTAATCCGAGAAAAGTTCAAGAGGTAGGAGGTAATCTGTTTCCATGGAACGCTTCGGCTTGCTAAATGTCTTCTTTACAGGTTGGCCTTTTACACCTTCCGACTCGATAACTACTTTTATTTCCTCCAGGGGCATTATCCCGTCTTGAGATATGAAGAATTGTGCCTCGCGACACCCTCTTCCGAGAGACTCTGGGAAGCAACAACAGCCGAAGAATGGCACGAGATCAAAGAGATTGAGTCCAAAAAGCGAGCAACCATGCTTTTCATGACGCTGATGGACACAGCCATGGATTGCGAAGGACGGGACACATTGCCTCCGCTCCTAGAAGACGATTATGTGTACGGCATCTGCGCCATGCAGACATGGGTCTGGCGAGACATCAAAAGGCACAGACCTTGTCTACAGACTCTGCAGTCTTCTGAAGGCTCTAGCATTCTTTCTACTCCAGCCTCATCGCGGTTTATCGAGTATTGGTCGGCCATGTTTACGACTTGGAGCGAATGTCTGAGGGATCGTTCGATCGGATCACCGCTGTCATCTGAGAAACATAGGGAGTTGTTAGAGAATTGCACCCCGGCACTATATCACTTTTCTCAAATGTCTCTCAGAGCTAACCTCGAGGCTATACAAGACCTTGCCATGGACAGATACCACAAGCAGTATTCAGGTCCTTACAGGAGACAACTGGAATCACGAACTTTGGAGTGGGTGAGGACATCAGATGCCCGGTTAGCCCTATGGCACGCGGCACAAGTCCTGAAACTACTGCAAGAAACATCAGATACCATGGAGACGAAAGGAGACTCTCTGACCTCCTGGCGGATCGACTTCATCGCTCCCTTGGCGCTCTACAAAGCCGGGCTCATAGTCTGGGCATACGCTCGCTCGGTCCAGGTCTGCGACTCTTGCTCCATGGGCTCCATAATGCACCCGAACACATCGACGCATGCCGAGCCCTTGGACCTATTTAAACCTCAGCGAGGAGATGATTTCCGTGAATGGCTACACTACGGAGGGAGGGGGCAGATACAGGGGACTGTTGTTTGCGTGTGTAGGTTGGATGAACTCCTTAGCGCCTATGAGGCATGGCTGCTTAGGTATTATTATAAGAGCCGTAGTGTGTTGGAAATGGCAGGACTGCTGTTAATACTGAAGGACAAGGATTAGCAAGCTGGTTGAAATATTATTGAGAAAGTTGGTAACATAATTGTATGCAAATCGCTACGAGACAGTTAATTCTTAAGCATTAGCTGACCCGAGCTCACTGCGCTTCTATACTCTGGGTGTCAAATACATGTTGACTGGGTCCTTCTGCCAAAGAAAATACGATTCGCACCTACGTTCCCAGTCGAAACTGTCCTCTGCAAGCCGGATGTCAAAGTTCCACGCAAGTCGGGCCAGAATAAGTCGCATTTCGGCGTGAGCTAGACTGTTGGCATGATTAGCCCAGGCTTCCCGGGAACGTCTGTTTGAGCTCAGACACTATCAACGAGGTTACATACTTCTTCCCAATGCAGTCTCGAGGGCCAGTGGAGAAAGGCTGTAATGCCCGCTTGGCATCGTTGTCAAAGCGAGGATCTCCAAGCCATCGCTCCGGGACAAAGTCGTTTGGTTGCGCAAAGTGGTGTGGGTTGCGATAAACAGCCCAGTGCCAGATGTCCACCGTCGTCTGGTAATGATAGTTAGCGCATGTCGCTGGGTTGCAGTTCATGATGGACGAAGTGTTACCCCCTCGGGAATGTAGTGGCTGATGATTGTGTCGCCTCCTTGACCAATGAGGCGCGGAATGCCGTTCACAACCGGTGGAAACATTCGAAGGCTCTCATTGAGAATGGCCAACATGTACGGCAGCTTCTGAACACTTATCATGTCGATTTCATCCTCGCAAGTAAATGCAGATCGGACCTCGTCGTTTAGCTGGGCCAAAATGTCAGGGTGAGTAGTCAGATAATACGTTGCAGCTGATAACAACGTAGCTGTTGTCTCTGAGCCGGCAAGAACAATGAGCTGAGCATTTGAAGCCAACTCGTCAAAAGTGATGTCCTAGTGAACAATCAGGATCTCTACTCAAGCTTGTATGGGTAGGTTAAACTCACAGCCCCAGCTGACTTGGTCTTCTTGACCATAGAATCAACGAAGTCAGGACGATCATACTTCATATCCAACCTCTTGCGCACTTTTCCAGAAGATATCTCCTTGTGTTCGGCCCACTTGTTGAACACGCTCTTGGGGGTGAAGAGCTTAAGGATCTCTGCGAGCCACGGGATACGACCGAAGTTGGTCATGTACGCGATGTCCTTGATTCCCTTGAAAATGTGGCGGACCCAATGATGATACTTTTTCTCTGCTAGACAATCAAACGATTCACCAAAGGCTAGATCACCAACAAGGTCGAATGTGAGAAAATTGAGCCACTTTTCGATGTTGAGAGGCTCCTTGCCGCCTGCACACTCCTCGTGTAGCACCTGGATGAAAGAATCGATATACCTCTTGATGATGGGTTCTTGGTCTTGCATGGTCCGAGCAGAGAAGCCATTAGCCAAAGCTCGACGGAAACGCTGGTGATCTGGACGATTGGCACCGATAATGTTGTCCGCGTTTGGCGTAGCAGCGTGCGGTTCTTTAGAGTTCTCCCCAGTGCCTGTCTTGCGGTGACCGCGTATCTCTTTCATTGCGTCTGGGTGGTTAAATGAGAGAAAATTGGGCCCAATCCTTACGATAGGGCCGTATTTCTGGTGAAGCTCCAGAATCCTTTTGTGGCTTTGACCCTGGAGATGCATTCGTACGTAGGGAATAATGGACACTGCCCAGAGTTTGGGACCGGGGAACTTGTGTAGTGGACTGAAGAAGAGTTGATAGATGACGGTGTACAGGAAGTGCGCCAAAGTCTCCAGATTCAAGTCAGTATTGGTGGTCAGCCTCGACGAAATATGTGCGCTCACCAGGCCTATGATGCATGCTGGCAGAAAGACGGAGAGAGGCAAGGCCATTGCTTTGTCGAGTATAAGATCTGTGAGTATCGCCATTATGGTTGGACACACAAAATGGTGTCGGTTCAACTAAGCTTGTGGACTTTGATATAGCAAAAGTCAAGGAGATCCTGCAGGCTTAAATAGTGCGTAGGGGGAAGGGCATCATCACCAAGCAACAATTAAGCCCAGCCGTCCAGCCCAATTTCCATTGGTTAGGATAACTTGCGCTGATCGCGCAAGAGGGCCTTTGAGCAGCAGATGCATGTTTCAGATGCGCAGTGGTTGACCAGAGCTCAAGCAATAAGATTGCTTACAACTGCCGACAATCGCAGTGGCCATGAGGGGTCATGCATTCTTAGATAGGGCGCGGGAAGGATTAAACGGTATGGCATGCAATAGGGTGGATCATTCAGCGCAGAATCCTTCTTTCCTAGCCACTCTCTTGTGCTCATATGTGAGATGGCCTGCGGCGGATGTGATTAAACTGCAGATATCTGCACTCATTACTGGATCTCGGTGGAGGGGAAAGATTGGACGCAACTGGGGCGGTTAAAAGGATCCTTCTGGGCCGCAACATGGAGCACGTGGTAAGGCAACCTAAGCAATATTACAACCGTACAGGCGAGAGATCATCACTTAAATCCTAGGTACTGTGAGATATAGGCCGAGAGTTCTTACCATGGGGGAAATCGTCCATCTAGAACAACCGTGAGCTCCACTCATGATTCCGATACTGATCCTCCCAAGTTCGCTATGCGTGACCGAGAAAAACATGGACGCGACAATGTTTGAGCCAGTATTCACACCTCAAGAAGCACATACGGCCACACCTACTGGAAAATACGGGATCCCGTCTGCTCTCCCAGAGTCAAGCCGGTAAGGGGCGGATTAGTAGTTGGGTTCGGTGACGACCAGCGAATACCCGCTGTTGTATGTTTTTTATGTTTTTCTTATTTTTTGACCTCTTTCTAGTAGCCTTTGTCTCGTTCTCCTTTCCCAACTTCGGGATTTGAGGCTACAGGGGAGAAGTTTCGAGAAGCGTATGGGGGGTGGCATTTGTTTATCTTTTCTGATGCAAGTGAAAACAAGACTCATATCAGAATCGTTGCATACCGCAAATGGCCTTTGACGTCGCTTAGATGTTAGAAAGTTTATATTAGCGGTATTGGGCCTTTAATGCTGCCATGTATTGATAATTGTAGTTGCTGTTGTTCTTGTATTTGATGGCCACTTTTGAACTGGTGATTGCAGATAAAATACTTCCCAGTTTGAGTCGACGAAGAAAAATGTCCCGCTGTCACACAAAAGTCCGTCTCGAGTAATCTCAAAATTCAATTTGGGTCTAGTTGAATGCCAAAATCTTCAACCCTCCACTCATGTGCGTGCTTGGTCCTAGCAGGGAGATGTGTGCCGGAGACTTCATGTTTCATATAGACGAATTCTTTCACAGTTGTACGAACGCATCAACCTCTTTCCTTCGGTTTCAATGATGGACTCCAGACATTGACGGTATGCCTCCAACCAAGTGGCCTTTTCAGCCCTCCCCGTGAGAGGGAAGAGACATAAGCGCCAGCTGCTCAAGTTTCCGTTCATCCGATAGTGAAAACAGAGGTCTCGTGACCTACTCATGAGTTCGCAAATAGCGGGGGCGATGAGGGGAGGTTCAGGAGCGATGAGTTGGGGTTCGGGTCCGATGAAAGCCCTAACGACCTGTCCAAGAATGATAGGCATTGTAGTCGTAGAAAGGAATCGCACTACCTTTTGAAATATGCTGGGTTCTTCAACTTTAAGTAGTCGCGGGGGATCCATGTGCAGGGTCCCCGAGCAAGCCCGTAGAATGTTGGCTTCCACCGAAAGGATGTCCGCATACAGCCATAAGAAACAGCGAAGACAAACGACAGACGAATTAAATTGCTTGTGGAATGTTCCTCCTACTTCAAATCGCTGTCTAAGTGCAAAAGTACTGTTGGGACTCGGCTGACGGTTGCTGTATTGGCGAGCGGCACATCTTGCAAGATCCAGGTCGCCAGTCATGGGATCAGAGGGGTGCGTATCGATTCTAGTCAGACATTGATCCAACGTATCCACGGTATTTGATATAGATTGTTCGGCTTCCTCGATGTTGGACCAGTTTGCATCTCCTGGCCATTGCGAGTTACAAACTACCACTCTCCGGAAGACCCAGGGGTCGGGAGCTTCGTGCTTCTCCGAAGGACGAGAAGTCTTCTCAAAGTAGGACCGAGTATGAGTGATCTTTGATTGAAGCCAGCTTTCCATTTCTACAGTGGTAGAGGCTCCGGAGATGTAGGTAGGGGCTGACTGGGATTCGAAGAATGGCTTCATGCCGCTGGCCCTGATGTCATCGAGCGCAATCCTGGTCAAGGGATCAGGATGAGTGGATGATGAAGGGTGAAATTCAATGCGAAGATCGCACTTTAAGCTAGATGTGATGTATTATTAGAATTAATAACCCCCTCGATGGCCGTGATTGATAAACTCAAGACCGGGAAGACTTTGCACATACCAGGTCACCTCCACACAGCTCTGATACCCTTTCTTTCTTCTAGTATTGCAGCTTGGACATCTGTGTTGTCTTTTGGGTAGCTTGTCATATGGTATGACGATACTCATTTCGACTCGATCATTTGCTGAGATGATATTGCGAAAGGGCCTAGGACAAGGGCTGCTTGGGAGGATGCCTCTGTTGGTGTTGGTGTTTCTCAGAACATAAGACATATCTTCTATAAATTTCCTGCCGGCGTGACGTTCGTGAAAGACGCGGAGGAGCCATCCATGCAAGCGCTGGATCCATGTCAAAACCTCCCCTAGTCGACCTTGAAGTGACCAAAACTCACCTCCAAGCTAGATATTTCGCAAAACAAGATCTTATACTCCTTTCCAGAAGCACTTTCAAAGATAAAGTGCTCGCCTAGATCAGGCTCTTGAGGGATGGAAGGCGAACTAGCCGAACTTGTGTTGATACGAGTAGAGATTCGGTCCGTGGACCTGAAAGATCAACCTCGGATTTAGTATCGCCTGTTCTCTTAGGTATTCACCATAAAAGCCTTGAGGGCTACAGGTAACATTTTTCAACTCACTTTCCTTGATGCATTCGATGGCCAGGCATGGTGAGTGGAGGTACTTGGCAAGTCCCAAGGGGGATGTGCCGATGTCGAGCATGTTGAACGGGGAGCGCGGAAGTGCACTATTCAGGGCTTGAAGAGCCCGGCTCTTGATAGAATAACTGAGCTAGAAAATGATAGATAGAGGGCTAGATGCAATGGGAAGAATCTTGGCCCTTTATGGGGGGATGTTCATGCTTCCATTAGCTGCGTAAGGCTCAAAGCAGACAATGAGTGGTGCAGCATATGCCTTTGGCGTCTTGAAGGGGGGGCTGCCACGTCACTTCCATGTCAATTGTAATTTGTGGTTACAGGGCAGAGCAGGCACTCTTGTGCAAGAGCTCGACCTCGAGTTAGCAGAAGGAGAAACCAGGGCTGATTTTGGCTGCACTCCCTTCTCTACCATCGAAGAATTCTTGAGGTGGTAATTTCTTGCAACTGTTGGCTATAGTATTTCCTGCGCTGGGCCTTCGTGGGGCGGAGTGAAACAATTGGCGCCAACAAGTCCACGACGCCGCTGATGCGGTCAGCGTGCCTTCGTCCTTGACCGCTCCAGCCAGTCGTAATATCTGTATAGCCTCCAGTGATGGATCGTAAAAGGGCGGGGTTGGGCAAGGATGCAGTTGGGCGCAGGTGTGTGGTCACGCTCCCCTCCTTTTCGCATCCCACCTATCATGCCGACAGCTACAGGTTTGCCTCCTTTGCATCTCATTTGGTCACTCAAACCAGAGTTCCTGATTTGTCGAGGGGATTGGAGCTGTGCAGCACCAGGGACACCGCTGTAAATAGCGGGTATTCAATCTGAAAAATAGGCATAGCTAGGGGCTTCAACCTCAACTTAGTTGAGATAGACAGGATCTCGAGGAGTTGAAATGGAGGACACATGAGGTAAGTCCATCTCTATCGGGAAGCTGACTGCACCCAGCCAAGTCGGTCAAGAATATCCCTCGCCACCTGTCTTTGATGCGGACATGGACTGTACCAGGAAACTATCTCTAGTGGGAAAACCAACTGAACGCAGGAGCCAGTATTGAGTCGGCCATGGAGATCTCGCTTGAAAAGGGCATCTGCAAAGGCCAAGAGCGAGGCGGATCTCGAGATAGACTCGGCCATCAGGTCGGTTCTTGGGTTTTCCTTCGAGATGAAATGATATATCATGATTCGTACAGCATGGAATGCTGCTGGCACTGTCGTCGAGCAGAAATCTCCTCCGCTGAGCCATAGTTCATCTTGAGCAGATTCCCGCTGGCCGAAATGGAGGGGGAAACAATGCCAAGAGGCCATTTGCGATTCTTGGGCGTATAATCGCTCACAATTGGTGACGGCATGGAGGAGTAAGTCGAGGTGTGGCAATAAGTGTTTCGCTTCTTCATCTTTGTCAGAGACTACGACTTCAAGATTTGATATGTCATAAATGATATCGAGCAACATATCTGTTGCTGTTTTTGTCGATGTTGCAAACGGTACAGTGTACCAGTCTTTGGTGTTGAAACATGCCTCAGAAGCAGTTCGGGTTGATACGTGAGCCTAAAGCAAATATTAACTTCTAAACACATGAGACAATAAGGCAAACCTACCATCATCAGTCTCAACGATCGAAAAATGAAATGGCATGGCCCATCTTGGCAATTCTCTGCTCCTCGCAACACCACCAGCTGACAGCAGGCCTTGAAGTGCATCATCCAACTTCCGATGAAACTCGGGTTCAAAAGTTCGTAGTACATCAACATTAGTGATGCACTGATGTCTTGCTCTGATGATAGTTCTGTAGGCATGCCGATAGATGCCGCGGGCTTCTCGATATATCGTCTGATGCGGCTTCTTTGAGATTCAAGTGCACGAGCGTAGCATTTACCTGCTTCTCGACAAATACTCTCTTGCTTTGTCGTTTGCCCGTAGAACAGCATGATAACTGCTCGGACGGACCAAGCTGTCGTTGAATGGGTGATCCAGGAGGATAAGTATTGTGTCCATGACCGATCGTCAGCTTGTCCAGGTTTTGATGATGCTGAGAAGCACGCGGTGAAGGCGGAGATAAGTAACTCCTCAAACAAAGGCCGTTCTTGAGGATTTGCTGGAAGCTTGTCTTCTTTTCTGTTGCATGCAATGTCTGGATAGTTTGAGACTTGGTTGGATCCTCGAGCAGCATGCACAAGGAATATCCCCTTGTACGCCCCAGGACAAGACTTTCTAAGTCGGCCGCACGGGGAACATACTGGTTGCCTTTCATCGCACTTCTATTGTCAATGTCATCTTCTTGGGAAATGTTCATAAGGTACTCCGTAGTTCACCTTGACTTTACGCTGCAGGCATCTGCTACAGCCCCGGCTTCGACTGACAGCTCGTACCATGACAAAATCTTTCTTGGGTTGGGATTGATACTTGGTAGATTAAAGATCAAAGATGAGGTGAGATGCATCGAGAGAAGACAAATCCGGAGCATCGTTGATCCGACTGTAGTTTGTCAAGTTCACCTTTTCGTGACCGATACCCGACGCCGTCTTAGTTTCACACCAGCTCTGTGCGGGTCTATTTTTAGAAATTCTATTATAGCATATTTCAGCTAAGAACTTCAAATTCAAAGAGTAGAGTACATAATCTCTTTCCCACCAGCTCCAGCTACCTCAAAAATCCTTGCTCTGGGCCGCATTATTAATGGGAGTCAGATAAGATGCTCTCTCTGGAGCATAAAACTCCGCATCGATCGTGGTATCCAAGTTCTTGGCATCATTCAAAGTTCCTCCCTGAGCCAACTTCAACCCCTTGAAGTGCTCAGCGGTTGCCTCCTTCCACAAAGTACTTCCGCAATCAGGGCAGAAGAAGATGGTGAGCGTCATTCCATACTCGTGCTCGGCCGAGTAAGACTTTGTCTGGCCCTTTGTGACGGTAAATTTGTCTTCGGGGATGGCAAAGTTGACGGTGTTGGTGCCTCCGGAGACTCTACGGCAAGGACCGCAGTAGCAGAGAGCCTTGTTAAGTGTGAGCCGGGGATCAAGAACTTAAGGCTAAGGATTATTACCTTCAAAGCAGGTTCTCCGGTGTAAGAGTAAGTACAGGCGCCGCAGAGGCAAGAACCAGTAGTTTCAGATGCCATTGTGAGGGGTTCAAAGTGAGGACGCGATGGGAGTTTGGTGTCTAAGATGAGACCGTAGTGATGAGTTTGGAATCAGGGTTCTCCCAGCAGTATTATATAGAAATATCGTTCAATCATGTCACGTTCATCTTTGACAGATAGAGTGTGTATGAGAATACCCTTGAAATCACTAGTTGGGTAAGCTTTCCGAGATTCGCGACTAGTTCCTCCGTCTCTCGGCGGAGTTATATAAGAATTCCGCACACTGAAATGCCCGGCCTTTCCGTTATGCGAGACACCCGCATTCAACATCTGAGAGCTTTTCCCGCGCGTCCATTATCTTCTTCGTGATCTTGTGTAGGATGGAATTGTGGGGTGACATGACTTGCAGCGAATGTCAGGGTGGCTGATGACATTGCGGGGGCTGCAGCTCGGAAAACTAACTTGATGTGAACTAGCGTGGCTGTCTAGGGTATGGAATCTTGTCATGTCAAGTCTCTTGTCCCCTGGCCTTGTTCGCAGAAACAATATGAAAGGAACTATGGCCCCTCGGGGAAGCCAAATTCTTACCACCTTCTTCCCTTCTTACTTACCGTCTGACACATCATGGCACCACCTGTTGTCAACAATGTGCTCGACGCTATCGGGAACACCCCTTGTGTACGACTCAAGAATGTCGTTCCCGAAGGATGCGCAGATGTCTACCTCAAACTCGAATACTTCAACCCGACCGGCTCATACAAAGATCGAATGGCCAAGTCCATTATTGAAGAAGCTGAGAAGAGAGGTGGCCTTAAACCAGGCATGACCGTGGTTGAAGCAAGCGGCGGCAGCACAGGCTCTTCCCTGGCTCTTGTCTGTGCTGCCAAGGGGTACAAGTGTCACATTGTTACTTCGAATGCCTTTGCACTTGAGAAGCTTCGAACAATGAGTGCTTTTGGAACACATGTGGAGATAATCCATAGTCCATCTGGAAAGATTCACGCGGATCTAATTCCGTCTATGATCCGTCGGGCCACCGAGCACTCGCAAGATCCTCATATGTATTGGACTGATCAGTTCAACAACCGAGACGCTTTCGAGGGATACAAGGTCCTCGGCTCAGAGCTGGTTGATCAATTCCAGGATGGAGTTGATGCGTTTTGCAGCGCAGTTGGAACCGCTGGTATGGCGATTGGAGTCTCATCTGTGCTGAAAAGTCAGTGGCCGGATTGTCGGGTGGCCGTTCTCGAGCCTGCATCATCACCATGCATTTCAGAAGGACGAACTGGAACTCACCATGTCGAGGGTATTGGAATTGGTATTATTCCTCCACTCCTGGATGAGAACTTATACGACCATGCTTGGGCTATAGAAGAGGAGGAAGCTCGAGCTATGTGTCGACGATTGGCTAAAGAGGAAGGTCTTTTAGTGGGAACTTCAACGGGATTGAATGTCGTTGGAGCCCTTCGACTTGCCCAAGATCTGGGTCCCGGCAAGATGGTGGTTACAATCGCATGTGATACGGGGCTCAAGTATATGAATGGCGACTTGTTTGCGCGTTCATGATATCCGCTCGGTTTCTGAGACCAAGATATTAGAGGGAGAATCAATCTGTGAAATATACCACTTCAGCCTTTACTCTATAGATAGTCTCGACGAGAAAGATTTGTTAGGGACAGAGCATAAGTTTAATCGCTCCTCGCTTACTCCATCTTCTAGCTGGCTCATGTAGTCACACTATTCACAACTCCACTTCTTCTTGGGTTAAAGTACTGCGTGTTAATCAGGATATATAGTAGGATGTTCAATGTGGCATTTATGGTGAAACCTCATAAAACCATCATTGCAATTTTCGGCCTCAGTCGAGCAAGCGCGCCTAAGGTAATCTAGTGACCTTCCATCTGGCTGGAGTGCGCCCCTCTTTAAAGACCCAAACTCAACGTTTGGTCCAGACTCTTGTGGCCCAGCTGAAACTGTTTGTAATTGTGGCTGATACTCTCTTTTAAACAACGTCACGATGATCAACAGTCGGCCCTGTGGCTTTTGGGCGTCTTTTCTAACCCATTTCGTGCATGGCGGTTCTTATATGCACTGTTCTACCCAAAACTCCGTCTTCAGACGGCATGATCCAACATTTCTCCCCTCATGCAATTGTTTTTCGTGAAATCGCTTTGCCCGACATGAGACGAGTGTACGCTCTGGGCTTCATCTTTGTTGATGTCGCCTGTGTTCAAAATGCAGGAGTCGTCGTTCCAGGATGTGTGGTAAGCATCGCATCTCAACCGGAGACAACGACGTTCTCGATAACTCAGCTCACATCGCGTCTAGGAAGATTGCCTCGCAGGCACGAGAGCTAGATGCGATTCTGGAGACCCGGCGTGTGTATGCTCACCTTCTAAGCGCAATGAGTTGATGGGTAAACTGTCATCTTGCATAAAGAAGGGATGTAAGCCGGATGAGGTTCTAGGGGCAGACTTTTATGGTCTTTTGTGTGCTCAAGCAGTCATTGGTAGGGCAGACGCGAAGGGGTCGGCTCCGACAACCGCCGGTGCCAATGAACCTGTCCGCGGCGTCGGCCAGGGAGAGCCGGTAACAGAATCATCAGCTCCGACAAAGGATGATTCCGGGGAGATTCAGACAATCGAGGAGTTGTCGAGCGTGAAAGTTACGTCGACCGACGATACCACCACATCGACCACAAACGACCCTGTGAAAGCTGGGTCAACATCAACGACGACGGCTGTGTCCGAAACGACAGCTTCAACGAGCACCGAAAGCTCAGAAGACTCCAGTACCTCAACGGAAGACGAAGAACCTACCGACACTTATGTATCACCCCCTATCTATTACTACCCATCCAGCGGACTGAGTGCCGGGGCCAAGGCAGGTATTGGAGTCGGCGTAAGCTTTGGTGTGATAGGACTCGGCTGTCTTATCGCGGCGATCTGGATCATCAAACGGAAGAGGGCCATTTCAGGCGCGCCAGAAGTAGGCGCCAGTCATAAACTCTCAGTGAAATCACTGAATCCTTTCAGTCGACAGGTCGAGGTTGCAGAGATTGACGGACGACCAGCTCCACAAGAACTGCCTGCTTGATGCGGGGGTGTGGCAAGATTGATAGTTGAGAGAGATGAAAATGCATAATAATGGTAATAGTGTTTATGAGTATGTAGTTATGAATCGCCAGTTATAGCAGACTACCATTCGCATGACAGCGTCACTGCTGCCACTGAACCAAAGCCAACTAACCCACATTATGATCTGATGATTCTATCTGTAGAATACGCAATCAGTCAATTCGATGAACCCTGTACCGTACTGCTGCATGATGTAACACGACCAACAGCTCATTCTCATTGCTGCGAATGCTTGCTGCGACATGAACAGGGGGTTCATTGTGGAACCCCCCCTCTCCTCGGATCTGCAACAAGAGGCATAAAGAGGTCTGTGTTGTCTTTTTATTTTCCCCTCAGTTCTCCGCTTCCTTTTTCTGAACTTGCTACATTCTTTGTCTGAAGATAGTTGCTGCTCATAAAGACATAGAGAAGTCATGTCGTCCCCTAAATCTCGTCACTCCCAGTCGCCAACAAGTCGTTCCCCCACCACGAGTGAGCCCCTTGGAGACGTGTTGGCTCAGGGAACCGAAGCCCAGACCAACAATGGCGCTATCGAAGTCGTACGGTTTCTCTTTCGTAACACGCTCTTTCTGGCTCTTGTATCCTAACCACGGGGATTTCATATTTAGGATAATGATTCCGACTCTTCCTACTCGCTGGCGTAAGTTAAGACGAGATGCTACCGAACAGGCCGACAGGAAATGCTGAGACCTCACAGACCTACGGTAACTGATACACAGTCCTTAAGATCCTCGATCTTGAATTACAAGTGGGAAAATGGACGGCGTTATCACGCTTACCAGGAAGGATCTTATTGGTGAGTGCCCGAAACCTGTAAATTCGAGCTTTAGGCACTGATATTAGACCCAGGGCTCCCAACGACGATCGCCAGCAAGAAGCCGAAGACCTTATGTGAAGCTCATTTACAAATAGTCACATTTGGGTCCCAGATAGCTAATGCCGTTGCTTAGGCACGAGGTGTATCGGATCATCATGAACGACAAGCTATACGAGGCCCCTATCGGAGATAAACCACAGGTTGGTCGTCCATGCGTTCAACTGTTGATGGGAATTTGCTTACGAGAGAGTAGAATGTTTTGGACCTTGGCTGCGGGACTGGCATATGGGCAATGTAGGTTTCTCAAATTCGCCTATACCTCTCGGTGCTGATTGGAGACAGTGAGTTCGCTGATATGAACCCTTCCGCGGATGTTCTTGGAGTTGATCTCTCCCCAATTCAACCTAACTTTGTGCCTCCTAACTGCAGATTCGAGGTTGATGATATTAACCAGGACTGGACATATCCTGAGAATAAGTTCGATTTTGTTCACCTCCGCGGCCTGACGGGTTGTATTCCCGACTGGACCAAGTTCTACGAAGGAGCCCTCAAGTTCGTCCTTCTTCATGAGTGACGTCCTTATCTAACTTTGGACAGGCATGTCAAGCCCGGTGGCTGGATCGAGCACGTCGAACTATGGGGCACTGCAAAGTCAGACGACGATACTTTGAGAGCTGACTCACCCCTAAAGACGTGGGTCGAGATCTTCACCAAGCTGGGCGAGATGACCGGCAAGACCTTCTTCTGGGACCACAAAGCGGCCGAGTCAGTTAGAGAAGGCGGCTTTATCAACGTCACAGAGCGCAGAATCAAGGTCCCAATCGGAACGTGGCCCAAAGACAAGCAGCTCAAACAATGGGGCGCCTGGAACCGTCAATTCCTACTTCAGGCTCTTGAAGGGTTTTCTATCCGTGGTCTTACAGAGATGCTGGGGGTATGTCTTTTCTTATTTATCATTGTGTCGCCAAGACAACGACATCTAACACCCTACGCTGTAGTGGAAATACGAAGATGCTCAACTATATCTGTCGGACATGCGGAAGGAGCTGACCAACCCGAAACTTCACTCCTACCTTGAAGTGTAAGTTTGCAACCTTCCTTTATTTCGAGTTGGATGTATAGTGCTAACGTGGACCCCTATGAAGTACCGTCGTTTACGGTCAAAAGCCCGATGAGGATGTCTGATCTCCCCACAGGACTATCTAAAGGACTGGAAGTAGTTCTCTAATCGGGTAGAGCATTTATGTATGACAATTTCTGGTGGTTAAGGAAATTTTTCTTTTTTTTTAAAAAAAAACAAGGGTGTATCTACACAGTTGAAAGTTGTTGAAGACGACTCCGATAGGTCACAGTGCATGTAGCCTTGCACTTTGCCAACTGCATTGACTATCTGGTATGTCGTCTACAATATACCGAACATAGTGGGGTGTGAATATAAAGGGCCAAGGGCTGGAAAGAATTAAAGGTTTTTATTTTATTTAAAGAAGGACTAGGCCACTGTCTGAAGATAGGTGAGCATAGTTCACCAACCATAATCTTCGCTATGGCCTAAACATACGCCTTTTCCCTCACATCTCAGTCTTTTTCTTTTATAAAGCTGTTAGCAATATTCAAACTTCCCTGTTGTATGATTATGTTGACTCACACCGTGCGTTTGTTTGACTTGCCTTGCCGTGTTAGCTGTCGAGGCAGGCTGGGGAGTGAGCAACGACTCAAAAGAGGCCTGTCATTGTCGGGTCTGGGATGTTTTCGTACGCCGGCTTTCTCGGCCGGTTTCGGGATCTTGGACTTCTACGGAACTATGCTGCCGCATGAAATGATCTTGAAATGCTGTTCTACCACTGATAGGGGGCTGACCCATCAGAGGATTGACATTGATGGGCGGACGGGGGCTGGTAATTGGGAAAACTTGACCTTCATCCGCGCCTGTCAGATTCTCAAAGATTGCCAATTGTTTCTTCATGTCGCGACCTGTGGAAGTGCAAGTTAGCTCCATCCGAAAATTAGACCTTGGCGACGACTTACGAAAGGCACGCTGAGCCATTCGGTTCGATATCCTTCTTCGCTCGCCTGGCTCTGTGATCTTGGTCCAATCCGCATCAGGGTCGTAATGGTTCTTCCTGGGACTAGTACTTCCAGGTTGTGCAGCGTTGAGGCTGGGCAGTGGAGTATGGATGCCTTTAGTGTTACCCGGCTGAACAGGGGGAAGCGCTGTATGAGGTACAGAAAGGTGGCGGGGGTCTGGACTGGGCAAAAGACCAGTGCCCGAACGCACGGGGCTCAGTCTTTGCTTTAGTCCGGCAGTATGGCGGTCAATATCAACGATGGGTTCCATCAAGTCCAGTTGACCTTGAATATTCTCGGGGCTCGGTGCAGGTGCAAACTTGGCCTCAGCGGTCTTCAAAACACGCACTCGGATTCCTGTGGCTCTAGGCTCTAGCTCGGAAGAGCCTGTTCGCTCCATGACGGCGGGCTCTGGTGATGATGAAAAGATCCACTGCTTCTGGGCCGCTGACCAAGACCAAGGATCAGTAGCAGTAGTGGAGGAAATAGTACCACCTTGGCGGATGAGGTCACCCTCAGGCGTGTACTTGTACTCCTCGTTAGTAGAGGAGAAGTTGGGTGACCTGGGAGGAACATCCAAAGCAAAGGGTCCGTTTGAGTCCTGCTCTGGGTGTTGGGATCTGTATTGATGCTCGGCTTGTGGTGCTCTCTCTTGCTTCGTCGCCCTTGATGTGGCTCTGATTTTCACGGGTTTGGTAGAGGCTTCCTTCGGGGCCCCGGAGTCTAGGGCCTTTTGATTATTCAGGAAGAGCTTGGCTGCCTCAATCATTTTCCTGGCCGATTCTTGAGCTTCAAGCTTGGTCAGGGCCTCCCTCTTTGGTTTCCTTGCATCGTTGAACTTCATTCCACCACCGATTCCGTCACCGTCACCAACAAGGTACGAGCAATTGCTGCAGACCGGCCCCCTTCTCCGGTCTTGGTCATCGGAACCACAGGAAGGGCAACGCCAGCGCCAAAGCGCCGCTGGTCGATCGTAGTGGGTTG
Organism: Fusarium euwallaceae; assembly: GCA_002168265.2. NCBI lineage: Eukaryota > Fungi > Ascomycota > Sordariomycetes > Hypocreales > Nectriaceae > Fusarium > Fusarium euwallaceae. Next base: position 389,160 of record NHTE02000061.1, read on the forward strand.
TCTCTGAGACCTCGCTGCGGGGGCTGTCGGGGACCGGCGTGGTTCCGACATGTTCTTGGGCTTGTTCCTCGTTGGTTGCCTTAATAGTGGCGTCGAGCTTGACCTGGCTCTCTGCTTCAGCTTTGCCACGAGCCTTGGCTTCGGCATGTCGGCGAGATTTAGCGGCCTTGCGCTCTGGTGCAACTCGAACTCGAGCCACTCTCCGTACACGATCCGGTTTGTTAGGCTGGGCACGAAGTTCCGCTATGATGTCTTGGCGAGGTTGGGAAACCTTGAGTTCTGTCTTGTACTTCTGTCGAGGTTCCTCCCCGGCCTCCAACTCAGCCTCAGGGCGAGCCATGTTGGGGTTCATCTGGCCCACCTGGTCTGGAGGTCGGTTCTGCATCTGTTCTGGATTACCTTGATGGTCGTTTATTGCGATCTGCTCTTGTTTTTGAATACGCCATCGTCGCGTCGCCTCGTCGAGCTGGCCCGGAATTAAACTGTTGAATTCCTCCCGCCCTTGTGATAGATACTCCATCAGAATCTGGTCGGCGCCGTGCGGTCTAGTCTTGTAGTTCTCCTCCGTCTCGCCCTCGCCATTTCCAAGTTCTGAAACGAGCGCACTACATCGCAATTTGCCTGGTTGGAGGGCTTCAGTAGCCTTTTGCTCCGAGTTCAACTTCTCGATGGCCTTCTTAATCCGAGTGCGGGCCTTGGCCAGAGCCGAGCCTTCATACTCAGCATCCTTGATAGCAGCATCGGTATCCTGTTCAGCCTTAGCACGAGACTCGGCCTCAGATTGTCGGCGAGCTTCGACAGCCTCCCTCTCGGCTTCAAATCTTAGTCTCGCCTTCCTTTCAGCATCTTCTATAGCCTCGTTGTACTTTCGAACTCTTTCTTCCTCGGCCTCTAGTTCGGCTTCGAACCTCTCCTTGGCAGCATTCTCAGCCTCGGCTTTGGCCTTTTCGATCTCCCTGGTAGCCTCTTCTTGAGCAGCTTTCGTATCCTTCGTTTGACGACGGACAACCTGCTGGATCTCGAGCATCTTCTCACTTACTACTGCCTCTGCCCTATCCCGACCGCGTTTTGCTGCTTGCCGGTTGGATTCAAAAACCTTCATCTCGGCTCTGAGTCGATCCTCTTCAAACCGTTCAGCCGTGATCCTCTTGTAGGCGGCTTCTTCGGCCGCTGCCACAGCTTGAGCGTAGAGTCGGGCCCGCTCTTCCTCCTCGGCTTTTTGTTCAGCCTTCAATCTCCTATATGCAGCCTCTCCGGCCTCCTCCCTGACCTTTTCGATCTCTCTCTTGGCCTCTTCTTGAGCAATATTCATCTCCCCCATCCGGCGATGGAAGGCCGCCTCCTTGCCATTATAGATCTGACCATCAGGGCCATGAACTGTCTGCTCCCTTTGGGCTCTCTGCCTTTCCAGCTCCCATTCATGTAAGGTTTTTGAAGGCTGTTCATGACTGGTTGGGGGCTCCGCCTGCAACGAGGCATCATCGTCCTGTTTCAGCCTATCAAGCATACCCAGCCACTCATGTAGAGTCTTTGAAGGCTCTTCTTCCCTGACTGGAGGTACTTCCAGTATATGGGGATCGATCGTAATATGATGTGGAGTGAGGAAGGGGGTAGAACGATGACCTGCAACTTCGACGGCCTCAAGTTCTTGGATCATGTCCGAGCCGTCTTTACACACTTCGTGGATGCTGTCTATATCCGAACCGGAGGTCTCGGAGTTGCTCTCAGAGTCTGGAGCTGCAGGCAAGGCTGAAAGGGATATCTCCTCAAGATGTCGGCCTAGATGCGTTGTGATGGCCAACTTTCCCGGACCGATCTCGTCCCCGCAAAGAGGGCACTTGATCTGAGCCCATGTTGGATCCATTCCATGGTCGAGAGCCAAGTGCTGGAGCCAGTTGGAACGGTTTGAGAAGGTCGAGTTGCTTAGTTGACATGACGTATCGAGGCACACGTACGGCTGGAGGTCCAGGTATAAATGGCGTCTAAGAATGTTAGCTATGGGCTAGAACCTTGAATAAGATCACTTACTTCCACTGGGAGTTGGTCGTCATGGTGATTGAGCGTCCACATGCAATGCACGAAAAAGGCTCGCCATTCTTTGCTTGTTCCGGTAAGGGTGGAATACGGATTGACCGGTTTCCGTCCTTGTAGCTCATGATTGTTTCCGCGTACGAGCTCGCAGGGTTCAAAGAGGTGCCAAGGCCAGAGTCATGGAATTTTGAGCCCTCGGCGGGTTGTTCACCTTGCTCGGCGTGAACTTGGTTGGTGTCTCGTTCGGTCTGGCATCTCAGATAGCGCTGATAGTTGACCATACCAAGGGAAGAAAACAACTTGGTATCAGCTCCAGGGAATCGATGTTCGATCTTGTCGGCAAAGACTTGGTGAGGCACCCATAGAGTTAGAGAGACGTCAGCTTCTGTCGTCTCCGGCTCTGGGTCCGTGGCCGGATCTCGAAGCATCGGGTCCAGTTCGATGAGACAGTCGACGTCCGTCTTGAGATCCTCTGCCAGTTCATGAACGTCTGCAGTGCTGTATTCGGATGTTGAGTCGCTGGATGAATCGTCCGCGGCATGAGAAAAGTTGACTTCCTCCAAGATGTTGCCGACTTGGTCACACAACCCTTTGGTCTTGGGGTTTGAGATGTGCGCTACAGGGACCAGACCTGAGAATCGTTAGAGACGGTAGTTGGAGAATGCATGATATTACTGACGATCAATAAGCGTAGAAGAAAGATGGGAAAGCGTCTTCATCGTGGCCTGTCTCAACTTTCGCGATCGCTGGAACTTGTCGTCCAAACTCCCACTGGCAACTCCATGACCATCGGACCAGAGCGAGAAGCAGCTGCGACTTCGATCGAGGCTAATGAAGATATCCCTGGGGAATTTCCCCTTATTGGAGAGAAGGAGTACAATCTCCCGGAAGAGCGTATCAAGGGCTGCGGTAAGCCGTGCTACAGCGCTCTTCTCATCAGGCTCTGGGGATGGGCCGCCGGGCTGGCGCCCACTCTGCCGAGACTGCCATTCACGAATAGCAGCCTCTAGGTCGAGAGCATCCTGTGTTCGTAGTAACGCCGCCATTGAGTCTCAGGACATCAACAGCGAGAATGTTAGAATGAACAGCTTGAAGAGAATGGCTGTTGGAGACTGCTAGTTTCGCTGATTACCGTAGCCACCCACCGAAGCTGAAGCTGCACTGCCCTCACAGCCTGCATACAAATCACAACGCATCAGCTCAGCCGCACCTCAACAGCCAATCCTATGGCTTGAAATGAGACAACCTCCACCTTGCCAAGCGGTTACATGTCGCATAATATGTGCCTTGTGCAGTCTGCCTCGGGCTCCCAGCTGCGCCACTGTCGGATTATCGATGGGGGTTGAAACTGGAACAACTGACCAAGGTGCAAACTTGCTTCTCTGACTTCTGTCGCGAAATCCCTCTGGCTTGTCGAATGGATTAACCCGCCGATTTAATCTGACCCTTCAACGTCTTTTCCCCCCCTAACGCCGGCAACATGGAGCCTGTTTCGCTGGCGCTGGGCATCCTCCCCGTGATTGGCGGCTCAATTGGCGCCTACAAAGCGATCGTCACAAAACTGAAGATCTTTTGCCATTATTCCCGGGAGGTCAAACGACTCCGACAACGATTCGATCTACAACGGGTGGTTTTTCTCAATGAAGCCGAACTTCTTCTCTCCGATGTCTTAAAAGACAAGGGACTCGCGAAGAGCATGGTCGATGGAGAAGGCCAATCGCGATGGGATAACTCTGATCTTGAGGTGAGCGTTCGAGATCATATGGGTCGGAGCCTGGACTCGTTTAAGGATGTCATGGAAGAGATTGAGACTACCATGACGGAATTTCAAGAGGGTTTGAGCTGCTTCAGGCAACTGGAGGCCGAGAAACAAGAGGTAAGGCTCTATGCCCTCTGACGATGATGACCCCGCTGACGGCAACAGGACGAGAGTGTAAAAGACGCTGTAAAGAGACTAAAGAAGAGAGTCAAAATATCATTTAGCAAAGACAAGTTTGACGAGCTTACGAGCAAGCTCAAGCGATCCAACAAGGACCTCGAACGCATCCGCAAACAAGCCCACGATATCAACGCCAAGGACACCGTAAAGTGCGTGGTTAAACCCTGCTGCAAGGTAGAAAAGCAGCCTCCTCGTCACTTTCCGTCGTTTGGTTCCATACGGCGAGCTTCACGGGCCCTTCACGAGGCCTTGCTGACAGCTTGGTCTAATGCCTCGGAAACGCATCTTCGGCATTCCTTAAGGCTGTTTCTGGATGCAAAGGGAGCCGAGGAGGTGCGGATGAACTTGGCAATTCTATGCTACGGGCATCAGATGGCACATGAGTAAGAACGTACCCATGGGCTTCTCTGCAGACAATTAACTTGATTGCAGTATGGCCACTCCCGAAGCGAACCTCATCCGCCTCCGCGTCCAGTCGCGTACCCTCGAATCCCTATCCTGGGCCGGTCCAACTGGCCTATTAACGCCAGCTGACTCAACGGCCTCGATCGACTCGCTACAATCCGAGGAAGGCAGTAGACGGAAGCGGCAGAGAGTGCGATTTGCGCCGTCGCCATCTGACGGTGTCAAGGATGCCCAAAACGATGTCCCCGACCATTCTTCTCTGATGCCCAAATGTCCAGCGCCCGACTGTCGAGCCACTCCAGATCCGGATATACTTGAGCTCTCGGGCGATATATGCATGGAGATCAAGCGTCGCTTTACTCGTCACTTGATCTCACAGACCCCGAGTTGTGTGCCTCCATGTCTGGGCCATCTTGACTGCTCAGTGGAAGAGAGCTTCAGACATTCTTTTTATCCGTCACTAGACGATGAATATGATCACACAGAGTGCCAGGCAACACTGAACCCGGAAGAAGTTATGAGAATGGACGACATCCTTGCGAAGCCAGTTGACAAGAGACTAACCATTGTCCACCAACTCCACCTAGCTCTACAGATCGCGTCGGCTGTGCTCAAGTTTAGCTCAACACCATGGTTGAGAGATTACTGGAGCGTCCGCGACCTATACTTCTTCCATGGAAGCCAGGTCGACGAGTTATCTACATCTATTCAGACGATGCACTTCAAAGTCGATGTCGTCAATTCGAAGAACCTAGACTATGTAGATATGTCCTTGCCCAACACTTCAATATCCACCCTTATGGACCGAGCGACAAGGAAGTATGGCATCCGAAACATGACACTATACAGTCTCGGAGTCGTTTTGTTGGCCATCGGGCAATGGGCGCCGGTTGATCTCAACGACGTGGAGGAAGTGCGTCGACTTGCGGCTGAGCCGTGTCGCTTGGGACCGAGGTATCAAGAGCTCACACAAAAGGTGTTGGACTGTGATTTTGGCTATGGAAAGGATTTGACTAAGCCTAGGCTTCAAGAGGCTGTGTACGAGAATGTGCTGCTGGAGTTGGAAACAATGATTGAGCGGTTAGATTTGAGCAAGTAATCGTCTAATTGTCAAGTTGACGATACAGCAATCCGAGACGTGTACGATAACCTTTGAAGTACCACGCCCACAAGTCTCGCACGTGTCCTTGTCTTCTCTCTCTAGCTCAGATTTCGTCACATGTCGTACAAAATAAGCCACTACGCCAACGGCAAAGGTAGAAGATACCTTCTGCCAGTTGCAGAGGCAATTAGGCCTTATACTGCTGCTCAAAATCATACGATGTCCCGGTACTAAGTAGTAGGCCGCGGGACTCACTAAATTCCATTAGTGACTATAAGGCTACAAGCTATACCTTGCCCTAGTATTATATTATTAGCTATTAGCTGCCTGCCCTACTTACATAACTGCTCCTTCTAGTCACATAAATACCAAGCATTTAATATCGTAATACTTCTTTCTTCAGCGTATAATAAAGAGTGACGAAGTATCGACGCCACTGATAGCTCTAATTGGCCCTAACCCCCCTTTGTGACCTGCTTGGAGCCTTGTGGTCACTGATGGGATATGAGACAACAGTTAAGTCACGTGTTATCAACGCAGGGCCTTATTTAAATCAGGAGGCCCCCGTTTTTATTTGAACATTTGTCAAGTCCTCTTTAGGTGCATGAATTTGAGCCGTTTTCAACCAACTCGCCTACTTTATCTACCTACACAAGGTATCCAAATCTATAGCAGCAAGACTGTCATCACATCCCATTTTCTACTTAATATCACAATGAATCTACTTCAATTCCCTACAGAGGTCCTCCTCCTCATTCTCCGCCTGCTTGGAGCCGCATTTTTCCGCGATGATATTCGACGACTTATGGTGTCCAAATTGTGGTATGAGCTCGCCAGGCCGATCCTCCTTGAAGACCTTGTCTTCTCTGAGCAGTCACTTCAGAAATTTCTCAACGTGGATATCAGTTCATTGGTTCATCAACACACAAGAACCGTAAATTTCGCCTTGGATGGTGTCCAGGATGACAGGGCGGCGGCCACAGCATCACGTCATAAGCAGCAACATATACTCGCACAATGGGTAGCAAACGTAGGCGAAGACTTGATCTCGCTTGCCTCCATTCTACAGGACTGCAGGGATTTACGCAGTGTCGAGTTGAAACCAGGACCAAAGTGGCGTGTTAACTGGGTGATGTCGCGGACCTGGTTCTTACCAAACGCGCTGATCTCTCTCCTAAATGTTGGCCACCTTACTTGCCTCGAATTCGACACTATTAGTACAGGGATCGGTGGTCCATCTCGAGGGACCGGTGGTCCATCTTACCGCGAGACGTCTCACCTTTGCGACAATATCAATGTGCTGCTCCCCACCCTTCGACGACTGCGATGTCGAATGAGAAAGATCTGCCCAAGGGTTCTAATCCCTCCCGGAGATGATACACTTTCCAATCTCGAGGAGGTCATCATCAACTTGAACTTAAATGATCCAACCCGCCGTACCCCACTTCAGCACTCCCACCGATGCGGAATCTTTGAATCTGGTTCACCTATGAGGTGGATAACAGACATGGAGGCGGGAGCAAAGGAGTTGGTGAATAGAATGACAACGCCGCGAGTTGTAAGGATTTTGTCATGCCCTCGTTCTGGCGACGAAATGGAGTCTTTTGATGCCATTGCAGGGCGTCGGATGAAACTTGCGACTGGTGCAGCATGGGATGCAGACGGAGAGGAGGTGTTTGGAGACGACGACGAATGAAGAGGCAGATGAAGACTCCTGACCAGTTCTTCATCTAGGTGGCTTTGACTCTCAAATGCAAGGATGTTCAAATCGGTGGTTGTTTCATGGAAGCTCAGAAAAGGACAGGGGGAAACAAATAAATTGATACGACAGGGAGAATATGATAGCTATATGACAGTCACGTGTCTTGGTTAGTACAATAGGAGCATACTACGGACCTCAGTACCATCCCGACGGCTTGTCTACCAATCCAATGATGTCCCGCATGTTGCTTTGATTCCCTACCTACTTGACCGAAGTCGTAGATATGGAGACGCTCCCGAACTGACTCCACATTTCCGCTCCGATATCTCCAAGTGGGGCCGGTATCCCCGGGCCCTAAATTTCATGCTTCAAGCCGGTAGCAAAATGGCACATCGAGCCCTTAGGGCACAAGGAAAAGATGATGAAGGAATTTCCATCACTACAAATAGCGGTCATCAAGCTAGTACGGATTGGATGCATTATCAAGGGGCACAATTATTCACATTTCAAGTCAGCAGGTCGAGTTCAAGGCTTCAATGGCGACAGTCGAGGTGTAGAGTACATGGCAATACAGTCCGTCCCTACCCCTGAGGACCCAGTCCTGTGCGGTCTAATCCAGCCCCGAGATTGTCTACTCGTCAATGTCCTGGAGAACCTCGACGTTGGCCGAATCTCCGAGCTTCTCACGGAGCTTGTCTGCGAGCTCCTCAGTACCCCTGCAAAGTATTAGTAACAAAGCCTGTGAGAAAAGACGCTGGTTTGCTTACCTGAGCATGTACATGGGAGGGAAGATGAGAGGAGAAGGCAGGAAGGCGTAGTCGGAGTTACCCTCGACGAGGCTGTCTTGGTGTTAGCACGAGAAGATCCGGCCTGTCTTTCTTGCAGACTTACTCTCGGATGGTTCGGTCATCAATGGGGTTACCGGTCTTGGTCCGGACTTGGATCAACTTCTGGAAAGGGGGCTCCTGTTAGATCGGATAGGATTTACCATACATAGGTCGGACTCACAGCCATGATGAAGGTTGGTGGGTTTGATGTGTTGTGTTCGGTGTTGGTGTTGTGTGTTGTTTGAGTGATTTGTGCTGGTGAAGATTGGAGTTTGAACGACGGGAAAGCTCAACATTTATAGACAGAAGGATGGCGGCCATTATTACTATAGACAGTGAGATAACTCTCAGTTTGACTCCTTCTCATCTCAAAGAATACGTCATCAGTATAGGTACTCCCCAGGCCAGTCTCATCGTGGAGTGAAAGCTCCAGGACCTCCACCTTGCCAACAAATGCAGGACTACAAATGGGGCAAACACGGCACGGCCCGTGGCGGATTATCGCCAATAGGGTCCATATGGAGCTAAAACCTTCGACGCAAAAGGTCCACGGAATGATCTAGCGATGAAAATCATCTCCAACGATGGAATGCTACACGTCAATGGTTGGCCCAGACGACGCTATCAAGTTCCTCCGCAAGGAATTTCGCGCATGTGTGTTCCAGATGAGTGACACAAGCGATGTGTCCATCATTCGATATCTTGACTAACGTGTGGTGGGGGGGTTTTACCGGTGGAGCGCATGTCTCACTTAATCTAGTGCCAAGAGGACCCTAATATCGAGGCAAGCAGGGAACTAATTCGATTCAAAATCACTCGTCACCTCTTTTCTGCCGACAGTCCGATCTGCACTTCACGGAGCACTCAAGATGAAATGAGTGAGCACAGGATGCCCTAACGCATTCCCGGATGCGGTCTCTTGCGTCTGGCCAAGACACGGGAGAACGAGACATTGTTGACTCAGCATATCGAAGGCTTCAATTGGTTTAGTTACGCCTCCATGACCGCCAACATTGACTTCAACCTCGTCATCATGTGGGCATCTAAGACAACTCTCCGCGCCCTCAAGGACACAGTGCCCGATTTTGTCCGGACATAGTCAACAATTAGAGTCTCTAAGAGGAAATAACAAAGAAGGTAATTGATGGCTTAATTACTGTTATCGCCGCTTAAATGGCCATAAATCTTGCCAAGGTACCTAATAGTTGTCGGGAATCAACTCACGCCCCTCGAAGCCGCTACTATCCGAGCCCATCGGAGTACCCTAAACGGGACGACTCGACACGCAGGTCTCTAGAAGGAATGTTTCACTAGAATCATCGCTCTTATATGCTCGCCTTGTGTCTTCAACACCAGTCGTACTCTCGGGCTACGAACCGAACTACGAGTGAGGCGAGTTCTCACAATTGGACCCATGCATATTGGAGTCTTAAATGATAATTACAAAACTGTTCTCCGACATTCTACGTAACTAACACATCAAAACGCTCTGTGGTATGGTGTTATCGTACACAGCCACATCCGTGATCCACTCCTTATCAATCCAGTAATACGTTATGAAGGTCACGGCCACCGCAGCGACCACTTGCTCCCCGGTGAACTCTCCATTAGCAACTAATGGGACATCAAACCTCCAGTCTTCCAGATCCAGATGATCTCCCTCTTGAGCAGCTACTCGTCCAATTGCCTCGCAGTCAAGCACGCCGTCCTTGCAAATCACCCGCGTAGTCAAAAACTCGGACACTGGGGCCCTCTTGACCGCCTTCAAGATACTCCGCGAAAGCTTGCCACAGTATAGCATGGCCCAAGCGAGATCCTGCGGCTCATGCTTGCTGTCACCGGTCTTTGGCTTCAAAAATACGTCTCGCAAGACCGAGGCTGCCTTGGCGAGTAGCCGCATGTCACCAACAGAGAAGCACGCCCTTGCCTTCTTGCGAGTCCTTTGAAGCTCGTTGCAGAGATCCATTGCAACACGCAAACATTCTAGTCTTTTGGACTCGGGGGCTAGCGAGGAGGACGCGGTAGAATTGGTCCCGCTTGAAGTTGTCCTGTTGGGCTTGACCTCCTTCTGCGGGACCGGTATGAACTCTGAAGGGAATACCTCTTTAATCACATTTGACTGGTCTTGAATGTCGTGGTAGACCTCACAAATGTCACGATAGAGATGGTATGTCGGCGAGAAGTAGAAGCCATCTGGCCGCAGAAGCATCAAGGCTTCCTTGACCAACTCGAGAAGTTCCCAGCCCATGTACAGGTCTCCGAGGTTATGGGGATACGCTTTGTGATCGACGTCCTCGACGTATTCACGCTCGTACTCTCGACAGTTTGTTACGCTCAGACCACGGTTGTACGCTAGCTCCCCTTGCACTGACACAGAGAGGAGACCAGGAGATGGTCGTAGTTGTTGTTTCATCTTGCATGAGTCTAGCTTGTCGCGCAGCATAGCGTCGAGAAAGTCGGGGATGTCATCGTCACCGCGGCTAATAGCACGCTGGCTCATGCCGGGCCCATTGCGTTCGACCTCGCGACGAAGTGCCTTGGGCTGCTTGTCCTTCTTCCCGAAAAGCAGACGCATGATCTCCTCATCAGAGTGATCGTTGGTCATCAGATCATCCAACAGGTCCTCCTGCTTGAGTTCTGGGTCGTCGTCTACTTGTTGCGGTCGCTTGAATCTGTCGGTGCCACCAAGGTACAGTGCTTGGTTGTTGGCCAACACAAAGCCGTTGATAGAGTTCCAGAGTCGAGAGCGCAGAGAATACGCCTCACGCGGCAGATGGGGGCTTTGCTTATTGTAATAATCATGCAATTTGGCCGAGATCTGGTTGTGTAGCGGCATGCGGCAGCGGAACTCAGCGATGCAGCCATTGGTGCTAGACCGGAACTGCAGCCACCCTAAGGGGCCCGACCATTGCATGGGGAGCGGCATAGGGGACTTGAAGCTCGGAGAATCCTCGTGGGACTGGAAGCCCAGGATAGAACACATGCCGACAAGGTCCTTGCCGGTCCAGCTCATAGGCACAATGCCATTGACAAGTTCAGAGGCGCCTTGAATCTCGTAAAGACGGCTGTCGGTGGGAGACAAGCCCAGGGCCTGCATGAAGTTGACCCAGCTCGTATTGGCCTGGACCAAAGACTCGGCCTTCTCAACACAGGCATCCTTGCTCTTGGAGAAACCAACAGGAAAGATAAGGTTCGGCTTCCACTCCGCCTTCACAAGGAACTTGAGGCTGACTGTGGGTGAGGAGATGCGACGTTGAAGGCCAAATAGTGCCCACTTGGCCACGGTTGTTTGCCAGGGACCAAGCGATCGCCATGAGAGGCCGAGGCGATACATGCGATTTTGCGAGAGAAGTTGCATGGCTCCGATGTAGACGGTAAGCAGAGTCACAATGCCAATGATGGCGGCTGCCAGGGAGGAGATGGCCGATACCCAGTCTGTGGCGTTGATATCGTCTGCCATGGTGGGAGAGGTGCTAGTGCGCTACCAGGAGAATGAGTCAATCTATCGATATTTCTACCTTAAGAAGTAAAGTAATATCTTGGGCAGGGAAACAATCACCTAATGTAATAAAAATCGAGTTTTACAACACTGTGCCTCTTACGGTTTGCTGGTAGTTGACATGGGGTTATTGGTTCTAGTCCCAGCTCAGCGAACATCACCATCCTCTTATCCTTCCTCCCTTCCCATCCTAACAGAAACATGCACTGCCTAACTAGGCGTACTTATGAAAACTTTTCTTAATATTTGGTTTCTCGGGCTTGTCGTCAGGCAGAACGACAATACCAACCGGGCGTAACTGGTCCAGCCATTGGGTTGCCTTGCTTCTTCGAATGTAACCCAACATATGAACACTGGAACGTGGCTGAGAGTACATCCCGCAAGGGTGAGTCATATCATTTGGTATACAACGCTCATCCCATGTGCCAAACGCACTCTGAAGAAGTTCTCTAGCGAGAACACTCATCTCTTTGGCTGTTTTTTGGTGGCGAGGTGTGAGCATTCCCGCATGTTAACATTACAGACGCTTGTGGGCTGTGTGTGGCTATGGAGGGAGGCATTGGTGCCTGAGCGTGGCTCTGTGTACATGTCTTGCGCTTATTGGATGCCACACAGGTGGCAAATGTCGTAAGAGCCTGTTTTGATACACTTTCAGAGTTGAAACCAACACTTCCCAACTCTCAGCGCTGTTGTTATCCATCCATAGGCTGTTGAGCGAGCCAAGCCTTCACCGTCCTGCCACACCTCCGCGAATTCACGGTACACAGGATCAAAATTTTGAAGCGGTGAGAGGGAAAAAAGAATGTTATGGTCGTGTCTTCGCCATCTCAGGTATCAAGTGGCAAACATTTCGCGTTTTCATCGCAGCAAGGCTAAATCGAACCAATTCATCATGAATTTTTCGCATCATATTGTACTATTTATCTATCTTCCTGTCAAACGATAGAACGATCCAGACTCAGCCAACGACATCAGCACTTTCCCATCTTCCTCTCGAAAAATCCCGATCCCTCACAACCCAAATCTGAAGTGGCACTTCAGGAGCCACTCAAATCATGACTTCACCTCCTCTTGAGCCCAAAATCATTGGGGGCACTCAAGACGAATCTGACCTGCCAGACTTGAGTGTCCCACATGATTCGGCTCCCGGCCGTACAACCAGTATCATGTCAATCCATGCTGTTCTCCAGGAGCCTCTCCTGGTGGAAGAACGAGTCTACGATTCCCAGCATGGGGCACCTCCAGTCGACACTGAGGCTGCTGATGCTTACATCCAGGCCGTCTCAGAGGTGTCAGATCATGCGCCGCTGACAGGCTCAGCTGCTCCTTCGAGTATACCCCAATCAAGCACCACCGAGGGGTCGACCCCGCCTGCCCCACCTCAGCTCATCCTTCCTCCTGACGATTCACCTGCAATCTCCCGCTCGGAAACACCCTACAGCGATGTGACGTTGGCAACTACTGCAGTCTCTGAAAACTCAGAATGGAGTCCCAGTCACTCACCGAAACCCGTCCAAGACTCTCCGCCGCTGTCTCCCCAGTCCTCCAAGTCCTCCGACCACGATGATGATCCCAGTGAGCTGGCACTCAGCGTACCAGGCCTCCAGCTTCCAGACTCGAGCGCCGACCATTTTCCCCGTCATCGGGAAGGGCCTATTCAAAGTGGCCGCGTACAGTCCAGTCCAGGGTCCCCAACCCTTCGACCGACCTTGCCTCCTCATTCAGATACCTCGAAATCCTGCCCCGTCTCCCCACAGCTACAGCCTTCCGTGGTCCCATCGAGTTCGATCCCGTCACTTCCCAACAACCCGTTCAAGCGCAAGCCCTCCAAGGCCGCACAGGAGTGGGCCCGCCGCAAGCGTTGGGACGGCGAGAAGAGCGACGTTCTTGACGAGCTCATGGGATACCAAGGACTTGAGGAGGTTAAGCAACGGTTCTTGGACATAAAATCCAAGGCTGATGTCTGCAAGGAACAGGATCCAGATGGGGAACTGAACCGCTTGAAATCGGAGCGATTCAACATCGTGTTTCAAGGCAACCCAGGAACAGGTGAGTGCAATCTTGTCATGTTCCCATCAACTTGAGCAATGCTAACCTTTGTCTCATCTAACAGGAAAGACAACGATCGCTCGCCTGTACGCCAGGTTCCTAAACGAGTTGGATATCCTTGATTCGGATGAGTTCGAAGAAACGTCCGGCATCAAAGTGGCCACTGAGGGTCCCCAAGCAATACGTCAACAGATTGAAGAAATGATTGAGGAAAGCGGAGGTGGTGTCCTCTTTGTCGACGAAGCTTACCAACTCACGGCTCCGTACGTGGGCGGTTTTGGGCGACAAGCACTCGATGTCATTCTGACAATGATGGAAAATCACATTGGGGAACTTGCCGTCATCTTCGTTGGGTACAAGGATGAGATGGAGCCCTTCTTTGAACACAACCCTGGCCTTGCAAGCCGCATTCCATACACCATGAACTTTTCCGACTTCGACGACGCCGAACTCTGGAGGATCCTTGCCGACAACATCAACAAACAGTATCGTGGCCGCATGCGGGTCAAAGACGGCCTAGATGGATTGTATATGCGCATCGCCATCCGCCGCCTTGCTCAGGCCCGTGGTAGCCGTGGCTTCGGCAACGCCCGCGCCGTTGAGAACCTCCTAGCCCGCATCACAGAACGCCAGGCGCAGCGAATTTCGAAAGAGAAGCAACATTTTGTGTCCAACCCTAACTACTTTTTGTTTACCCAAGAAGACCTGATTGGACCGGATCCTTCAGTGATGGCCAGCCAGTGCACAGCATGGCCTGAGCTGCAGAAGCTCATTGGCCTGGACCAAGTCAAGGAGTGCGTGGAGCGGATGGTGGGCATGATAAAGTTCAACTACCAGCGCGAGCTGCGTGAGGAAAGCCCTCTCAAGTTCTCATTAAACCAGCTCTTCGTCGGGGCGCCGGGAACGGGCAAGACCACGGTGGCCAAGCTTTACGGACGAATCCTATCTGACTTGGGGTATCTTAGCAAGGGCGATGGTACGTATGACCTCGTACTGGAGGGACATGGAAACTAACTTGGCCATAGTTTTACTCAAGAACCCGGCAGACTTCATTGGAGAGTGTCTAGGCAAGTCCGAAGCCAAGACAAAGAAGATCCTGGAAGCCAGCGTGGGCAAGATCCTTGTCATCGACGAGGCCTACATGCTCGATGCCGGCGATCCCAGCAAGGACCAGGACAAGTTCAAGACAGGCGTCATCGATACTATCGTTTCCATGATCCAGGGAGCCCCCGGTGAGGACCGTTGCATCATCCTCGTCGGGTATGAAGACAAGATCCGTGACATGTTCCACCACGTCAACCCTGGCCTCTCACGCCGCTTTCCCATCCAGCGGCCTTTCCGTTTTGAGAACTTTACACTTGATCAGCTGGAGCAAATCTTGAGATTCAAGATGTATGAGCAGGACCTGGTCGCCTCCGACCTCGCCATCCGCACCGCACGAGACATGTTCGAACGTGCCCTCATGCGACCCAACTTCACCAACGCCGGCGAGGTCGATAGTATACTAGCCACAGCCAAGATGAACTACGAGACACGCCAGTCACAAATTCCTCTAGATCAACAGACCTTTGACTCCCGACTGGAGGCCGTTGACTTTGACCCTGAGTTTGATCGCGGTGAGCGCCCGGATCTCAACTGTCATAAGATGCTCGACGGACTGGTTCACCATAGCATCATCGACAGACTTGCGGGGTACCAAAGGCGTTGCATTAAGTCACGACTCCTAGGCCTTAACCCAAGAGACCAAGTCCCCTCGAATTTCATATTCAAGGGATTTCCAGGTACGTCCATCCCCTTACCTAGAACCCCCCTATAACTATCAATCAACATCGCATCTATCGCTATGTATCAATCACTCTAACTTGTATGAAATCACAGGTACCGGCAAAACGACCACAGCTAAGAGTATGGGCAAGATCTTCTACAACATGGGTTTCCTTTCAACCAGCGAAGTTATCGAGTGCTCAGCTACAGACCTCTTGGGACAGTATGTGGGTCATACGGCGCCCAAGACGCTCAAGAAGCTCCAAGAAGGCATGGGTCGCGTTCTGTTCATAGACGAGGCCTACAGGCTCATGTACGGCGCATATGGTGCGGATGCTGTTGATGAGCTCGTCGGTTTCCTCAGTAAGCCCACGAACGTCGGTAAAATGATCGTCATCCTCGCCGGCTTCACAGCCGATATGCACCGACTTATATCTCTGTATCCTGTGCTATCAGGTCTCTTCCCTGAGGAGATCGCATTCGACCACATTCCGCCCGATGACTGCATCACCCTACTACGCCGAGAGCTGGCCCAAAGCGGCTTCCACAGCGACAATAATTTCCTCGACGACAAGAGCTCGGTGGACTACAGCAAGGCCAAGCGACTATTCCACATCTTGGCACTTATTCCCAGCTGGAGCAACGCCCGTGACGTCAAGAACCTGGGCAAGCAGATTCTTGGACGCTTCCTCGAGACCAGCCTATCTGATGGCTCTCGGGAGCGGGTACTCACCGCTGGCATTATCATCGAATGCATGAAACACATGATTACGCAGCGAAAAGACCGTTTGGCGACTATGGACCCCGATGGCAATGGATGCCTTCCTCAACAACCCTCTCTCGGGATTACAAATCCGCGCCCCGGCTTAGAAAACCCGCAGCTGGCTCCTCCTCCTCCGCCAACGAAGACCTCAACCTGTACTCCTGGATTGCACGATAGCTGCGCTATTGGGAGTGGTGTCGCCATCGAGACAAGCCATGAAGCCACCGATGGCCACCACAACCACCAGGCAAGTCTTCCGCCAGCTACAGCACAGACCCAGAAGAAGCCCGGCGCGGACTTTGACGGCGAGCACCAGCATTATTCACCCGACGGCGCAGAATTCCGGGAAGAAGGTGTGTCGGACGCTGTCTGGCGTGAACTCCGTATAG
Organism: Fusarium euwallaceae; assembly: GCA_002168265.2. NCBI lineage: Eukaryota > Fungi > Ascomycota > Sordariomycetes > Hypocreales > Nectriaceae > Fusarium > Fusarium euwallaceae. The sequence continues at coordinate 405,630 of NHTE02000061.1, forward strand.
CACAAGACAAAGATAGCGTCAAGTACAGAGAGCTCAGGGCCGAGGAACAGCGACTGCAACGAAACTTGCGCTCTGCTGAGGCTGTAATGAAGAGCTGCAGCGATCAAGACGTCGATTTCTCCGACAAGGTGGCGGCTTGCGACGCCCTTCGAAACGAGTTGACGGACGTCCAGACCCTTTTGCAAGACAAGCAAAAGATTCATCAGGCCCTTCAGCAGATGGGCCGATGCGTGTATGGGTATTGTTGGACTAAGGTAGATGGGGGTTATCGATGCGAAGGGGGGTCGCACTTTGTAACTGATGCGGAGGTCCAGGGAAGGACGGCATAGTTGTGATGAGAGAACAGGCTTCGTCCCTATCGTCTGCCTTAGAAGAACATTGGGGATATAAATTGCTCTTACTTGGCTGTGAAAAAGTTGGGATTTGTTCCAGGGTATGCGCAGGTAGCCTTGTTTATGATAGACCGATGTTCTGTTGAATGAATACAGTGGTAGATGATAAGAATCCCCGATGATGGAACCTGCATGTCATTCCAACAGTTCCCTCTAACATGAGTTAAGCTTCTATGTAGTTATAACCTGGGTGATGGCTATAGCTTATCGGTCTTAGATACTATCCCAAATAAAGAATAACGGTTGTTTTCAGCCTCTCACGACTAGCCAAGTCTAGTGGCGGAAACAACCAAGCCGATTCCACAAAGGCATCCGAACTGGCCTAAGGGGGAACTCTCCCAATGGAACCTTCAAGACTTGATGACACCCCGGGGACTTATCTCGGCACAAGACACGGCATTTTCTGGCTTACTCTCCGATCCATTTCCCAATCTTCGTCAGCCATGCAGCAAGAGTTTTCCCTGGACACCGAATCACAGCTCTTCCGTCAGGCGTATTACTGCGCCTCTAAGTCGAGATCCTTGGCGCTTGGCTGCTTACTTTTAAGTTAAATCACGGCCCGGGGTTGACAAGGCCGGAAGCACCGGAGAACATCAATATCCTTGCTGATGCGACATATACGCAACCAATTCCACGCGTTTTATGTAGGCTTGAAAGTATGCTAAGATTACTGGAAAGTCTACTACGTAGTAAGGCACATGGCTCTCTTCTAACGGCAGTTGCCGTTATTCCGAGATGGCACAATGCAGCCATTTCATCCATATACGAACGCACTAGTAAACTTTCAAGTTAAATTATGACAATCCCTCTTTCCCCAGTCAATACTAGCCTCTTTATGCAATGTAGATGCACTTTCCTTAATGAAATACAAGCTCAATGCCGGCGTTTTATTTCTGGTTGCCATTCTCAGTAGTGTGTCAGATCGCTCACTTCATCCTCTTCGGTAATTTGAGCACTGCCACTCCTTGCCAAGATGTCATCTCTTCCCCGCGACTCGGCAGTTGTCCCGATTAATCAGACCCTTGCCGTCACAAAACGGCGCACTTGGACCAACTGGGAAATGGGGGCCCCGCCGGTCAAAAGCTTACTTCACAACCAAAAACCCTTGCCCTGGAATGATGGCTAAGAACCCTAATAAATAGAGGCAAACTCAATCCATCCTAAACGGGGCTTCAAGCCACCCGGCTACCCGGGAAAGCCATTCGGCAATCCTGCAAGATGCTGGTCTTCACTGGAAACGTGAGTAAAATGACTCTTGGTGTCATGTGTCGTAATATTGCCCAAGATGAGAGGATATGTCTCTGCCCCCGATGCATCCTTGAGCGTAGCGAGGTATCTATATCAGACATCTCCCGCGGCTTTTGTGGTAGGTAACACCACGTCTTTGGCAAGCCATCTTCTCTTTGCAGTATTGGTATCCAAGCTGCTGTACACCCATCTGAAGCCGCCATGCATCTATCCAACGCCCGTCTGGCTGTCTGGGCCTCATTGGTCCCTCACGTCATATCCTATGCCTACAAGCCTCCCTCCAACACATATGACTATGACGTGGCCATCATTGGTGGAGGCTCTGGCGGTATCCACGCAGCAATTCAGCTCAAGGACGCCGGCGCCAAGGTCGTCGTTATTGAGAAGAAGGACCAGATTGGAGGACATGCCGAGACATACACCGATCCTTCTTCAGGTATTCCCGCAAACATTGGTGTCGTCATCTTCGAGGACACCGAAGTCGTGAACAATTACCTCGACCGCCTCAAGGTTGCAAAAGCCAAGGGAAACCCGGCTGCTGAAGCTGGCGCCGCCAAGCTTTACGACTTTTCGCTGGGCATTCCCATCCCACCTCAGACTCCGGAGGCACAGGCTGCTTCGCAAAAGGCCATGGCCGACGCACTCAAGGTCTACTCCGAAGAAGTTATCCCAAAGTACCCCTGGGTTGATCAGGGATACCTTCTCCCTGATCCCATCCCAAAAGAGCTTACTCAGCCTTTTGGAGAATTCGCCCAGCAACACGGCTTTAGCGCTTTCCTGCCCAGCATCGTTCAGTTCAACTGGTATCCCGGTAACATCTCCACCATTCCTACGCTCTACGGCCTCAAGAGTCTTGGTCCCGGCCTGCTGAAGAGTATCGCGGGAGGGTTCGTCTTCCCCGCGTCCGGCGACACACGAACCATCTACAAGGCCGCCGCCGCCGAGCTTGGCGACAGTGTTCTTCTCGAATCTACAGTCGTGCATGTTCAGCGCAACAAGAAGGATGGTGTTGTCCTCATCGTGCAACAGCCCAACCACGCTCCCAGAACCATCCGAGCCCGCAAGCTCGTCGTTGCAGCACCCCCAACTCTCGAGAACCTTCACCCTTTCGACCTGGACAAGAATGAGTACAAGCTCTTCTCCAAGCTCTCTGGACTCGGCTATTTCGCCGGCATTGCCGACATCCCTGGCATCAACGGGAGCTTCCAAAACGTCGGCGCCCTGACGCCTTTCAACACGCCTATTATTCCTGGCAGCAACGGATACTATCCCTCAGGCACACCTAATCAGGTCACTCTCGGTGTAGCATTTGACACCACCGACTATACCGACAGCGAGGCCGAGGACATCATCCGCAGGGAACTTGGCACACTTGCGGCTGTAGGTGCACTACCAGCCGACGCCGCGGAAAAGGTCACATTCCCCTACGTCTCGAACCACGCGCCTTACAACCTACGTGTTTGCGGCAAGGAGATTCGTAATGGCTACTACCGCAAGCTTCTCAAGCTGCAAGGTTCGCGCAACACTTACTGGACCGGGGCTACTTTTGCAGGACACAACAGTGGGTTGATTTGGACCTGGAACGAGGGTACTGTGCTGCCTGCCCTGAAGAAGGATCTTGGTCTGTGAGATTACGATTCGGTGCAATAATGTGTTGTCGAGCACCGGTGTTGACTTTTGTATACTATTCTTCCAAGCACATAGCGATGCGTTATGTGATTTTCACATTATCTTCTCAGTGCATATTAATTAGTTGGATATTTACAATTCCAGTTCCAGACCATGCATAATAGTGGACTCACTCAAAATAGGCGCCCGTGTCCTGTTAAGCCCAGGTGATAGAGAGCTTACAAGAATGAATGCAGATCTTTGTATGAATCTATTGCCATCACCTCTAGAATCTTATAACCCAGATGCCTTCTCATCCCACGTTGATTCCTCTAAAGACGTAGATTGCAATCATATAGCAAGTCGCGCTAACAAAATACGGCATCCCAAATGCCATGCCACCGATTCCAATTCCACGAACCCAAAGCGTAGCCATCAACGGTGCTCCAAGAAGAGAACCAACAGTCTTGACGAGCATGACGATGGAGAATATGTGACTCTCCGGGTTGGAAGGGTCTGTCGCATCACCAGTGTAGGGAGGACATATGGCAGGTGACTTGAGCAGCGAAAGCGTAAATATGGGCAGCGCGGATCCGAGAGCATACACGAATAGCGAGGGAATCAGTATCCAAATCTCAGCAGCCACGGCGATGCCGAGCGCTCCAAGGACAGACACTATGAGACAGAAGCTGGCGTATCGAACGTTTGTCTTATCAACAGTCGAAGCTGCCTCTTGTCCAGGCTCGGCTCGTGAACGCAGAAACTTGGGGATGATCCAGGTGAGCAGCGTGAAGTTCACAACCGCCTTCCCAGAGAGGAGATATCCGGCGGCGGCAAAGGTCCAGTGGTAGCGTCCCGAGATGTACTGCACCAGAAGCTTTGTGTCGGAGCTAGCCAGTGATGTAAGCATGAAGCTGATGAGTAGGAGTGTAAAGTTTCGTGGATGGCTAGTGACGATAGTGTAAATAGTCTGTAGACGGTCTGTAGTGGAATGGAAAAGTGATTTCCTGTCATCTTGGGCCTTGAGTAGTGGTGAAGAAAGGAGTGGTTCCCTCTGCTCTTCATCAGGGGATTGTCTACCCTCAGTAAGATCGCCGTGAGATGGGAGCAGATATATGGTGGGGATAGCCAGCGACAGGAGGAAGATGCCGAGCCAAAACGGCAGCCAAAGAGAGAGAGTCATGGTGGAAGAGGCCAGTGCTGGGCCGAGAAGGGCCACGACATAAGAGACAGAGCTCATGTATCCAAAGTATATGGCCCGCTTAACATGGTCATCGGTAAGGTTCGAAGCAAGGGCATACGTAAGAGAGTTGAAGACACAATCTCCCCCGAGAACCGATAGTGTCGGGCCTGCAACGATTGCTCTCGTGGGAAGGAGGTGCTCGAAGTGACCCACTATAACAGCCCATAACAACATCAAGACTCTTGGGACAAGGTTGAGTCCCAAGATAGCACGACGACCCCACGTCTCTGCCAAGAAACTCAGGGGAATCGTCATGATAAAGTCTGTGGGAGATCAGTCGAAGGAGCGATTTTAGCGCGGAGATGTCATTTACTCACCTCCAGATACCCAGAGAGTCTCCATAATGCCTTGTATCCGACCCAAGCTCTTTTCAATCTCATCAACCTTGCATAGTTTCTCATCTATGCTTCCATCCGGTTGGATAAGGGACGGATCCGTGCTTCTGTAGTAGTCGCCGCAGAGTCGCCTCTCGATAAGTCTGTTCAAGGGAAGTTGATACAGACTCATAGAGAGATTCACAAGCAGGACCAGGGCCAAAACCGGAGTGATAGGCCGGGCCTGACGACGCCGGTTAGGGCCGTCCGGAGAAGTTGGCATATCAGCCATCTTATCACGCGCAAAAGCAGGTGGGATAGTATTAAAGAATCATCGACAATATTTGCTTCGATACACGCTCTTGGGCCTAGGATCAAGCATTGTGCTTCACTCTGAGTCTATGCAGTTGACGCGTGATGTTGTTGGATTAAAGTGAAGCTTATCAGCAAGAAGCTTATCTCGCGTTGAGCACGTGAACATGGCACGTGTCGGCCCGTGGCTTGGCGAAGCTGAAAGCGGCTAGCCAAAGATGTAAGCGCTCCAATAGATAAAACGGAAAGAACCAGATTTCGAGTACTTCATGCTGCATAGTGCATACACCTACTTTTGAGTACTTCTTAGCAGATGCTATTGAGGTCTACGTCCCCAACCTAGGTAGCATCAGAGAATGGATCCCCGACACCTGGTTGAGTTCCTAACTCCCCACAGAAACATTTACCAAAGTACCATTTATGAGTGAAGTCTAATATGCCCCATGCTCCTCATGCGTGTTTATATCTACATGTAGTTGGACTAGTTCACAACCAGTCTTCCCATCTGCTTCGGCGCATTTTTCTTCATATCTGCCATTGTATAGGGTAGGTCATTATTATAGGCTGCAATGATGTCAAAAGCCACCAGCCACAACAATAAAAAAACAGTTATCAATACATGAGGGTGTAAAAACCCAACACGTAAAACACCGTAACCTAGGTAATTATAGGGTAGGTCATCCTACATAGGTAAGTAGGTACCTGAAGGAACGTGTTATTAGTGTGAATCTCGGTGAGTATTGCAGATGACTTATCGTCACTCTGAGACCAGCCAGTTTAATGACGTAGTTTTCTGGCTTAGGGGAGTGTGCCTGGAAAAGTAGATGTTTTTTTTTCTTTCTTTTTTTTAATAGGTAGACGAATATGGTTTATTAGAGATGCGTTCACAAAAGACGCCATTCCGGAAGCAACCACCCTTCCCGCTCTATTTACCCAATAGAATATAGGTAGTTTAAGTTAAGCTCGGGGGACCTAAGCATTTTCAAAGAGCTCCAGACACCTTTTATTTAAATGTGAAGTCTTGCAGCACAAACTCCCCCTCCTCTTGCCTCTTGACCATCTCACCGCGCATCATACCCTCGAAGCAGCAGTCCCCTACGAGAAGATATTCGCCCCCATCAGGACGAATAACAAGAGGCGAAGGACAACCGTAGAGTATGCACACCTCGTCTTCCACACGTGTCCCCGGCCGCACAAACCCCATATACCCGCTCTCGGTGATTGCAAAGGCCCTTGCCGCCCACAGATATTGCAGCTGAGTTAAGAATATGGTAATAGACATGGCCGCCGAATCACTGTCGCCAGTCTCGTGGAAGGGGATTAGATAAGCCTCGCCAGTATCTCTGCCGTCTTCGGTCATGCGGGTTCCAAAAGCTGTCGTGGCTTGCTTGTAGAGTTGATCGCAAATAGCCTGATGCGCGACTGAATCATCTGTCTGCAAGACGTCTTTGATGAGGTCTTCGCAGCATGCAGAAAACAAGTAGCTCAGAGCAGGGTTGGCCTCGGCGGCGATGAATTGCAATGCTTCTACCATTGTTGGGTTCTGCCCTTCTCTTCTCCTAGCTGCGTACTGATTTTTAAACTTTTCGGAAAAGTAGTGCGTCAGAGAATGGACTCCGAGAGACATCATGAACCCTGATGCTAGATTTGTTTCGGCCTCCCAGCTTGGGTCAGAACCCTCAAAAAAAGGATCGTAGGGCTCTATCAGTAGCTGAGGGGGGAATATAGCCCTGAAGAGGTCCTTGTAGATATCTGTTTGGCCATCCTGTTTCCAGTCATGTGCTCCGAGGAAGAGCGCGATCGAATGTAATATTAGATTTTCGTTGGAGGAAAGAATCCTAGTCATGTCCCTTATCTTGTCAACCGAAAACCCCATAGCGGTGAGGTGCTTGCCGCTAACCGAGTATAAAGGACCCTTGGAACAAGAAGCATCGAGTTTGTTTTGATTGCCAATGCCTTTCATGAAAATAGGGTACGAATATGGGAATTCCGAGTTGCCGATTTTTCGAAAGTCAGGGATCCAGGATGGGAGGTCCGAACAAGCTGGATCCTGAAATGTCCCCACGCCGCCCATAGTAATGCAGTAGAGACTATTATAGTGGGCTATTCCTCTCGTGACGAGATCGCGGTAGAGCTCCGCTTCTGAGAGGCGATAGTTAGGTTCGACAATCCTGTGCTCCGAAGGGATCAGGTTCAGCAATGCGTAGAACTTGTCGCGTATATCAGTAGCCTTGTATCTCTGTGTTCTTGCAAAGAGAGTGAATATGTCTGAATGGGCCGGCGAGGTTTGTTGCGACCTGTCTCCAAGAATTTCATGCCAACCAGTCTGCCTCTGGAACTCAACCATGTAGGCTTGTCCAAGCGAGGTGCCAGCTCTGACATCAATAAATTCTCGGAGAGGCCCAAAAACATCGTCACGCCAGTCAGAGCTTCCAGGAAAGTCCAGCTGCAATCTATCCACTGTGTCCCAAAAGAATAGGAAATACTGTACGTTGGCCATGTCAAAGGTGTGGCGGCCGCAGATGAGGTGACATTTGGAGGCGTAGCTAAACTCTTGAAGTACCCAGACCCGGGTCCAGTAAGGGTTCTTGAAAATTTGCTCCATCGCTTGCCTGTTGGAGTCGCTGATGAGAGAGCCTATCTTTTCCACCATAAAATCATGCAGTCGAGGAAAATGGGTCGAAGTCGATGTGACGTTCCGAGCGTCAGATTCCAACCGTATTACGTCTATGAGCTCTCCTGCGTATAAGAGCGACGTTCGCATAAAAGTGAAGGCCTTCTCGGTGGAACTGAGCTCCTCCCCAAGCCATATGAAAACGATCTCAGCCCGACTGTAAATCTGGCTCATAAGGGGAACTTGGTGACTTTTCTCCTCATCATCGCTCTGGTTGATGCAAAGAGCGTCTGCCCAGATGTACTCAATTGTGTCGTCCTGATATAAGCGTTGTAGGGCAGTGGACAGGTTGTGGCCAGCCGGTATGTCCTGGCCATCTACCAGGATAGTGCCGGCAAGGTTCGGGCTACCCCAAGTGTAGGACAAAGCTTTGTACGGCGGCGCCTCGTTGAGCTTGAATGTAAAGAGCTTGAACTTGGCCGGTGCCCGTGTTCGTCGTCGTGGTGGGCAAAGCAAGGCGCTTAGGAAGGCGACAACGGCCATGGGAGTGGTCTCTTCAGGAGACAATTTTGGAGGGCTTTCGATTTGAATTAGCCTGATTTCCTGCGAGGGGTTGTCTAGAGGTTGGTAGATGGAAGGATTGGGAGCGTGGCTGCTCATCTTGGATAGAAGCGGGCGGCTTGATGGTGGGACATGGAAGAAAGGGAAAGTAGATGTCTATGGTCCTTTGGAGAGATCAAGTGAGGCAAGGCGGTACCTCTTCTAAAGAGAAGCATCACCGGTATCGGCAACGTGGCAGTTGGAAGAGGCGGGGTTCAAATATGGCAGATTATCTGGAGTGAGGCTGAACTGGACCAGTGGCTGTCACGTGTGCTAAGGCTGTTTCAACCTAACAGAGTAGAAGAATGAGGCTGTGCATGAGTGTGTGTGAAACATAACTAGCCCGATTCATTGCATTCCTCTAAAGACAAATTCCTCCACAGTCCGATCCGCCGTTCTCAGGATCACAGTCATCACTCGGATCGTCATAGCACCAGAGTCCATCCGGACACTCCAATCCGGCGAATCCCCCGCACTGGTGTAGCTTCTTGGGCGCGCAGATTCCCGTCATATCGCAGGCCATTCCGCACGAGTTCGGGATACGCGAGTCGTCGATGCAGCTTGTACCCTTCTTGCATGGCGGCGGGGGCTTAGGTGTATGACCGCCGCAGGTCTGGTATTGATTCTTGAAGTAGCACCTTCCGGTACAGCGGTTGAGATCGGTGCAGTCGGGAGAGTCGGGGATACATTCCGTATCCTCTGGGCAAGGGGCAATCTTGAGGCCACATGCGCGATCGATGCCCTGCTTTGCAGCTGCGAAGCTGGTGAGGCCGAGGGCGGCGGCGACGAGGAGGTTCTTGATGAGCATTGTATTCTTATTGAGTGAGTTGGAAGAGGTAGGGCGGAATGAGTAGAGAGGATTGAATGGTTGGTCTCTACGGACGGGACGATCAACCTCTTTTATACCTGGTCTTGTGCTATAAGCTTAATCAATTCCAACCGTGATTCATCTCTCTGAAACACGCAAGTAAGACAAAGCCCTTTTGATCTGCAGTCAGCTGCCATAAGGCCTCCGACAGTCCGAGACTGTGATTCCACGATGAGCAAATGAAAGGATCAGCCACTTCGTATAACCGCGCCATATGCCTTTATTCGCACAGAATGATGACGCTGGATCTCAACGTTGCACGGAGCTGACAAGTGAAACACTGTAGCTGTCAGAAAGTCGGCATAATTTACCCCGGCGGTGATCGCCCGTGCAGATGGGGGCCCAGTTTTTGAGGCTGGGTCCATTCCAGATGCTGATCATCTCAGTCTCCGTTGTTACTCGTCGCGATGGACCGAAAGGGGGGGTGTGATGCAACGTTAAGGTGTTGTGAAACGCATAGACCAAAGATCGAAACCTAGGGTTTGCAACAAACACTGCAAGCTAAAGAGTCTATTGTTTTGATATTAGATTGACAAGCCATGGTGCGCCAAATCTATGTAAACAGTCACACTAATTACCCACGCCTATCCCGCCGTCCACTTTCAGAGTTATTGTCTTCCTCAGTTGATTTGAAGTAATTACCGACAGAAGTTTTCCACTCTTTTGCTTTACTGTGAAAGTCGGCCTTGTATCCCTTCCATTTGTCGGCTATGATGTCCCCTGGATTCCAGTCTGGCTTGAGACGAGAACCACCAAACAACCAATACAAAAACATGGGAGTTGTGACGCCATCGGAGGTTTTATCAGAGTCCACTCCATTGGAATCCCGACCGGGTGTCACTCCGTTGGAAGCTTGACTAGGTGTTACTCCATTGGGAGTTCGACTGGATATCACTCCGTTGGAAGCTTGACCAGAGGACTAGAATGAGAGTTAGCTGTGCATTCTTCATAAACTCTTTCTCGTGAATTCTCACTTCGTAGCTCTTATCTTCGGGAACTGAATAGACCATTTTCCACCTTCGCCCAAATCGATAAACTCGCTCAAGTTTATTGTCGTAAGTGTAGTTCTTTCGAATCTCACACCGGACGTCGGCCCTTCTCATCCAATTAAACCAATTTTCTTGACGGAGGATTCCCTTTTCTCTGTGCGTCGCTGCGGGCGTAGAGCTTGGCGATGTCGTGTCATTGTTGTCACTCATAACCGGCTCGTAAAGCCTAGAAGCAGCCCCAAAGAAGAGGACATAGTATGCGGTGCCGACAGCCAGAAGGGCAACTACTATGACCGGGAAACCATAGCCTGGGAAAGCGGTCGCAGAGCCATCGGTCCCTTTGTAGGGACCAACTGCATTAATGACAAGGATCCCCGCGTTGAGGAGGATGTAAAAGGGAACAGTTACAGCCAGAAAGAGCCGGACAATCTTTTTAAACCAATTCCCAGTACGAGTGCTGGGCAGCCGGAGAGCCCTATCACGAGACTTGAGGTGGTAGAAGCCTACTCCAAGAATTCCTAGAAGCTTGTAAGTGATGGCGCCGAAAGGAGATTGGGGGGGAAAGGACCTTGGAAGAAACAGTGGACGTAAGTCTGGATATATCCGGGAAGTCCGACTGCTTCTAGAGTGGTGGGAAAGGCAGCAGAGGCTGAAATGACAATGACACTCATGATCCAATGAACGATCAAGCCTCCTTGTGGTGCCTTGTACCAGAACTCATCTTTCGGCGGCTCGCTTGGAACCAGGGGTGAAGCTTCATCAACAGCTTGTGGTGCCTCGCCCGTGTTCTCATACGCATACTCAGACCATTGCCTGTGTGATACCGATGATTCGTCATCGGGTTCACTGGACGTCTCGTTTGAAGACTCATCCTCAGCCCGCTCGCTGCCCCCTCGCTGTGGAACGTCAATGACTCCCCCATTCAGGACTTCACCCCTAGCCCTCTCATTTCCAGCCTGCCCCTCCTCAGCCTGTGCATCTCCAGCCCGCTCATCTTCATCTTCATCTTCGTCCGGCTTGCTGTGAGTCCGCTGCAATATATCATCCTTCTTCAAGTATCGAGACCACGGGAGAATTTCGGCTTGTCCAATGACCTGCTTGACTAGTAATGATGTTAATATGATGTAGGATGAGCAGCATGTGTATGGTTACCTCTTGAAAATGTATAGATGATAGCGTTGAGACTTCCAAAGGAGGAGATAGCTGCCATAACGGCCCACGCCTGCCTTGCCCGGATACCACCTCCTGTAAACTGGAAGAGAGAAATTCAGTCCTGGATATTGATTTATGGTTATTGGGGGCGTATTATACCATAGGGGGATAGTTGGCATTCTCGTGGCCATCACTGATATCTTTCCAGGTTATTGCCCGAAGCTTGAGATGTTAGGATCCGTCTAGCTAGATCATAGTCAAAAGGACTACTCACGAATAAACCAACGATGATGAGATAAAATATGCCAACAGTAAATACGGCGGCAATAAAGCCTCGCCGCAAGATCTTATGTTTGTTGGGTGGAATCTCGCCGGCGACCTAGTCATTACAGTTAAAGGGTACGCTCTCAGATGCGAGAATAGCGGTCAAAAACGGATTTGAGGAAAAGAAAAAGTCGACTAACAAAAGTAGCGTTCTCCCATCCCTCAAAGCTGAAGAGAACAGCAAGCAAGGCCTTCGCGAAGGCCAAATCTGCTGGCTTGCCTATTTTGGAATTGCCCGCCTGTTCAGCTTCAGTAGGGTGCCAAACACGCCAGCCGTCGGATGCCTTTTTTGCTGTGCCTGCAACGATCATTAATCCAAAGAGAGATAGGAGTTTGATGATGGCAAGCGTTTTGTTCATGCTCCGACCAAAGCCTGGACTAAAGTACTGCAGGAGGCAGATGAGAGTGAGGACGTTGACTCCAATGAGACGCATGACGTCTCGGTTGATTTCGTTCGAGGTTTCGTTTTGCTCCTTGTTCTTGTCTCCAGGACTGCTTGAGTCGGTGTTGCCTTTGTCGTCGATACAGAGAAGAATCATGCGCCCAAACTGCAAGCTGTTGGAACCTGAGTTGAAGAAGAGAATAAAGGCGATTGAGTAGATGATGAAAGCCCATAGACCATCGCCTAGAATGAGGCACATCTGCGTCACACGCTCTTTGAACCAGACCCAGCAGTTATTTCGGTTCGCGGACCTGGTCTCAGCGTTTGAGGTTGATGGAATTCCGCGTCCTTCCTGATCCAGGTCCGATAACGGGTTACCGTCTGGATTGTCACCGGCTGGCGGTGGAGTTATCGAGTCTGGTACGCGCTCGGATACGACGGAGGTGATTTCGTCAAGCTGTAACTACTGTTAGCGGTTAAAAGCATTTCCAAGGGTGATGTAAACTAACGTAAATGAGCTCGCCGCCATTGTATGGTAGCACCTTTGCAAAATCCAGATAGATCGCCATGCTAAAGCCTTGTCAGGTCAAGTAACAGATATGCGCCAGGTAAGAAATAGAAAAAACGCACATACCTTACCACAGAATACATGAAGCCTACAGCAAACAGACCAAGAGTAAGGGCCTTCTGACCAGTCATCAAGAAAACAGTAGCAGGCGTGGTGTAGATGCCTGTGCCAATCATCTTGTTGACTATAAGCGCGAAAACATCAAATGTTCGTAATTTACCCCTCTCGGGGACATCGTCCCTCGTTTCAACGGCGCGTTGTCGTCTATAGTGCAAGACCTTTTCGGGTCTGGGATTGGAATTGCCATCCGTCGATGCCATCCTGACTTTCGTCGCTTCGGCTTGCTTTTCTTCAAAGTATCGGTATACAAAATTTGGAAAATTGCAGGGAGAAAACGGTATTGCATGAAAGACGGGACAAGAAAACAAAGGGGTCGAGCATCTGGAGCCAATGCATCATCAGGCTCTCAAGAATTACAAAAGGCCAGTGTTCTACACCAAGGCAAGGCAAACAACAATACCAAGAACCGTAATAAGGGCGGCAAAAACGCCACATCCACAGCCTACTTTCCCCCTTTCCTTTTTCGCCAGTAAAACGAGATCAGGCTCGGGACAATTGAGGGGCGTATGGGGTCATGGGACATTCATCTGCTGCCAAGTCATGCCGCTGCCTGGCACAGGGACCTCGGTTAAGAGGCGTGTATCCTTATCAAGAGATAAGGCGTTCAACCAACGACACAAGAGAGCAACAAAAAGTGCAGTTAAAGCCTGAGACCAGTTGTGGCTTGCTGTGGCCCACACCTTTGTTGCCCGAGGCAGGCTGTGATAAAACAGAGGCAACCGTTCGCGTGACGTGTGCAGGCAGCAGGCTGCGAGCAAGTATTGGAAAAGAACCACTCTCGGAGATACGGATGCGCAATTGCGTGAATAATGACGAAGGCCTCAAAGGCTGTGATAGCTGCATATATTACGATGCTGCTAATCTCCCGTTGCAGAATGAACTTGAACACTCTTGCATTGAATTCACTTCTTTTTAGAAACCACCAACATGTCCTACACGACCGCAATAAAATATGACGTCCTGGAGAGCGTTCTAAAAGCCTGGCTACTCGAACAGTTCGGCCCCGGCGAGACCGAGTATGGAACCGTCTGGACTTGTCAGGTATCCATCACAGCACCGCCCAGGCAGATTGGAGACTAACAAGCATAATTCAGCTGGTCGCAGCGGGTCACAGCTCCATGTGGCAAGTGACAGCGCCTCGAGAAATTACCAGCGTATGTACCCCAGCAGGGCAAAGTCGGCTGTGGCTCTGTTGAAGCTTACTACGTTTCAGGATGAACAGGACCAGCTGAGGATTCGTGCGCAGCCAAGGAGAAGGCGCACTTTCGACCGTCGTGGCTAAGCGCTGGAAATGCAGTGTGGGCACACGGCTGACAGCGGTGGGATGACCCCAGAGCCTGGTTGTACAGTTTTATGCGATAGTGATAGTTTTACGTACAAGCCCTCCTAGAGAAACTACTCAAATCATTGAAAAGACATCTCTTCCGGTGCATCAAGTTCAGTGCATAGCTTCATCTATTTTAGCGACTTCAACATCAAGGCCTTTTATACTTTGTAACCGTGTCAATGATCGAAACCCTTCCATGGCCGCGAAAAGACGCGAAACCAGGCGTACACGTGGCGGAGATTGTCCGAGACTTGGTTGAGAACTGTCGAGGGCTTTTTGCACCCCCATACAGCAGTCAGCTTGATATTGAGGTTGCAGAGCTTTCTTCACGAGGTAGGAAGAAGCAAGTTAGATGCGATAATTGCCGCTCTAACATCAATCATCTGGACAGGAACCGAGACGTTCTCTTTCGACAGCGAAGGTGGACTTCGAGAACATCTCTCCATCTACCACAACACTGCTGCACAAGAGACTCCAAATGATGACGACAGCGAAAACGAGGACGAAGACATCAAAGCTTCAATATTGTAAGTCATTTTCGTTCCTTTGCTACCTAGGAACCAGAGCTCATACGTTATCCAGCCTGATAGAGCCAACGTATGGATGGGGCCATCTACTAATTACACGCGATGGAATGTTAAGCATTCTCTCTTCCCTGGAAGCTTCTCCCATCATTTACCGCTACCTCACAGCTTTTGGAAGGAAAGACTTCCCCAGAGACGAAGGCTTTGCCGGCTTTGACTCGGACATTACGTTTGATACCTCTGGAACCTTGGTGTCTTTCGGTATGTCTCACCACCACACAAGTTTCAACATGATAGATGCTAACACCAAGCGAAACTAGAGTCATGTTACATGCTCAAGTATGTAGCTCTGCGAGAAGATGCCACGAAAGGGACAAATCCATGGTCAATCCGCCACGCTCTGATTCACCAAAAGATTGACCTTAACTCTAAACGGGTCTCGAGTATTCTCGTGAGGCTTCCCGAGAAAGTTAGAGATCTTTTAGGTGATCTGGCAAATACAGATGATGGAATAAGTGAGGTCGCTAGAGACTGGACCTGGCTCCATATCGCGTGCTTCAGCAGTGTCGATCATGGTTTGCGTCAGTTCATCAACTATCTAGATGAGGAGATCACCAAGGTTGTGAGTATTTCCACAGTTCCTCAGCCTTGATGATAGTTCTTACATGAATATTCAGTTTGATCGTGTCATCATGTCTGGCGTGGAACCGACCAAACTCAATGAGTTTGATTCGGTGGAGCAGACAAGCAAAGACTTGAAGACCCTTCAGTACCTTTCTGACCAAGCACGAAGACTCATTGCATCCATAGAGCTGAACATGGAAACGATAAGGTGCTTACAAAAGGAGTTCCTCGGCTTAGGAGCCATTTCTTTACCAGAGTCACCTCATCGTCCGTCGGTCGAGATGCTCTCGGGTGTCTTAGAAAAGGCCCAACAAGAGCACAAATTCAGTCTCAGAAACGCATCTTCCGTGCTCGATCGCGCGAAAGCGACCTCTGAACAGGTGAGGAGAGGCGAATTCCTAGTACAATCAGTCGAGGCTAATGGTCGCAGCTGCGGGATACAGCAGCTCTGAGGAATAGTGAAATCACGAAGATGAACTCGGAGGTGGCCAACATGAACACATTGGCCATTGCCCAGCTAGCAGAGCAGTCAAGTCGCGAGACTCACGTGGTAAAGACATTAACGGTCCTTGCCTTGGTGTTTGTGCCGGCTTCGTTTGTTGCAGTATGTACCTCTAACTCCTCGGCTCTCTGACGGAATGCTAATAATGTACAGGATTTCCTTCAGATGGGGTTCATCAGTATGGAGCAGGAAGATCCCATGAGGTGGGCTGCTACAGCCGACTTGAAAATCTACGCGACCCTGGCTATCCCGCTGATAGGGGTAACAATGCTCATTTACGCATCCGTGGAAATGATGCAACGAAAAGGGAAATAGATTAGTCTAGTAGAGGCTAGGTAACAACATGATGCATCATCTTCTGTTCTTTCGGGTCTTCATACCAGTTGCAAGCTTTAGCTTCTCAATGTCACCTGCGTAAAGTTGTTAATAGTCAATTCGCTGATAAAGGATAGTATTTCCCTCTTACCATTTTGAGCTCCCTGGGATGATCCCCCCGTCGTCGCGATCGTCATTTCCTTCACCTTCACCAGTGTGTTGTCCGACTCATGCTGTAGCCGGAGTGCGGGAGTTGTAAATTTCGTTTCGCTCCCGCCGGTTTTCTTATCCCAGGGGTCGCAGGGCTGATACTTAAACTCAAAGACGTCGAAATAGCGATGTCCACTCTTCTCTTTGTGCGATATTTGTACCTTGTCTTGCTCACGCTTTGCGAGACGGAAGTCCTTCTTGCCGTCGTTCACTGCCTTGGAGTTAATCACCTCTCCCCTGTCAAAGGACTCGAATTTGGCTTACGCGGAATCTTGAGAAGACTCTTCTTAGGGCAGAAAATCACCATGGTTTCGTCCTTTTGGCTTAAAGGTTCAGGTGGACCTCTGCCAGTCCTGGGTAAATACTTCGGCTGGATGCTTGACCAGAACTGGACGGACGCTGAATCTAGCGTGTCGACACGTGGTGAGCCGTACACGTCAAATTTAGCGGTTGCGTCAGAGAACCTGAAGCCTTGTTAATGAAAGATCCACTAGCTTTATTTCTAGCGCTCACTCAAGGTCTGAAAAGATTTCTTTTTGCAACAATGCGCCTTGGAACGCGTTGAGGTCTGTGTTCGCCTCTTGTTAGTAGGAGTTAGATAAAGTTCAATGATGAAAACACCTCCCTTTGATAGATGCAAACGTAAAGACTAATGCTTTAGATGACGATGTCCTCTTGACAAGAAACAGGAGACATTCGTATCGTGGCTTGGATCCAGGCAATTTCTGGAAGAGATAGGTTGGCTTGAACGCCCAGTCAGAGAGGTTGACTGTATCGACACACAGATATTATTACGGGTCTTCAAGGGAAATTCGAGGGTGTGCTTCGACTCACTGTCTTCTTCATACGCTTTAGACTCTGCGCCTTCCTCAACAGCGTACTTGAGGACAAAGGTTGGCACGGCGGTGTGCCCAGACCGTTCACTCTCATGACTCGGTCGTTCGCGCTCGGGACTTGGCCGTCTCTCGAACAGCCTGAAGCGGCATTTCCTCTTAAGTTGAGGATTCCCATCAACTTGCTTGACTGCTTCCAGTTCAATACCTTCCCTACACCGTCGTCGTCAGCATTGCGGCAGGATAAGGAGAGATGCTCGGGGGATGCTCACATCTTGATAAATGACACAAGCCGGTTGTTTTTGTTGATCCACCCAACCTCCCACAAGTTTTGGTCTTCTGGAGGGCTTTGTTCCTTCAGCTCCCAGCCAGGGCCGTCGAGCTTCAGGTTCCCTCGATACTCCTCTTTGGCATTCCGCAGCCTGAGCAGGACATCTTGAGATGAAAGTCTGGAGGAATTGTTGTGCTGAAACATGGCAAGAAGCAATTCCGCAATGCTCGATAGGTATTGGCCTATGGCAGATCGGGCAGAGCCCTTGGCTTTCAAGGCATCTATGGTGTCCTTGACGCATTGCTTGACACCCTCCTTGTCAAAGGATCGTTGCTCGTAACCGCCCCCTTCTTGGCATTGAACGAGTTCATCGCGAAAGTGTTTCAACGGGGACTCCTTTCCCTTGGGGTTCACAAGGCGAACCAGCACCTCGGTCATGATACAAGCCAGTGACCAGATGTCCAACTTGAGAACCGGGGCAGGGTCGTTCGTACATGGCCGAAGTAACTCCCCACGCTCATCCGGCGAAAGCTTGGATTCCGGAGCAGCATACCTGACCTCGCCTCCCTGGTATTCAGCTTCAAAGACATCTCCAGCCTTCATGATCTGAATGTAAGAGAGGCCAAAGTCCCCAATCTTGAGCTTTCCATTTGCCGTGACAAGAATGTTGGCCGGTTTCAAGTCGGAGTGGAAACCGATGACGTCGCCACTGGTGCGCTCGGATGGATCCTTTATCCCCCCGTGTATGTGCTTCAGGGCGTTGGTGACGCCAACCATCTCTTTCCAGAGCCAGTGATGGGGAAGTTCTTTACTGCTCTGGAGGGTCAAAGGCTTTTTTCCTTCGATATTTATCTTGTCCGTGAGAAGCTCCTCGAGATCAGTCTCGACATACGGAAACACAAAATAGGTTTTCTCTCGCCAGGTATAGCATGCAAGAAGGGTGATGACGTTGTCGAGCTTAGAAACGAGACGAAGAACTCGCAGTTCGTCGAGTACTAGGGCGTGAGAATTTGGGTCTGAATCTTTGACAGACTTTGCTGCAAATAATAGCTACACCAGAAAAGGCATGTCAGCAATCAAGTAATTCTTGTTTCTTAGGCGGTATGATTACCTTCTTCTCATTTCCATGCCCGACTGCGGATCTATGGTAGTCCCTCATAAGTACCTTCTCCGCCTTGTCGCAGTAGCCTGGGGCAATCTCAAACTTTGTAATAGTACCGAAAGAGCCCTCTCCTATCGGCGTCTCGGCGAGGAAAGGAAATCTCCGGTAATCACGACACTGCATGGGAGACGAAAGGCTTCCCGAAAAGTCCAGTTCCACTGGATCAAAAAGTTCCACAGCTTGTTCGCATACCTGATTGAAAAGTCCCCTTTCTTTGTCGTCTTTGATGAGCCCATCAAGTGAGCGTGGGTGACACAGCTGCGACATTGCGACTCTGAAGTCCCGCTTTCTATAGTCCGATATAAACCATGTGTAGACAAAGTGTAACTTTTGGAGATAGACCAAGATAGCCAAAACCAACTGATAACTAGACGAAGCTTCGATGGCTTCAAGCATTGGTTGATCATCGAACTCCAAGACGGCTTTTCGACCTTGTTTGCACAGATGGCACTGGCACGACAGTAACTCCTCTATCACACCAAGTTTGCGGTCGTCTTTGGGGGGTCTAAAGTAGTCTTGAAGCTTCCACTTCGAAAAGAACATCTTGTCTTTTCTATTGTCATGTTCGGCGCACGCGGTACTCGAAGTAATGCTCACTTCTGGATATACGCATGCGAGGAGAGCGGGTACGTGCTTGTGGCTCTGACAGCGACTTTTACAACGAGGGTTGGTGCAGGAGCAGTCACCATGGTCTAAGGACTCGGCATAGCGTAGATAGAACTCCATGGGTGCAAAAGCGTGTTAGGTAATGGCCCATCACTCGATCTGCAGTCGCCAGTCAGCCAGGGATGAGGCAACAAGGCTCCACGCCCCCGCCAATGTTCGGCTTGCCAAAAGGCGGGGAGTTAAGGGACGTTACCTTTACGAAACTATGCGTCGGTATGAGGCAAGGTTTGATGTTTGTGACATCTTTTTGTTTTGTCGGAGCAGAAACGATGGTCACGTCAAGCGTTAAAAAGGAGAGAGTGAGGGAGGCTGCGACTGAACACGATCAGGCTCCCGAGTGGAAATTAACACACGGGAGGGGTTGTCGGAAAAGATAACAGCCTGCATGAGGCTGCGCCTGCGCCTCCGGATGTATGGGTGGACGTGTCACTGTCACTGTGTCACAAGTAGAAGAATGCCAGAGAAGGCGGGAGCACCAAGCCGCGTTGCCTTGGCCTCCAGGCTCTGGGGGCTGGATGACAGAGCCAAATGTAAGCTTTGAAAAGGGCTAAGAGGCCTCCATGGCCCATCATTTGGCTGCTCACTACACCTGACCTCAAGTCCAGGTCTGTTGGTCACACAAAGGTACATGCAGGTGACATTGGCGCCAGGCAAGCGAGCCCTCCCTTGGCACAAAGGCCCAGAAAACACCATCCGTCCATTCCAACCAGGACGGCAGAGCCGGCAATTTTTGCCGAAGTTGACCGGTCAGCACCCGGCCAAGCATCGACAAACGGTGAGGCGCTTAGCTGGCACTCCAGAAACGGCCAATCAGAAGCCCCAAAACCGACAAACAAACGAGCAAAAAGAAAGAAAGAAAAAAAGGCAAAAATGAAGGACAACTGGTGGATTTAAACCACCTCTGATGGACGAACAGGGAATCGAACCCTGGACCACTCCCAGATGATTCGGACGAATTATGCTAAGGGAGTATTATACCACTAAACCATTCGCCCGGTTATTGTTTGGTTAGCGTGCAAATTAAGTACAACCGTTGCAGAGTAGAGGTGTTACTAATAGCTATTTTACACCGTATTAAGCATATAAAAGAGGATAATAAAAAGTCTTATTTTCTATAAAAGGAATTAATATAAAGCTAGCTATTTATATAACTAAGCGGCCTATAAGGCAGCCTATATATAATTAATTAAGGCACGGGGTATTATATAATAT
>NHTE02000061.1:426019-441628 GCA_002168265.2 Fusarium euwallaceae
GCTTATATTTAAAGATAATAATATTAAACTTCTTATTTATTTATATTAAAATCTCGCTAGAATTAATTAATCCTTAATATAAAAAATAATTAACGCTAGAGTATTAAATACTTATTTCTCTAAGAAGTTACTTTAAGATAATATTAATATAAAAACCTTTAATTATTACTATATTACTAAGTATAATAGTATTAAACTACATAGTTAAAAAGCCTTTCTCGAGGTTTCTAAGTACTTATATATCTCTTTTCTATATAATATAATAGCCTATATTAATATATATTTACTTATTATAAGATAGCCTAAAGGTATTAGGCTTAAGGAGGTTATATAAATTAATTAAGTAAGTTACTTCCCTTAAGTCTAATAAGGTATTTAAAAAAAAAACCCCTTTAGTGCTATTTAAAGTATTATATATAATAAAGGAAAGCTTATTTATAAAAACTATTATTAGATTAAGAACTAAATAGTAAATATTAGTTAAGGCGCTTTAAGTATTAAAGTTATTATTTACTTTACCTAGCTTTTAGCCTAGGCCTATTAGTTTTATATTAAGCTTTTTTTACTTAGGTTTTTAAAATTCTAAATAGATACTTAAGGCCTTCTTAAGGGATAAATTTCTAACTAAAAACTTAATAATACCTATAAGGGCTTTCTCTAAATATAAGCACTCCTTAGGTATTTATTTATACTTAGGGCGATTATAAAGGTACTTATTATTAAAGTTAGGCTAAGTATCTTAGGGCTAAGAATTTAATTTCCTAGTAAGTATAATATTAATATATTAGTACTTAGTGGTATTAAATTCTTTATATAGGTATATATAAAGTTAATTATATAGGGAAGTTAAGGAAAAAAAGTTAAATTTTTATTATATTTTTTTTAATATAGTTTTCCCTTTTTACTTAGGGGTAATTTTTATTTTATCTTTAAAATTAGATTTTAGTAATACCTTAAGGTCTTATAACTTAAAGTAGGCTTAATTTAGGGCAATATTAATTTTAATTATATTAAGAAAACTATATATACCTATTAAATTAGATAGCTTTAATATATTAAGTTCTTTACTATATATATAAGCTTTAATCTAGCGCTTAATCTAGCTTTATAAGTTTAGATAGTTTTTTCTTATTTTAAAAAGGACCTTATTATAAGTATCTCTAATATCTTAAATATAGGTTTATTTACTTAGGGTATAATACTTTCTTAGTCCCTTAAGTAATTTATATAAGGAAATACCTTTAAGGTACTTTTTAATAAGTTTACCTTTAATAATAAAAAAAGCTTTAATATTAATTATTATTATAATTTATCCTTATATAATAATCTTAAGGTTAATATATATTTAATAACTCTTTTAGGTAATATAAAATATTATAGACTTTATATTATAAAGTATAATAAAAACTAAGAGAATAAAGGGCTTATTAGGATTAATAATTAGCATCTATTATTTATTATAAGTAATATCTTTACGTATTAATTACTCTTTATCGCTATTTTCCTCCTTATTATCTTTTTTATTTTTTTCTTCCTTTTTATTTTTATTATTATTAATATCTTAAGGGTTAGGATAAAAAAGAGATATTTAAGTATTTAATATAACTTTATAAGAGTTATTATAGAGCTTTTTCTTAGTAATATATATATTTTTTTTTATATATAAGAAAGGAATTAATTATCTCTAAAATAAGCTTAATTAAGAAGTTATTAAATTAATTTAGCTAATTAGGAGTAATCTTAACTTATAGCTTCTATATTTTAGTTTAAATTCTAAGTACCTCTATTTAGGCTATTTAATCTTCTAGCTTTTTTAGCCTAACTTATATTACTTTAAGAGAGAGGCCTTTACTTAGAGAAGTAATTATTATATAATAAATTACTTAGTCTAGTAATATAAAGGGTTTTATATATGGAAGGTTTATAACTAATTAAATAGTTTTTTAGAGTAATAGAGGGAAGATTTAAAGATATAAAATAAATTAAATTAATATAATTAAAAAGGGAGTAATAAAAGTTATTAGGTTTAATCCTATCTAGGCTTATAATTATAATTAATAACTATAAGAGACTAAAATAAAGCATATATAAAGAGGGTTAAAAGAGCCTTATTTTTTATTTATAAGGTTGTGGCCTAAAAGGGCTATTTATAGTAACTAAGCGCCCCATATAGGGCTCATGCGCGCGGCCACGAGCTAATTAGAGCTCGAGCCCTTGTGACATAAGGTACTTCCAGTAGTGTGATAACTAATGCACTCTCGCCCGCCCAGGCTGTACCAGTATTCCGAATCCTCATAGAGGGTTCTGGCTTGAAGACATGGGCAACTGCCAGATTGATCTGTATGCCAACGAGGACGATTGCAATAATGGCGTGCCGCAGCAGTTTTATGATGCGACTAATCAGGGCGTCTGTATTGGTCCTCAGTTCCAATGGGATTACTATACTGTGGTCGGTTGTTAGAAAGTTTTATTATACTAAGTTACTCAGGTATTCACGGTAGAAACCTGCCCCGTTCCTACTCCTCGACGAATAATCATATCTAGTAGGGCCGCACTATTAGAAACAGGCTCTATTTCTTGATCCCACTAAAATACGAAACGCGTCACCCACATCTCGACTATCCTTCCGACAACTAGTGATAACCCAGGCTCGACTGACCCAAGCATTGTTACTGGGCCTGATGATCAGGAAACTACCATTGGCTCCCAGACTGGAATTGAATCAGACACTGCCATCCCCACAGTGATTACAGAGTCGGATGGTCAAGTAACCACTATCGTCCCTCCCGCGACAGAGAGCAGCCCGACTGGCCCAGCCGTCATCACAGACCCGGATAGCCAAGTGTCAACAATACTCCCGACTGAAACTGCTACATCTCACGAGAACTCTTCCACCTTGATCAACAGCTTAGGTGCCGCCGAAACCACCACCCCGGCACAGGAAACCACTGCCACCCAGACTGGTGGGAAGGAGACTTTACAACTGAGGCTACCCAGCCTGAGACTACTGGTACCGAGGCTAATGAAGCTACCGAGACTCCCGAGAGCCAGACTATAGGTGAGAACTCATTTGTCTCTAGCGGTACCTCCGATGCAACCGGAACCACATCCAGCCCCGAGACCACTGCCGCCTCTGAGGAGAGTACTGCTACATCTCAGGAGGCCAGCGGAGCGGAAACCACTGGATCTGAGACCACCATTGACTTGACCACTGCCTAGTCCACGGGCAGCGACACCGAGACCACTACCGCTGGGACTACTGAGCTTGATGCTACGACCACTGAGCCTACTGAGTTTGACACTGCCACAACGGAGACTACCGAGTCCGATGCTACCGACACTACTAAGTCTGGCGTTACTGCTACTGAGACTGCCGAAACCGAGACGAAAGATCTCTCCACATCTCAATCTACAGAAAGCAACACTATATCCTCCGAAGAAGATATGACGGGATCAGAGACAACCATATCGACTGGGGCCGAATCCGGAGCCACAGACATCACGACCCCCACGGACACCACGACGGCCACTTCGAAGACTGATTACGGCGAAATTACTAGCACTGGCTCGGACGACGCGATAATTGAAACGAAGACAGAAGCAACAGATTCCGCTGACAAAGCCACCACGGAAGACGCCAAAGTCACAACTAGTGACGACGACGATCAACCTCCTTCGACCAAGATGAGCGACCCTACGTCTACGTCGGATGATTATTTTATCGCTACAGTGACAACAAACGTTACTGAGCCTCACCCGGAGGATGATGGCTTCGTGATTCCTTGCAATTTGTGGTTCTTCAACATCTGCATTGGGCCGCTTCTCGGGTGGAAGGTGATCGGTCCACCAGGCATTCATCCCCCGTATAAGCCCCCTTGATTTGTTTGGTGTCTCCTTGATTGGGCAGTATCTCTAACAACATACAGGGGCCCCCCGCCGTCCATCTCGATCCCTCCTGGAGGTGGTATCGAGATCAACACAAAAGGACCTCTCCCTCGCTGGCCAGAGTACACGTATGAAGCCACTTGCCATTGATCTACACCAGAACTGAACGCTAACGCATTGTCTCTAGTGTTGGGCCCAAACAGACTCCAACGTTTTCTGAAGAGCCCACAGAGTGCGAGACTGAATCAGCCGAGCTGTGCGTCACCAGCACTTCCTATAGCGTCACTGTCGATGCCACAACGACCAGCACGGTGGCGAGCGATGTCATATCCACTTGTGGAACCGTCTATGGTTGCAAGGTTGAAGACGTTGATCAAAGCGCGACAGCGACCGCCACAAGCACGGCTTCGTCTCCTGAAGGCACAACACTATTTGGCAAGGAACAGTGGCCGGACACCTCGGAGAGCGATGAAGTTCTAGACGCTGCGGCCGCTCATGCTCAGTCAGAACTTGACAGGGTCTTCGGCATCATGGATCCAAGTAGGACGACAACATCCTCAGTTGAGAGCACCACTTCAACTAGCGAGGAATCATCCTCATCTTCCGAGATGGTGACCGACATGCCAACGCTGACCCAGGACCTGCCGGAACCAACCATCTCCACACCTGAGGGTTCATCTTGCGCCGAGACAGACACACACACGCAATGTGCCATGGGTCCAGGAGGTCAGCAGGCATGCATCGAGAGAACAAGCTGTGCGTCATGGGTCGCTACAACGACTGAGGAGACGCCGACCACGACCGAGGAGAGCGAGGAAACGTCGACCACCGAGATCCCTACCCCGACTCTCAAGACTCCAGATCACTCCAACAATAAGAAGCACTGCTATGACTCAGGCCAGAAGGCAGGCTATGGAGCCATCGAGGCTGCGGGTGAGTCCTTCTGCCACAATGTCGTCGACGACGACGAACAGGGCCCCATCAGGTCCAATTACAAGCGCGAGGACAAGAAGAACCCACCGAAGGGTTACCATTTCATACTCTCATTTGAGGTCTATGAAGGCTGCGGCTGGGAAGCGGATTATGATGAGTGCATGCGCTACATGCGCGTTCCCATCGACAGCTGCGACTGTTCTGCCAAGGGTAACAAACAGGGCGGCTGGGTTGAGAACAACTGTATTAAAGCCAGGATTGATCCGAATTCTGGTAGTTAGTATACACTACTTTTCTCTCTCTTCTATTTTGAGATGGGAAATAATTTATGGGTTATATTGTGTGACACTTTTGATCGACTGTTGTTCTTAGCATCGTATTAGTACATATAGTGTTAATAATTATAGTCAATAAGGTAGAAAGTAGTAATCTTCTCTTATTTCTCGTACGGAGGTTAGAGTAATTAAATACCCCTTAACTTTTTAGTTTATGTAGAGAGGTAGAGGTCTTTACTACTATGTTAGCATTGGGATATAATACTATGATGTATTGGAACTGTGTTCTTTATTATAGTTGAAGCCAGGATATCCGGCATCGCAGATCGAGGAGGTCAGGACGCTGGCGCAAGTCAGGGATGACTTCACCAGGCTCACACTATGAGTTAGGAGAAGTGTATGGAGTTGACTAGAGTTGTTGAAATGGGCTTGGGAGTTGGGCTGAGTGGCGTTGAATGTTGATACAAGGTTTGAAACCAACCCTTTCTGCAGGGCTGGGTGTTCTATTAGGGTTTTCTATAATAAACTAAGGTTTAGCCAAAACATACCTGAGCATGGGCTTACCAACAATTTAATTACTTGTCGTTCGAGTCAAGAAGATTCATTTACAGCCTCGCTCGTCGATTTGAATTACGGGTCAAGAGGGCCGAGTTGAGTTGTTCAATGTGCGTTGAATTGTCAAGGATGTTGCGCAAGGCTGCCTACCCGAAAAAGAAGAAGGCTTGGAGACAATAAAGACCGTAAAAACTCATTTGATACACACGGGAGAGGGGAGACGCTAAGGCACGAATCAGAAGCGGTCATTCGTAGTAAAGTCCTGACCTCTCATCTAATTAGCAGGGGGCCTCTTAGCGTCTCCAGCCTGACATGTGTATTTGTTGAGGTTTTACGGTAGCATAAGCTGAAATGCATGCCAAGAGCTGAAGCATGGATTCCAGCGCCACGCTGAAGCTCTTGGCCAACGCACAGTGCTTTTGGTTTTTGTCTTGCACAGACTTAGCAATACTTGATTAAAGATTGAGGCTGGATAAATGGGCGGAAGGGCATGCGTTTTGCGTATTTACTCGCCCTCATGGTAGGACATCGAGTAGCAAGTTTCTAGTTTATGATCTAGAACATCGAACAACACGTTTCCGGCTACAACAGTCACCCAGGGACACGGGATCTCGAAGTATATCTTTATCGTGGAAACAAAACCCGTTGCTTCTTGCACTGTGTGCCATGTGATAGGTGTGATGAACTTTGATGCACTCTGGCGCACTTTGGCGCACTTCACCCAACCAACCGCTAGCAGGGCGGCAAAATGTCTTGTCTCGGCGGTTACCCCAGCCTCCTGTTCCAGTTCTCCTCCCTTCTCTCATCTCCTTCCATCTTCTTCCGACAATCTTCTCCCTTCCGCAGTGTTCAAAGCCGCAACTCGCAAAACCTGGTGCTCCCCCGTCGAAAACAATGTCGGTCGAACTGAATGAGTGGAAATTCGCGACAGAAAACAGATGCCCAGAAATCGGGTTTGACTGTATCCCCCCGAGTGCCTGCGCAAGGCACCCCACCACGGGTAGGAATTACTGCTGCGATGCCGTAGTGGGAGGAGGTTGCTGGAACCAGGGCAACGCCGGAGAAGACAACGAGGTCACCAAGGCTTGCTCTACCGCCGAGGATCTGAAGGGATGGAGATGCATGAGGGGAAGGTTAGTCAGACCCTGAGCACGAACACACAGTTCCCCCAACTAATAATCTACCAAGCGAAGAGTGTGTGAGAGGAGGAAAGATCAACCTGTGCACGTTGCCGCGCAAAGAAGCAGAGAACCCGCTGCCCGAGATAGGAAGCTCCGTCCTAGAAGAGATGTATTCTTCTTTGAGCGTTTCGGCGCCCTCTGAAACCTATCTGAGCTTCGACCCATCGGCGCTTATTGCGGCGACACAAACCTCTTCCTCGACGGCCACTTCGACAGCCGACCCGACAACCGACTCGACAACGGCTTCGACAGAATCGACTACCGCCGACACAGCCAGTGCGACTGAAGCGGCTACAAACACGACCGAGCCCGAGAGCGGACTGAGCGGCGGTGCCATCGGAGGGATCGTGGCGGGGGTCGTGGTTGGAGTGGTGCTGCTTGGCTTGGCAGCCTGGTTTCTGCTGAGGAAGAAGCGGCGCGAGAGGGTGACCAAGGTTGATAATCCGGGAGAGACAAAAAGTGAGGCCGATCGCCGAATACAAGACCGGCAGACGGCAGAGCTTGGGTCGCGCGAGCTTCAAGAGTTGCCTTGACAAAGGGGTACCCATGCACAAGGTGGCCTGCCACCCTGGGGGTCCTTTTCGCCAGCTCTCGAATTCCTTGGTAGTCAGGAATGTCGCGTCATGTCCCGCCCCCCCGCTGGTGGCAGTTCTCTGGTTAGGTACTTGGCCTTGCTCTTCTGATTCTCGCTGCTTGACGTCCTTTCATTGTCTTTTTGTTATGTCTTGCAGAGTTATCCCTGGCTTATTGACACTTGGAATTCACTTCACGACACATTAGCAGTTAATACTACACACAATCAATCATCTACACCGATTCACGGTCTTATACGAGAGCGTTGCCTGTGGCTGAAGCGGAGGCTTGACTTAACTGAAGGCTGAATCCAGTTTTGTTGTTTCTGGTGTTGGCGAGTTTGTTCGTTAGTTGTTGGGATGGATCGTCGTCAGATAGATAGCCTTCGGAAGGGACTATCCTGCTTTGAATCCAAGTTTTCAATTAATTGGTCCAGCCATACAGAAGCAAACTCCCAGAAGCAAGTAAGTCATAACTTGAAGAGTGGGGAAATCAAAATATTAAAAACTTTCGGCGACAACTATTTGTTGCGTCAAGGGACACGGAAGAACCCGACTGCGAAAATGATGCGAGTATCACTATGACGCTCCCGCGCAGCTAGTCAGGCGACTAAGCCATGTTTCAACTGCAAGGAAAATGGATAGACAGAAAGACAGGTTGTGATTAATTAAACTAGTCCTAATTTTAAATAGTTTCGTGAGTGGTCCTCATCTATGTCTGATCCTTGTTGTGCATAGTCCAACGTCACCACCATGTCGGCCGGTCCTGATACAATTTCTGTGTGGCGATAGGCCCTGTAATCTTTCACCCTCTTGCCATGTTACTTCAAGCGCATATTGCATCGATTGAAACTCCTCGTAGAAGCGAGCGACGATACATCTGTTGAATTAGCTATAGGGTGTGATAAGAGTTGCACTTCCGAGTACTACTAAGTTCTCTTTATATAGCCTGCAGGGGTGGAGTAGTTTTAACGTTAGGTATTAAGATTCTGCCCAACTGTTCCCCTTAATCACGATCTTATCTATCGGTTGTCCGGGCTTTAACTATAATAAAGAACACATTTCTAACACATCATGGCATTATATCCCAATGTTAAAATAGTAGCATTCCCCTACGCACCTAGCTCTTATTTATATACCTAGCCATAAGATATGTCACGTGACCTTACTCATTCGGCCAGCTATGCTCCCCACAGGTGGATGCACCACTATATTCAGGCGATCAGTCACCTAGGTAATGACACGCTTTGTTAAATAACAAAGCTTCGCGGTCGTTAGTCCTACTACACATCGCGACACACGACACAGCTCTTATATGGATACCGAGGAATCCATCGAGCCAGGCATCAAGGCGCCTGCCGGCCGCATTCAAAGAGTCAAACCCAAATTATCGGCTGCAGGTCGATGGAATGCCAAAATGCTGCGACACCTTGCGACCGAGCTAGAGCAAAACCCAGAGACCGACATATGCACCTTCCTGTCACCCAGATATTCCAAGAAGCTACGGACACTCAAAGGTATCCGCTCCTTCCAACTGTCAGTGGCTTTGCTAATTGTGTTTATGCAGGTCCTGCTGCACATTTAAAGACCACTTCTGTCGGTGCGGCGGCACCTCAGCCTTGTGATGTTCGCTCCCGGTTAAGGGCAACCGATTCATCCACCATCATTTTCCAGCCTTCAGCCCAGATGGAGGCCCTCTTGCGGAAGGATATGAATCTCAATCTCTCGGAAAGCCTTGTTAATCTTTTAGCCGAGAGCGAAGTTCTCTACACCAGTGATTGGGCCGCAGCTATCATGGTCCTGAAGCTAAATAATCACCTGGTCGTCAAAATCACCAACGCAGAGGCCGCGTTAACAGAACATCGCTCTCTCACATACTTACAAGAGCACCTATCGGACTTCCCTGCCCCGAAACCACATGGCCTCATTCGCCTGGGAAATTGTTACCTGTTGTTTACAGAGTTTATCCCGGGACAGGATCTGGAGAAGGTTTGGCCTCAATTGAACAGCAAGCAGAAGCAAAACATCACCGGTCAGCTCGGCTCCCTTTTTTCACACCTAAGGTCAATCCCTCATCCGAAATCCATGCCGCTAGGGGATGTCGCAGGATATGGATGTAAGGACGGGCGTAAATCCATCCGCAAGAGCACTAGATCGATTACTACCAACGCCGAGTTTCAAGACTTCATCTTCTCTGGAGGATTCGACACTATTTCGACCTCGTATATAGAGTTTCTACGTGGTCTAGTGCCTAAGTCTCCGGCAAAGACTGTCTTTACACACGGGGATCTTCGGCGCGCCAACATCATGGTTCGGCGGGATGGAGATGAGCATGGGAACTGGCGGGTTGTAGCGGTCATTGACTGGGAAGCAAGCGGCTTTTATCCGGAGTACTGGGAGTGTATCAAGGCGACAAATAACCTAACTCCAAGGGATAATACCGACTGGTATCAATATCTGCCGGGCCCTATTTCCCCGGATACATACCTAACACACTGGCTCATAGATAGACTCTGGGATCGCAACATGGTCAACAGCTGAGATGATGCGTTGGTCCAGTTTCTCACTACTACGCAGCTAGGCGGCGAACTCTAGTCTTTCCTGTAAAGGCCAATGGACTTGCGAACTATTGTTTCGATTTGAAATGTACCTAGAACAGTAAAGACCGTTGTTGTATATGATTTAAGGACAGTTACTCGATTTCCACTCCTCTTGTTCATGTTCAATTGGAGTCCGAGTCATAGACAAATTCTTCAGAAGGAAAATAGCGCACTTGCTCCCCTTCACCATCTCCGTCTTGTTCATGCTCTTCATACTCTTCCTTGCGCGCTCGAGATTGAGAATTCCCCGCGAAAATGGGTGGGCCGGCCCCTATCCCGCCCAACATCATCCGACTGCCGTTGTGAGCGAGCGTTGGCGTAGATTGCGTCTGTGGGAGTCGGTCGGTGATCATTTTGGAGATAACTACCTATGTACAGTAATAATCAGAGATACTATAAGAAAGAACCACTCATAAACCAGCGCTGATCTACACTGCATTTTTAGCTCATTGTTTATTCCAACGCAAAAAGTAAGCACAGGGGAACCAGGCTAGTCTCTAGCCCCTCAAGTAGCATCTTCACCTCCACATCCCAGCTCTATGTAGGCACAAGTTTTATATCCTGGCCTTTCTTAGCAGTCGGTATGGCTGATTTCGTCTATACCCCGCTCAAGCAAGGCGAGATACGCCTCCTCCAGCTTCAACGGAACCAAGGTAACTCCGTCCTTGACGCCCTGAAATGCACCATCTCAAACCACCCCCTCGGCGCCCAGAGCTTCACAGCCTTGTCCTACACCTGGGGCACTGACGAGCCATCGCGTGACCTCCTCCTCAACGATAAGCCTATTAAGATCCGCCATAACCTACACGCCTTCCTTTCCCACGCGCTACCCGGCAGCAGCTCGAGGCTATCCCGCACAGTAGGTCCCATCTGGATTGACGCCCTCTGCATCAATCAGGCCGACGAAGCCGAAAAGGCCTCGCAAATCGCGCAAATGGGCTCAATCTACACCGCCGCAAGCCGCATCGTCATCTGGCTAGGCACCGCAGACGAAACTAGCAACACGGCCATGGAATTCTACGCCCGCACTACCTCGCTCTGGGCCAACAAACAGCTGCCCGATCAAACCATTCCCATTACGGACGGTGAGCGCGCGGCGGTCGAGGGCCTCACCCGCCGAAGCTACTGGTCTCGAAGCTGGGTGTACCAAGAGGCTTCCACTCCGGGTGTCTACCGCGAATTTTGGTGCGGAAGCAAGGCTGTCTCTTTTGATGTTCTCTGTGTCGCCAACGCCCTCGCGCATAGGCACATGACTGCTCTGGGTAGCCTCCTCCAGCCAAGTCCCTGGAACAGGCGCATCTCGCTTCTAAACGAGCTTTCCGATCGCAGGCGGGCGTCGGACCGATCTAGTTTCCTCTGGCTACTACTGCAGACGCAGGGCCTTGAGGCACATGATCCACGGGACAAGATCTTCGCGCTCCTTCACATCTACGCCGATATGCAGGGCAAACCGATCTCGCTAGAATATAACGTTGCGCCTGAGGAGTTGTTCCGATCCACCGCGGTCTTGATTCTCAATACGACGCGAGAGTTGGATTTGTTGCTATTTTGTTCCATTGGGCAGTACAAGAAACTAAAGAGCTGGGTGCCTAACTTTTACCAGTTCACTTATTCCAGGCTTGGCTTCACTTATCGCGAGTTTTTTAGTGCTGGAGGAAGAACTATGCCGCGGTTTTCTCTTGATTCAGATGGCGTGAAACTCTCGGTTGTAGGGTTACGAGTTGATGTTGTCAAGTCGGTTCACAAAGCCATGCGAGATCCGGCGCAATGGGGGGATTACACTAACAGATCCGAGTTCTGGCAGCCCATTTTCTCGCAGTGGACGCGCTCTCTCGCTGGGTTTCTGTTCCCAAACATGCGTCATGGAGAGTATGTTTCTGGGGGGACGATTAGCGAGGCCGTGGACTGGGTTCTTGCGGCGGGTATCTCTCCTGGCTTTGGATCACCCACTCGTGGAGAAGTGAGTCACTGGCCCCTTTGCGAACTCTCTGCTTCTCCATCTGGGCCAGACATTCAGGCAACAGGGTTGGCCTTTCAGGATTTGCTGCTGCGGGTGGGCGACCAGGCTGTCTTCTGGACGGAGAAGGGATACCTTGGATTTGGAGACTTTGATGCGCTTGCTGGGGATGTTTTAGTTGTCTTGCTGGGCATGGCCATTCCACTGCTACTCCGACCTGTGAGTGGTAACGAATGGAAGGTTGTTGGGCCATGTTTGGTGAAAGGATTGATGGACGGGCAGGCGTTGCAGCTCAATGTTAAAGAAGAGGATTTTGTACTTGTTTAATGCTTATTAAGTTGTTAGCTCATATTCCTATTGTTATCCTAAATGATATCTCATCTATGGATCTAACCATGCCTCTCTTGTGACTGACAAGACTATTTTGGGGCCAGTTTTCGGCTTCCTTTTGCTCAAGTGAGGGTTATAATTATATCCCATAATATGAAAATCTCAGCTACTAATACATCTATAAATGACAAATTTAGGAGTCTGTCAGTAGTTTTCGTGGCCGATAGTCTAGAAGCCTCTGGACTCGTTTTGCTAGGTCATGATTTCCTGCCCCAACAGAGAGTTCCAGCAGACCTATCTTTCCATCCCGAGTCGATAATTCGGTTGACAGGAGCTCAGCGATATCATTCTCATCACATTTGTCCATGTACGCATTAATGACTTGATGAAACCCAAAACCAAGCATATTCGAAATTGTGTGGAGGGACATTTCATGCCTTGTGATTTCTTGTCCAGGAGAAAGACCAAGCCAGGAGATGGTGGTAGAGTTTGTCGGTCCATCAGGGCCCCAGAGTCGGCTATGACTCTGGGTTGTTGTCCCGAACAACGCCTT
This sequence comes from Fusarium euwallaceae, assembly GCA_002168265.2. Lineage (NCBI taxonomy): Eukaryota > Fungi > Ascomycota > Sordariomycetes > Hypocreales > Nectriaceae > Fusarium > Fusarium euwallaceae. The sequence continues at coordinate 438,861 of NHTE02000061.1, forward strand.
GTACCATGGTAAGACGATCCTTTCTGGGGAGAAAAGGCGACAAGACAGGCGAAATAGTTCTTCGTCCTCCGTGATGGAAGACTGGAAGCGACTCAGCAGTCCCATCCCGTTAGTTATGCAGAAAGATCGCCAGTCGAAATGAATAGAAGGAGCAGTGTCCAGGTGGATAAGGCACTTCATGACAGCTTTTATCATGAGTTTGTCAGTCCGGGCTTGTGTGAGTCTGAAAGATGCCGCTGGGCCTTTCCTGATACCTTCTGAAAAGAGATATTCTCGTACAGTGAAGTGGGCATACGAGTACGTGAAGAGAGCCTCCCCAGTCCATTCGTCCCTTGACTTTGCCACATGTATGAGGCAGGTGCACAGCTCTTCCAGGGAATCCGGACAAAGGAAGTTGTCAAAAGACTCTTCATCGTCTTTTTTGTCGTTTAAGATCATAAGCACACTCCGAAGACATCCACTCATTCTGCACCCGGGTGGCAGGTCCAGAGGCGTCGTGAGATAAGCGAAGGCGTGAACAACTGAATCCCTGGAGTCTGAGGGAACGGCGAGTAAGACTCGTTCGTATGTCTGCTCAAGAGTTTTGGGGAGAGTCTTTATTGCCTTTCTGACGCTGTTTTCAGTATTGAGAAGTCTCAATACATCCAGTTGACAGGCAACCCATCGAAACCTGTAGAGCACGTAAGGAATTGAGTCGAGGATAGGCAATAATTACATACATTCCCTTGGCATCTGATTCTAATGCCATCTGAATTTCTTGCGTAAGGCTGCTTGGCCACCGTCGAAACTTGGGGTCATTAGACAGCCTGTCCTGGATGTAACGTTGGATGTCTCGGCTGATGACTTCGACAGACGACATGCAGATGGAGTAAGAGACATCATCAATCGATCGACTAATCTCCACGTCTTGGCGACTGGTAATAGCGACATGCAAATTGCTGAAACGTGGGTCGGTAACTAAACGACGTAGCAACATGGCTAGAAGATGTGCATTCCGAGACTCCTCGACGGCGTCGATGACGATGAAAATCTGACGAAACCTTTTGCAGACGAGCTCGAGTGCCTCAATCAAGACCGTCATAGTAAGGGGATAGCCCCTTTCGTCGTGTTTCAGGAGTTGAGGCGGAACGAACTGGGCCTGTCGACACAACTGACTCAGTATCCACCGGAGGAAAGAATATGTCTCATCTTGATTGTTGATATGGCTGCAGTAATAATACGACCATCCGGTTGCAGGATTTTCAGGCCGTTGGCAAAATGCCTGGACATTGAGGATTAGGAACGATGCTAGGACGGTTTTGCCTGCCCCAGGGATTCCGTAGATCCAGATGCACCGAGGGCCTCGTGGGGTCTGCCATTGTTTCCAAGCCTGCCATTCCAACAGCCAGAGACAAGTTTGGTCGTTATGGCGATCAGATGCTTCAACGTGAATTCCAGCGGGACTCGTAGACACCAGTCGGGACAATAACTCGGATCTTTTCGTGTCTAGATAAGAAGTGCGGTTAGTCATTGGCAGCAACGTCGAATTTCCTCCAAAGTCCGCATACCTTGCAAGTCATCCATGAGTTCCTTAACATTGAGCCGAAGTACTCTTACTCCCCAGCTGACGTCGGTTCACCATCAGCAAAGCAGTCTGTTATGCCCATTACATTGGTAGGTCCCCTACCTTGAGTCTGCGGCTAGAATCATGGCGATTGCATTCTTGTGCTGGCTGAGATCGGCAAGCATCGTTTTCGCACGGTCTCCTTTGAATGGCCATTCCACTCGCCATAATATCTTGGAAGCTTTGTCCCGCATGCGGATCTGTTCATCGGGAATCTCGCATTGAGTTGAACGCAGGAGAGCCATAAGATCAGCCAGAACATTTTGGCAACTAGAGACGGGAGTTTTGAGAGCGTCAAGAATGGGCGATTTGCCCCCTTCTCCCTCAACGGCAGTCTCCACTAGCTCTAGGATGCTCCTCAAGGTTGAAACCTCGATGATGATGCAGTTGAGATCGTGTTTAAGGTCTGCCACACTGGTGAGATACTTTTTGCAGAGGTTGATGATAGTGCCTGTCAGCTGAACGACTGCAATGATGCTAGCAACGGCGCCTAAAGCCTCCATGTTGACGGTGAGGAAAGAAGATGTCGCTCCGGAAAGCTCGAGTGTTTCATGGAGATGAACAAAACGTTGTCTCAGTGATTCGTAGATGAAGAAAAGCCGGGTGAGATAAGATGAGCTCGACGGGAGCCTCGAGGTATCCGCCAGTACAACCGCCTGTGCGCAAAGCAGGCGAGGGGCGCAGCCTAATGAGCCAATTAGAAATGCTCCAGCAAGCGCCGAGTCTAGTACAATCTGCAGGAGGCTTGCAAGGCAGACACGGCCGACTCGAATCATGCAAAAGCCAAGACCGTGGGGGGAACACAGGGGAGGCACAGGCTGACCAGGTGCCGGAAGTGGCTTTGAGGAAAGAGACGACACCGTTAATTCATCACCATTATTGGGCTTTATTTCAACAGCCTGCTTTTGTCTATGCAGCCACAGCGCTAGGCTGAGCGATGAGCTTACCCTTGTGTTACATTTGCTGGGCTGCTCTGGGTACCATTGCTAGGTCTTCGCCGAGCCTTGCTATGATGTGTTGGAAATGTGTTCTTTATTACAGTTGAAGTAGGGATAACGTGCGTGATAAGCGAGTGGGACAAACAAGCGAGCGTGACAGCATACTGTATTACTAAAATCCCACTTACCCTAGACCTCCTAACTTTTTCTATAAAATAGCTATAAAC
>NHTE02000061.1:441638-555780 GCA_002168265.2 Fusarium euwallaceae
AGGTTAGGTGCACTCATTGGTCTTGATCAGAGAAACAAAAATCGAGGTTCAACTGCCAATCGAATTTATCCATTAACCAACAAGAGTCACGAGACAGGAGGGTTCGAAAGCCCCCTTATTGTTCTCTTTCATTTGTCAGGTTCCACAGAAAGGAAGTGGCTACCTCGATCTTCTAGCTACCTCTTCTATTCGACACTCTATATCACTGGAATCAACCAGTCAGTAGATGCTCGCTTGCCCTGTCTTGCCAAAGTAGCTTTCCTCCCGGCAAGGCGATAATAAGCTCATAATTTAAGGTACTAGCAATCCTTGGGCATTCGGGATATGCTGTACTATTCATATTGTGAGCTCCCGTCCATTCTTGGACACCATCCATGAATGAGTTTTGCTATTCCGACAGCCCATTCTTAGCTGGTGTGGCATCACGTGTTGGTCCCGTGACTCACCCAAGCATCAGCCTAACCTTCCTCTTTTTTGCCACACACACCACAAGGTTATCTCGCGATAACCTCAATTATTCGCAACTAATATCCCAATTACACAGCATGCCCCAGCGACGATTATGGGGCCAATTACGGTCCCCATTGCGGCTTAATATAAACTTTATATATATTATAAGAAAGGGCTTTTTTTATCGCGCAAAAAAGGTTAATAATCTCGTAAAAAAAAGCCCTCTTTAACGCTATAATTAGCGCGCTTATGAGCGCTGTAATTGGCGGTATAATCTATGATATGGTGAGGCTAACTTGCTTATGATAGAAAAAGAAGAATTCAAGGGCGCGATACTTTCGCTAGGGTTGCAAGTGGCTCTATGTGACCTTCAGATGAGAAGCCATGCAGATAACAGTATTGGGCTATCAAAATATCAAGACTCCCATGAATATAAAACATCCATTGAGACTTGGCGGATGCTAGACAACTTCTTCCTCTTGCGAGCCCCTGCCGACGGGTCTAAAGCTAACATTCTCGGATGTCTTCCTTGATGGCCGTTTGTTTCATTCAATGGCTTTGACATTGATCCTCTTTAGAAAGAGCATGATGCTCAAGGCATCTATTATTGGTCCAGGCAGAGAATAAAGTCACCACAAACAGACGAGGGTGTGATATCTATTATAAGATGCGATCTAAATGTGCATGTACAATAGCTAGCATGCCACTGCTAATGTCTATATTTAGGTATTTACTTGCTGAGGTTTCTTTGACATGCTGCTTGCATGGACTAGAAATCAAGACCAACGGGCGGGTCATAATAGGAATTATCAGATAATGGAATTAACAGGAGATAGTCTCACCACCATTGAGGTTGAATGCTTCACTTTGAGCGCCTTCATGAGTCATTCTTGCTAAGATAAATAATCGAAGCGACCAAGGTCTAAAGCTTTTCTAAATATCCACATAAAGAAGTTGGCAAAGAATGCAATTAAGGTGAAAGATAATCCCCAGTTAGACGTTTACTAAAGTTCAAGTATACTAGTTTCAAGGCCGGCTTCAATACCTATTATAATCCTGATCGTGATACTCCTGATCGTAGAATTCACCCCGAGACATGGGTCGACCTCCACTTCCCGGGGGTGCAGCATACGGCCTGGGATACGGTGAAGAAGACTCTTTTCTCTGCGGCGTCGGAGTAGCAGGATCCTTTCTCACAGACTCGGCACTCCGCTCGCCGAATCCCCGGGCACTCGATGGGGAGGGCGACATGGGCGGACGCTGACGGGGGTACGCCCGAGGCCTGGAATAGTCCGAGGTGATGGGCGGCTCGAAGCCCCGACTTTGACCTCCTCGTCTGGTGTTGTCAGCGCCGACCCGTGTGTAGCGCTCCTCGCGTTCTGCGGCCAGGTCGTCGTCTGTCTTGTGCAATAGATTCTGACGATACTGAGCGTACTCTTCCATGGCCTGGAGAACTTGGTCAAAGTGTTCTCGTCCGAGACACCTCTTCTCATCATCCTGCTGATCTCTCGCGTCGGCATACGCAAGTGAAGTGGCAATCTGAAAGGCGTTGCGAATCTGACGTCCATTCCACCATGTACCCAACCCGCCTGGTGCTTCAGCATGGTTGTAAAAGTTTTCAAGAGCAAAGTCCTTGATCTCGTCTCCCATGATGCGCAGTGGAGGCTCGTTCGTGCTCGCAGCCCTTTGTTCTGCAATCATCTCTGAGCGTTTGATGTTCATCTTGAATAGGGCCATGGTTTGCTGCCGGTCTAGATGACGGAAGTAGATGCTCACGTGCACGCGAGAATTCAGAGCCTCATCCAGCACGCCAACGCGGTTGGTGGTGAGAAACAGGATCCCTGGGTAGTACTCAAGGGTCCTAAGAAAGACTGTGGTATTTCTGTTAGTGGGTGGAGAAATCTTGAGTTTACATGTTTATATGGACACCTACTCGAGACAAGGGCGTTTCTTTGGATATTGTCATCCTTCTTCTCCCTACGAGATAGAAAGATCTCAGCTTCATCAAGAAGAAGAATACAATCCCAGAGATTAGCCAGCCTGAATATCTCAGACAAGGTCCACTCGACCTCCCGAGGGTGAATACCCAGATCACCGCAAGTGATGGCAAATAGTGGCTTCCGGTGCACAGAGGCGACCGCTTCGGCCGTTGCAGTCTTTCCCACGCCAGGGGCACCATGTAGCATGATGACAAGCCCCTTCCCTTTTCCTCGAATAAAGTCCTGCTCCAGCGGCTCAATGTCTTGTGCCCGTAGCTGTCGCTGGACCAATTTCTTGTCAAAGTGATCCTGCACGACTGATCTGATGAGCCGCTTGTGAGGTTCCTCGATCTTGAGATCGCTGAAAGGATCCGACATGACCTCGATGGGTTTCAAATTTTGCACGTCTGCATTGATGAACTTGCGGTTCCTCAATGAGTACACAAACATGCGTGAGGGTAAGAGTGCAAGGTCTTTGCCTGACAATTCGCGCCTGGCTTGACGAATCTCGACGGGTCTCAGATCTGGATCTGTCATGAAGTTATCCACATCGACAAACTCGTTCCATAGCAGAGAGAGCACGTCGTCGTCTGATATCACGACCTCGGTTAGCTTGGCGGTTGCTCTGGATCTGTCTGGCCCGGACCACTGGATGATTGAAAACTCGTCATACGACGTCTCAGGTTCGAACGTAGCCCTAGTGAAGGATGAAAAGACCGGTTTCCACGATGGGTTTGTCTGGTATGCTTCGTGAAAGTCAATGATGGCATCGCTGTCGATGTATTCGGCCTTCTTGCCAGCTTCGTCCGGTATCTGGTCACCAGCAGGGTCGTAGGTAAGCGTCCAGCCGTCGTGTTGAACTGCTGGTTCCGTTGAGAACATGAGATTTTGGAATCTCTCGCCCGATTCCATCAGTTTGGAAGTGATGGCTTCAAAGTCCTTCTCAAACCTGAGCGGATAGAACATGAGCTTGGTGACATCCCTTTCACCGTCAAAGCGGTCGAGGGTCCATTGGCGCCCAACCCCAGAATAGGAGCTTCCATCATAGTCAATGTAATAGACCCTGAGCTCGAACTCGTCATCGTTGTCAGCTGCGCTGCGGCGAAAGCATCCGTTCTCATCCTCGAGGTTGTCGACAGTCCAATCCGGAGTATCGGAATCAATACTGTACACTTTCCATATCCTCCTGGCCCTGTGTCGACCAGCGCGAGAGCGGGATTTCTCAGTATCAGTGTCTGGGAAGTTGGTTTTAGAGTCGCCCGGTGAGAAGACGAGCTCTCCTACGCGATACAACGACCAGAGCTCATCGAACCGAATTTTGACGCGTTGGCTGTGATCCTTGTCTTCGAACTTCCGATGGGTCGGGAGAAGCCTTGTTTTGGCAAACTCCATGTAGCACTTGATCTCCTTGTACCCAATCTCGGTAAGATTGTCCCCCTGAGTGTGACTTGGTGTGGTCTGCGACGTGTTGTTGCCCTCCATCGGTGCCTCTCCCCTCGTGGACTCTGCGGTAGGTTTCGGAGACTTGGGCGTAATAACTGATTCTTTGCCACCTGCTTTGTCTTCTGCCAAAGCTTGTCCTGAACCATCCGTAGCTAGTGTCTTCAAACCCTCAGTCGCGTTCGCCTTGGGCGATTCCACGCTTTCCAGTGATGGCTCTTGCTTTGGGAGCCCATTGTCCTCAAACCTCGCCTTCAGTTTGTCAAACTCCTCTTCAAGTCGGTCATGAAAGTGAACCAGGGTTTTAAAAGGTCTCAAGAATGTGTGAGGCTTTTCACCCCAGGATGTGTCCCCAGTCACTCCGCCAAGAAACGACAAGATGGCGGGAGAGTTGATCCGAACTCGTTCCATACGATCCTTGTCGGGTCTCTTGTCGGCTTGAAGCCTTCTGGCGGGCTTCTTCTGGTTGGATTCAGTGAGCTTCTTCCTTTTGTCCGATGGCAAACGTCTCAACTGCTCGTCCTCCATTTCTCCGTCCAGGTCATCTCCGGTTAGGAGAACCTCGATGGCATATGTGCAGTCCTCGGGTGAAAAGCGGTTCTTGAACTGCTCCCAATTGCAATCTCGGATCTTGGGCTCAGTCTTCATCAATCCAATCATCTCCATCTCGTCTTTTGTCTCTGATCTGTTGGCTTCCTCCTTACTCTGACTACCCTCAAGTGTCGTCACGCGAGAGGTCACGTCCTTCAGCCATTGGTAGGCGACGCCTCCAGTCAGATCCGTGGGAGCTACGCGCTCATGCCATGGTGCTTCTTTTGGTGTTTCTATAATGGAAAAATTAGAAAGCGACATTGTTCTAGAGTTTATAGGCGAGACTTACCCGTTACAACATTCTGACCAACAGGTTGTGTATTCGCCAACGCTACGTTTTCCAATGCCGTGCCAAGAGTCCCAGCAAGTGCCTTGACATCTTTGGGGATCACAGACACAGTCTCGGTTTGTTTTTTCGGATCCCCTGGCTCTGGTGTTTGAATGATTGTGGTTTCCGACGGGGCCTTGACAGCTTCCGCCGTCGGTTTGTGGAGGTCCGTCATGTTGGGAATGGTCAGGGAAAATGCCTTTGGGGCAGAATGATGACTTGGCAGTGTTTGTGTAACAGAGTGCAAGAGAGGGGTTTACAGACAAACGGAACAGCAGGTTCAAAATTTGCCCGGGTTTAAACATTAAATGGCGTCAAGACAGCACAAGGCAGAGAGAAAATTGATGGATGCTCGCTTCAGGGGGCGTCGCTTCTTCCCCACCCATGTTGGTTCTGTAGAATGTAACAGCGGGAGGGGAGGTCAGACAACACACCCGTAATCAAGATGTATGCCCAGCTTGCCGTGTCATCCACCAATGCCTTGCGGCAAATGTAGAGGGTGGTAGCCTTTCTCTCACCCATGTGATGCAGCCAAGAATCCATTCATTTCGGTTTATAGCAGAGCCTGCTTGATAAATGGGGGCTGAGCCTGCAGGCTGTCCCAACTTCCAATCAACTTGCCTGTAGGTGTCCAAGAGGCTGTCAGGCCAGCGTCTCCTCACTTGATTTAATTCGGCAAAATCCTTCAGGCCTCACCTCAAAGTAGTAATAATCGCTGTCTCGTAAAAGCGGTCATGTTGGGGGCGGGAAACCCCTTGCAAAGGTCCTTTGCTTTGCACATTTACCCACCTTATTCCTCAGGCGAGCGCGTAGCAGCCGGGCTGTACAGTGTTCGGTCAAAGCCAGGCTCCCCGTCGCATAGGTAGGTTCTCAGCCTCCACCATCCTGTCCCTTTTACCAAATCCTCTCTTCAATCACACTTTCTTGTCTACCCTCTGAGGCTTCACCCAACTATCAAGCTCAAACAAAAGCCTATTCCTGTAGCACAGGTATTAGACTATCTCGGTAGGCATGACGGAGAAGAATCTGCCCGTCACTTTACGGGAGCGAATGAATGATGATGGTGAGATCTTCATCTTTCATGAATGGTTTCAAGGCTATTCGAGTAAAATGGGCAACCCTTCCATCACACTACAACTCTACGACAAGGATTCATCTCGTTGGGTGTCAACACGCGAAAATCCGTGAGTCGCCCATAAAAAGTTCATTTCTCGCACTTGGAACTTATTAACTCATTCATTAGTGACTTGAGAGCGGCTATTCAGAGGTACCTGGAAACAGAGCCAGCGAGCGACTTTTGGGACAACTTCGACCCCGACTCTTGCTCATGGGATCAAGTTTTCGCCGAACTCGAGGATACCAAAACGGTGTACAGGAGCAAGGCGGACGGTAACCCTATTAGGCGGTGTTTTCGCCATGGCCAAGGGTTTTCGAGGAATATGATGCCCCTCCTGGAAAGTATTCCTCAAGATGATGGTCTAGGGCTGTTGAAAGGAGGGCTCCAGATCATATTCAACGTAAGTGAGTCCCTTGCCATCATTGAGGCTTTTACTACCACTAGAAATTGGCCACTAACAACGTGTTCCCTTGATTAGGCTGTCAAGAGAAGGACGGATACATGCGAAAAGATATTTGCAAGTTTCGAACATATACCTAGTTGCATTGTTGATGCCGAGCAACTCCGTCGCAGTTATCCTCAAGACGAATCCTTGTTCACGGCCATTAATAACCTCTACGATCAACTGATCAAGTCTATCCCCCCTCTTATCGACATTCTGCTCCGCAAGAGCAACAGTTCGAGTGGGCCGCCAAAGTTTTCGGCGATGGTGTTCTGCGCAAGGGTAAGTCAATATCAACGGTCAAAGGTGAAGGGTCTAAATCTTGCCTTGACGTTGTCAATTATTGACGACATTTTGACGGTACGAGCGTCTTTGATAGAGGACTTGCTGCTGTTACTGCTGAAAGATTGGTGTAGTGCAAATGACGAGTTGAAGTGTGTGGTTGATGCAAGTCGACGGGTAGAAATCCCAAAATGGACAATGCGTTTGCTTCCTTGAAACGTAGAAGCCTTCACCAAACAACTGTGAGAGGGAAAGGTGCAGCTTGATTGTTCTAGAAGCCCTTTCCTTTGCGCTGTATTTATCTTCATCGATAGGCGAGGTCAAGTCATTGCATCACTACTGGCGCCACTTACATCCATCAGCAGAGATGACATCAATGACGCGTAGAATAGGTCGGTAGAAATGATCTTGTCTCTCATTTTCGTCCTATCTCATCAAAATCTTCGATTCGAATACGAGTCTAGTCGTCATAATAGTTAGCTATGACACTGTTATGGACGTTTCTGTCCGATTCTGCAGACGGGTAGACCGAGCTAACATCGGATCTTCCTATCTCGAAGCCACCTCTATCACCATAGGAATAGTTCATATTCGTAGACGTAAATGACACATTTTTAGATACACAAGTGGGAAATATTAGACCTAGTGGTCCAAAGACATGGCACACTTCGCCAGCACTCTAGGATATAGGTAAGGCTTATGAGTATAGAACTAAGCTCATGTATAGAATTTAGAGCAGAAGGTATTTATTTTATATTAATATTTGTTTAATTTAACCTAAATCATGTTTCTACGGCCTGATATAGTTCTCGTTGCCTCGATGTGTACCTATAGTTTGTCATTCTCTTCTTGGTTCGGGTGTAGACCTAGATCTTGTAGATCAGTTGATGTTAGAATATTATGAGATCGGAACCTCTTCATTGACTGCCAGCTTCAATCCCAGGCTTTTCTTATCGATAATCCCCATCCTCCTCAAGCGTGTCTATTCGATCAACATATTTATGTCTGTCAGTAAACATAGGATATCATATTAATTATTAAAGAAAAATTGTCAAGTCTAGGATATATATCAAACTGCATCCCATGTAGTCTTCCTCTCCCTCCCATCATCAACACCATCCTCCACCTTGACTATCACATCAGTAGTCATCCGAATACCCCTCCCAACATGATCAATATTCCCCATCGGCATAATCTCCGTCGTGGAATCACCAGCACCTGATACAGTGCCCCTTCTGCCCGCGCCGTCGCTTTCTTGGTCTTGGTCGACAGCACTTTGTTGCTTGATGTAGCCGCTTGAACGCCAGTTGTGGTTACTCGGGACCCCTGTCCCCGTGTTGCGTGTCGTTCTTTTGTAGGTGCTTTCAATACGGCTTCGGAGGCCGAGTTTGAAGGAGATGATGCGAAGGAGGGGTTGAAGAGCTGGAAAGCATCCACACCAAAAGCCTACGTGGACTTCGAGGACGGTCCAAGGCGCCACCCGATACATCTTATAGGTCCTATTTTGGCGTATTAGCAAGAGATCCAATGACTATCAAGTAGCCGGGCAACCAACGTGTTGACGCTGAAATCGGTAGTGACGATAAAGCTGAGCCGGATGATTCCCGTCAGGATGGCAAACAAACCGACGCAAAAGACAAGGATGACCTTGATAGCTTTTGCACCAGCCGCCATTTTGTTTTTGATGACCCAAATAGGAAGAGCGAATAGAGCGGCATCGATGAAGATGCCAACGATGGCATGCGCCCACATCATGTAAGCCTCTTTTTGTTTACTAATGCACTTCTTGTTGGGCTTTGCAGCGTGAAAAAGGTCACTGGAGGAGTTAGAAATCATGGCTAATCCACAGACATCGTCGACATACCCGATAGGCTGGCACTCTGTTAGGACGAAGAAGAATGCCGTCAGAGTGATGGTGACAATCACGACACCAGTGGCCCAGATGTATCTCATGAAAATACCTAATCGGGTAAGTCACTGACCAGCGTAATCAGCGGGGGTCACTTACGGTCTCTGCTGAGGCGAGGAAGAAAGGCAAGGATGGAAAGCCGGACAAAGCCGCATGCAAGGAAGAATATTAGTTGATTAATTGGTAGTTGCTGCGACGGGTTGGCATTAGCATCATTCTTGTGCACTCAGTGGGATCTCATCTTACCGAGAAGAAGGCATTCAGCTGTTCCGGTGAAAGGGTGCTCATCGGAGCCCCGGCTCCCTTTCCAACGGCTGTGATCTCCAGAATCGACAAAGTAATAGCAAGGCACTAGTTGAATAAGCATAAATCGATATCATAGATCAGTCAGTGAAGGATTCATACGAATGCGAACATTGCTATCACATCGTCTGGTCCAAGAGCCTTGGTCACGATTCCACGCGCGTATAATCGTGTGGCCATGACAATCGTCGTCAAAACGATGAGCGCGATGTTGAGATCCAGAAGAACAGGGCCCTTGGATTCCGTCTCCCCAGGCGGGTCTGGGGGTGGTCCGGTGGCCATGTTGCGATATCAAGGTGATCGACAATGAGGGTCTAATAACACACAATCGAGGCGACTTGTGATGCACGTAATGGTTGGCGACTCCTTCAATCAATAGATGTTATCATCCACCGACGAGGAATGAGCAAAACGTCCAACGTCCAGCAAAAGAAACAAAAATGCTTCCAGAACTTTTGGAGGGCACACGCATCTATAAGAACAAACGGAATGGCATTCCGACCCTCCCCCGCTGCAAGAGGTCTCGGGCCTCGACACCATCAGCCACGTTCTGATCAAGTCAACTGTCTCTGGCTAGATGGCGCAGGGGCTGGTAGCCACGCTTAGCGCTGGGAAAATCCGTCGTCCAACTTGGCACTGCGCTTGGTTTGCATATTGATCCCCCTGAATGCCGACTCCATGGACCCTGGAATTGGGGCATTAACCAGGTTATCCCTCATGAGCATCATCAAGATGAGCGGCCGCCACCTTGTGAAGGTAAATAAGCGAGACGTTCAATTGTCAGATGATATCGAGTACTGCAAAGCAGATCGCCCCCATTGGAATGGCGTTTGACATTTTGGCGCCGAATGCGGTGTTTGGATCAAAGCTAATCGTCAACATCCTTTTCCGGCTGAAACCTGGAGATGGTCCAACTGAGACAAATCTCTGAGCCAACAGCGCAGTAGGCAATTGGAGATACGCGCGCGCGGTGCGTAGGATGCAGTTGGATTACGGTGGCTTGGAGGATGCAGTGAGCTGACTCGTACGTGAGGAATCCCCTGCATTAACCCAGAAACACTGAATTTTCGCAAAAAAGAAGTCTTATCACTTGGACAAAGAACAAAAGCTTATAAAACTTCGAGACCGCGTGGCATTCAAACCGGCCAAACGGATGACCTAAACATCATTCGATATCAAAGTTCAAAAAGAAACAATCGATCGACAAACCCGGGAATGGAAGCCTCCCGCCCAGGGCTCGACCCGCATCAGCGAGCGCTATGGCACTGCAGAGTCCGAGCGGAGCCATAGGGCGATGATTTAGCGCACGCCATGTCAAGTTGTCGGGCAGAACTTTAAGCTTGCCAAGTCTTCAGGGATCTTCATCTTTGTTCATCTTGAGGCTTGGGACGGTGGCATCTTGGCAGGTCTCGGGTGGGTGTTGGTTGGCTCGCGGATCGAGACCACCATCTCCGTTCCTGGCTAGGAAGCTTGGCCTTTGACTGACGCCTGGAACTATCAATTTGGCATGAACTTGGGCGATGGAGGCTGTGCAATTGATGTGAGCGAGTCACGTAGGTCTGTTTTCCCCTGTCTGTGCCGACAAAGGCAATCCCAGGGCAGAGATTCGCGAGATGGACAAGCTTCCAACGAGATGGAGAGACCAACAACTTTTTCCCACCACATGATAACGGCTGCAATAGAATGGAGGTACAGGAGGTACAGAACTCGACATACTGCAGTTGGGTGCTCTACAAAACACTACATGACACATTGTACGAACCGCCAGTGCGAAGAGGGCTAGATAACCTCCTAACCACTTGTGCCTGACAAGTGGCTTCGCACCCAACTCTCCTCATAAAATACCCTTGTCGGTGTTGAAAGCCGACTTGACCGAGACGTGCCGTTCCTTGACAGATACTGACTGGAACACCCTAGTCACGCCTTCAAAAAAAACGTCCTACTCATTGGCATCAAATCCGAGTCGGGAGATCCAAGAATCTTCTAAAACAAATACATTAGCTCTTCATTCAAGCAACGACAAGACGAAGTGATACTTACCCCCGTCAGCCCATCTGGAAGCCTCAGCCACAGCTTGTTGCACCCGCGGGGCGGCGCTGACAAACTTGTTCAATATAACACAAGCCTCATCGGGACTGAGACAAGACATGAGAGGCTCCTCGTCGGGTGCTTTCACGATAGATCGTCCTTGCGAAGCCTGCACAAGAGTGTTTTCGAATTCGGAAAAGTGGTGGGCAAGTTTGCTCGTGTCGACATCAGGTGCAGTCTTGCGGAGGAACTCCTCCATGTCCACCACTTCAACCTCGGCAGGCTGGATATCAGAACCCCTCCAGTGCTTTGGATCAACCTGGATGATCTCCTTAGAGCGGACGAACGCATACTTGAATTGCTTGACCGTTGTGGTCGGTCTGTCGACACTCGAGAAATCAGTGTCGCTCTTATGAGATACAACAGCCATCCAGCTATCAGGGGTCAGATCCCGCAGCTTAGACTGTACGCCCTTGTAGGCGGTGGAATGGTATGATTCTTTGGCGATGGCGTATGCCTCGGCTGGAAGTGCTGCAATCTCTGACGACTTGTCTCCTCCAAGGGTTGAAGATCCGCAAGAGAAGCAGGGTGCACACTGAAGGCCGGTTCCCATGTAGCTGAGCAAGGACAGCACCTGAGATGAAAGATATTGGAAAAGGCCGTTGACGAATCTGGTCGGGGTCAAAGGGGCATCGCCGAAATAGAATGACTCGAGCTGTAGTTCAGAAGAGGCGACAAAGGCGCTGTCCTGCCCCTCGTGGCTGACAAGGAGATGAACCACCGGGAATGCCTTCAAAGGCTTGGGATGGTCTCGATAGCAGCGCCAGATATTCTGACGGATTCCATTTGCATACAGACCCGTGAGTGTCAGCTTCTTAAGGGGCAGAGGGTGGTCTGACTCGGCGAGAGCTTCAAACAGTCGGGTGCTGGCAGTTTCATCTTTGCGGTCTGGTCGGTCCAGGACCTGCAGGGTGTGTAGACGGTCGAGAGAGGACAAGGCTTCCAAGAGCTCTGCGGGTTCGCTCTTAGGAGAGGCCGTAAGGCTGATCCCCGTGGCACTCTTCAGCGCGTCGGACGTGAGGGCCACCTTGATCGTCTTGGGATCGAGTTCCGTGAAGAGATTCCACTCCAAACAGTCCTCACTAGCGTAGGCTAGCTGGAGAAGATAGGCCGAAGCTTGGGTTGAGCCAACCTGTTCAGGGTGGCAGAGAAGGTATTCCTTGACCATTTGCTTGAAGCCTGGGAGATTTCGAACTTCATCGAGGAGGGAGGGGTCGAAATCATCGTCTGTCGATGTGAGAAGGCGGTCGAACAGTTTGGCCGCAGCCATGTCTCGGAGTGACTTGGTCGAGTTCCCGTCGTGGGGATCGTTCAGCGGCTCGGCAGCCTTGAGCTTGGCTTCATCCTTCCAGCCACCCAATGGCCAGGTTCCTGAATGAATTAGCACGGTGTTATAACGGTTTTGAATGCGCAACTGGTCTCCATCCAGACATCGACGTACTTGCAAGTACCACCTCCTCAACAAGAGGAGTTTCCTCGAGCGCATCAATAACCTCCATGTTTCTTTGCACTATCTCGTCTGAATCGCTATAGTAGCCTCTCAGGTATTGTCGTCCGGTCAAAGGAGTTTCCGTAGGGGGTCTGCCAGAAGGGGCGTCTATTCACTTGTCAGGTAATCCAACTCAGCGGATCTAGGTAGGACAGAGATGAACTGAAGATCTTGTCAGCAAGGTAAATTCGAAAAAGGGAACGCGGAGCAACAGCGGGAGGACGCAACGTGACTCTTGCGCTCATCAAATGGGCATTCAAGAGGCGGTTGCATCAGCTGGTCTCTCTAGTTGTACCTACCTCACTCTCGTCATCCTCTTCATCGCCATCACCCGCATAGATATCGCCGCCTAGATATGGCTGTCAGTCATGGTCACTCGACGTCAACACGAGAGACGACTCACTGCCAAAGTTTACAAAGCAGTAGCGCACATGGTCCAGATCAGTAATGTCAATCACGGTTATACCGTCATTGTTGTCGCCTTGGTCATATTCCATGTCATATGGAAGCTCGTGAATGGCCTGGACTTGGCCCGTCTTTGGGTCGTAGCTAGCACCGATAGCCAGACAAGTCGTGATGAAGGGGAAAGGGCATGTCGATTTTTCGACATCTCGGGCCTCGTCTGGCTCAGAGGGAGAAGGCTTGTTCTTGAAGAAAGCGGCAGCGAGGTCCAACTCGTGCTTGAGGGCCAAACGGTTGCCCGGGTCTGAGAAGATGCGGAGGAGTCGAAGGCATGAGCGCAGGGCTGCCGTGCCGTAAAGCCACTGATGATGGATGATGGCGAGGGAGCGATAGTACTTTCCCACGCGGGCGATGACGAAGAGCTGGTGTCGCTGACCCATGATGAAGATGGTATTGAGAAATACCAGCTGGTTCTGCTCTGCTCTGCTCTTCAAATGAAGCGTGGAAGAGAGAAGCGACACAAGGTGGAGGACAAAGGCAGTTAGCCCCGCTTGGGCGAGCTAGGCATCCAAGCTCCAAGCTCAAGCTGTCAAGCCACAAATAAGTAAAGCCACAGACAGGCACATTGGTGAAGCCACATACTCTAGCCACACGCACGGCCACAGCGCCCAACTGCGCATCCATCATCACCATTCCCAAATGTGAGCCTTCTAGAACGCCCAGCACTACGAGACTGACTGCGCCCTAAGCGTACCGTGGGATGTTTCAGCGTTAAATACTAATCATTAATTCCACTAGGGATCAAAACTCAAACCTAAACGCAAACCAACTCCAACACACATTTTCACATCAACTATCATCAACTATCATTCCACCTCATCAACTACCTACCTACCCTACACAATGGACTACACCGGATCAGGATTTTCCTACGACAACAACATGTTCCCAACCCCTTATCTTACTACGTCTTACTCTGACTTTGATACCTCTCAAGATCAAAACCGACAATCGAAATTCTCTTTCAACACTCTGACCTTGCCTGAGCCAAGCACCGACCCCTTCCTGGTCGCCATGCAACCTGCAACTCCCCGACCCGCCCCCGAAATAGACATGACATCCATGTACCCCATGGGCACTAAATATGCTTATGGAAGCTCCTTCACCAACCCCGACGGTCGGAATGACAATTGCGTTGCCACCGCTCTTGCTCGTATGGAAGGCCACGAGAACGCCGACCAGTTTCAGGAGGACACGATTGGATGACGCATGGGCGACAGTAGATTCGGAGCAAATGGGGGCATGTTCTCTAACGACGTGGACATGTTCCGAACCAAGACGGGGCGACAGTTCAAGAAGGAGACGTTCACCCCTGCGTCAACCCAGTCTGCCTACGACGTTATGAAAGCCTCATTTAATCCCATCGGCTGCGAGTCTTTGCTGGATTACACCCAGCCAGGAGGTATGGGCCATGCCGTCAACATGTACCACGACCTCGAGAGGGGAACTTCGACCATCGAGGACTTTCAGCGGAGCCACTTTGGTGAACGAATGGAGCAGCATGTGCAGCATGCAACCAAGATCAACATCTTGTCTCCGATGCCGGAAACGACGCCCGAGGAACTCGAGCGGGCGAGAACGAGAAAGGAGAGAAAGGATCGGCTCTGCCGTGCTGGCAAGCAGAGTGTTGATGAATGGAGAGCTGAGAGGAGCGACGCCTTGCCGGGGTTTGAGCCGCTTTATCATGATGTACAGAGGGGGCAACAACGATGGGAGGGGTGAAGAGGGCGCGTGAGGTTCGATACATTGATTAGACGACACCATCATGGCAGGCCTGATTCCGGTGGCATCTGCCATTAAGTCTTTTCTAGAACATCTCCACATTAGAAGCTGTTTTCTTTACTCTTACATTGGTCTTCTCCCCCTTGCGGAGAAAGTCATTTAACTATATCTACACCACATATTCTACTTTGCTCTTACAGTCCTCCTGGCCCGAGGCCGTTCCATGTCCCATCGCAAATAAACGAGAGAGAATTTACGTCAGTTGAAACTGTTGATCCCTTCCTCAAACAGACAGACACGAGTCAGGGTTCTCCACGGTTCCGCAACGACAGTGGAGAATACCAGGATCATCAAGTCCGCCATGACCAGCGGATAACGATGGCCATAGCTGGGGTAGCATATTGATTGCGGGGAACCATGAAGTCTTTATCCGAAGCCTGCGATCATAGGGCCATCTTGCACGTCTGATCCTTCCTTCGCTCAGAATGCCTCGGAAGTGTTTGCGGGGTATATGTGATGTTGCATTACATGCCGATCCCAGCGTTTATCACAGTTGCTGGTTGGTCTATGACTTGCCTTCTCCTCTGCCGATGGCATGTTTCCGTCGCCTGAACGGATACACCCTGATGATCTTGTGCTTAGATAGTTATATCTAGGTGGTAGCACAACCCCTCATTAATGTGAAATCTGTGAACCGATCTACTCTCAATCTTGTTTGTTTCAACCATTCACCTCTCCTCGCACCATGGACGCCAAAGCATCTGTCGAGCTTGAAGAAGCTCAGAGCGCTGGCGCCATCAAATCCCCTGCCAACCATGAGACAAGCATCGAAGTTTGGACGGCGTGGTTTAACAACCAAAGCACAGAGTGGCAGAATGAACTCGATAAGAGGACGCTTCGAAAGGTCGACATGCGTCTTATGCCCACTCTCGTCATCATGTATTTGCTCAACTTTCTCGATCGTTCCAACCTGGCTCAGGCTCGCCAGGGTACCCTTGAGGTTGACTTGGGAATGTCTGGCACCGACTTTAACCTGGCTACGTCGATCTTCTTCGTGGGCTACCTGCTGATGCAGTTGCCATCCAACTTACTGCTCACTCGTGTGCGACCTTCTCTGTACCTAAGCGCCTCGTGCTGCCTTTGGGGAGTTGTGTCAACGTGCAACTCAGCTGCACACTCCTTCACGCACCTCGTGGTAATTCGATTCTTCCTTGGTTTTGTGGAGGCTCCCTTCTTCCCCGGTGCCATTTTTCTTATGAGTTCGTGGTACACCCGCGCCGAACTTATTCGCCGTGTGGCCTGGCTTTATGCTGGAAATGCCTTGGCCAACATGTTTGGCGGCCTGCTGGGCGCGGCCATTCTTGGTGGGCTTGAAGGATCGAAGGGAATCGAGGGATGGAGGTGGCTGTTTATCATTGTAAGTCTTCTTGCCTCTATATTAAGGGCCTCTCTACTCACGCAGCTTGAACTCGTTAGGAGGGCGTCGCAGCGATCGGGTTTGCTATGCTTGCCGCCTTTATCCTTCCCGACTACCCCCACACCACCAAATGGCTGACCCAAGAGGAACGTGCCTTTGCTGCCTGGAGACTCACCCAGGACATCAGTGAGGCAGATACCTACGGGGAACAAACCGTTTGGGATGGTGTCAAGATGGCGGTTCGCGACTACCGCGTATACGTCTTTCTGCTCATCCAGCACGTTAGTTTGCTCTCGCAAACATTCCAATACTTCTTCCCCACCATTGTTGGTACGCTTGGTTATGGCCGCATTGTCACACTCTGGCTTACAGCTCCGGCTTGGGTATGTTTGATCTATCCCATTTTATGAATCGCGTGTTTCCGTGTTCGTTTGCTGACGGTCGATTAGTTTGCCACATTCCTCCTCTCCATCTGCGTAACCTTGAGCTCGGCAAAGACAAACGACAGATCCTTGCACATTGTTTGTCTTATGCTGTTGGCAGCCGTCGGAAATGCAATCGCTGCCGGGACTACTGTTGTCGGTGCACGCTTTTTTGCCATGTTTCTCATGCCAATGGGCGCTGTATCTTCCTGTGAGTTACCTTATCCAGTCTTGCCTCCTCCGTTCACTAATCTTCCTATAGACCAAATCATTGTATCATGGGTAGCAAACTCTTTCCCCCGCCCGCTCGTCAAACGGTCAGCCGCAATTGCTATCTGCAACATGATTGGAAATACCGCAACCATTTACGGATCGTACCTTTATCCCAGCAGCGATAGCCCGCAGTATCGACCTGGAGGTAGCGCCAACGCCGCCATTTGTGTTGTAGTTGCTCTTCTTGCCCTTTTGCTACGTTACATCCACAAGTGGGAAAACAAGAAGCTTGAGCGTGCTGAAGAGGATCGGGACGAGGTGACAGAGGGAGGTGGTAAAGTCACTGCTGCATCTGGCCGTCAGCTCCCACAGCCTGGGTTCCGATATATCTATTAGGCTAGGAACTTACACCGATGGTACACCCTAACAAACTCCACGTTTCCTTCAAGTTACTGTGATAGAGAAAGAAGCAGCAGTAAAGTTAATCGAGCCCCAAACTTTGACTGTCCTCTTCGCCAGAACATTCCGATGGTGAAGTCGACGCCTCCTTCTGTCACCTTAAATCCATCATCAGGCACCTCTCGGCCCCGTCTCCTATTTCCTTCCCATTTTATCCTCTGTTTTATCTCAACATTTACATCTCCAACACTTGCGAAAAAGATGGCAACTGAATCCATGACTCCCACTTCGCACCTGAGTGCCCGTTGCACCCTCTTGGCAATGCCGCCAGAAATCCGTCTACACATCTATCAGTTCTGCATCCCACAAAATCTGTACGCTGATTATTCTGACTTTGTGTCTATTCGGGGCCCCCCTCCCAGAACGTTGTACTATGATGTCTGGTCTGAGCCCTACGCAGGTGCTGATGAAAGGTATGGCCGTCCTTCTTGTTGATCTGACGACTGCGTCTACCATCCATGAAGACTAAAACTCAACCTCAGTGCCTTGCCGGGGCTGCTTCTCCTCTGCCGCCAGATTACCAACGAGGTCAAGCCGATGTTATACGGGAGAACCACCTTCGTCTTTAACCATACCTTTACCCCTCGGTATCAATCATTCCCTTTCAGTCCAGAGACGAAGGAATTGATGCAGAAAGTCATCATCCGCGTGCAACGTAACTATACAAACTTTTCACCAATGGACCCGGGAGTTTGGTACGACATTCTACCGAACCTTCGCCAGCTGGGAGTCAGTACTGAGGACATGAAAACTATCAGCAGCAGCCGTCGTCGCCCTCTATTTGATGAAAGGTTACGCATATCAGAATGGACTCCCTACTTAGCAAGGATCTTCCAGTACCTAGACCGGGCACTCTCTAACGAGACTCAGGTCATAGTGGACACGAACAATAAAGAGCACTTCATCGAGAGCATAGAGAATCAAATGCCGAGGCGTTGTGTCTTTCAGACACTAAGATGCAACAGGCGCCATTCCGGAGGATGGACATGGGGGACAGATAATCTGCTGTAAGCTCTTGCCGGATGGATCCCAGGGATATTGTGGCAAAGGATATAACCTAACTTGCTTGCAGTAACCGATGAAAGGCAGCTTTCACCTCTGTCACAGCTGGCTTAGCTATATACATTATTTGGAACGAGAATGACTAGAGGTTTTGGCGAGTCAGTCTATTGCCTATGTATCTCATGGTCTTTTGGAGATGGGATCAAGTTACCGAGGTTCACAAGACCCAAATTTCAGGAGTATAGTCATCCTAGGGAAGGAGAGAAGCTGGAGGTTGAACTATCAACAACCATATCTGGGAGCCCAAATGTACTTGAGACTATAGCTATCACAGGTAACAGCTGCTAGGACCAAATATTATGCCGTCAAACGACGTATGTCCTGCAGTTTAAAAGGATCAAGGGCAGGCTCCGTCCCTCTGACGATGTTGTGGCTCGTTTCAGGGGTGAGAAAAAATGCAATAAGCTGGCAAAGAGAATTCTACGGTGTGATTCTCTCGCAGATATTACCTAACCACACCCGCCTGGCCATTCTGTTCTAGCTCGATGTACTTCCCCAGCATGGACCCAACCCCAAGGCGTGTAAACACCTTCTGACTTGAAGATGCCATCTCCGGCGTGCCACTGACAAGGAGGACGTAATACCTCTTCTCCATTGCCGACTTGCCCCCCTTTTCTCGTGCCACCACAACACACATGGGTCGCTGGCCATCCGAACTCGGCTTGCGCTCCGGTGTGTCATAAACGAGATCAACCTCGCCGGGTTGGCGCCTTGCAACATTGAACTCTCGCGCCACCACTTTGAGATGACGCGAGTTGTGAGATTTATCACTCCCACCTGCCGTAACTGACCACGGCGGCTCGACTTCTCTCTTTTCCCACTCCACCTTTTGAAATGGAGGATCAATGTAGTCAATGGCTCCTTTGAAGGCCATCCATGACCATGTGGGCGGTGCCCGCTTGGGGTGTTCGGAGAAGTCGATGAGCTCCATAGCCTCCTGGCCATCCTCGTCTGTGCTCCTCTGCCAAAGAAGACTCCGATGTAGTAGCCCATGGCCAGGCCCATCATCAAAGATGCCGAAACCTCCCTGCTTGCAATACGCCCCGCGGAGCCGGTTTTCCAATCCAGCAATGGCCACTGGGCGGTCTTGAATATGGCTGAATTCGAGCCGCGAGTATCGACGGTACAGGTCTTGAAAGTACCGGATCTTCAGACCTCTAGAGGTTGTCCTTAACGCCCTGTTGGGAAATTTGGCATCCCCGAGGAGATCTTCCGAGCGGCTGAGGATGCAGAATTAGTGGTCAGGTCCAAGAGAATGAGGCAAGGGAAATAGCTGAAAATGACAACATACTTTTTGGTTCTTGCCAGAGTCTCGCATCTTACCCCTTGTCCACATTCGAAGTACGTCTGCATATCGGCAAAGTAGACGGTCCGTCGAGCCAAAGCACGTTCCTGGAGCACCCAGCCACGACGATTGAGATCACCGTTCAGCACGTGGTGGCCGAAGTCATCGATACCCTCGCAGATGTAGATGGTGTTTCCATGTCCTCCAGCCAAAGCACCCTGGCGGGTAGCCAGAAACTTCCGCTCCGGACGTTTCCCGAGGAACCCTTCGAGTTGATTGGAAGCCCGACTGGCCGCGATAACGCAGTATGCGCAGCTAAAGACATCCTCCATCCGCTTAGCTTCGGTACCAAAATCACCATCGTCGCCCTGGATGATACAGAGTGAGTCGATCCAGAGGTATCGAACTCCCAGTCGGCGGGTGGTTTCGATGGCGTCTCTGAATGTCTGGGGCACCTGGTCGAATGGGATCAACTTCTTGAAACATTCAAGATCGTGTCCCCTGCCGCTCGTGTCCTTAAGTCGGGTACAAAATGGGCGATGCTTGCTTGTGTCGCCCCAACGGTGGGAGAGAGCAATGTATTGGCTGTTAGGTGCCACCTCGCCATGGAGCGTCTCAACTAAGCGCAAAATCGGGTACTCCAGACTTCCAAGATCGATGAGTCTTGTTGGGAGTCTGGGTTCATGTGTCAACTGGCAGTCTCCATGGTTCTCGTCGCAATCTTGAAGCCAATGTCGAATGATCTGAAAGAACTGATCGGAACCAGGCTGTGGCAGTTCCGGGAGCCCAATCTGGAACTCTGAGGTCGAAGTGAGGTCACCTAAGAGATCAAAGCGTTTAGCATCTTCCCCATTCCGCAATATTTCTAATACGAACGTGTGGGAGAAGCTTACGTGGAAGTGTGAGCATCGAAAGAATAGGCAGAGCCTGAGGCCCAATTGCCTTGATAACCGAGTCAGTCCGCTCAAGTCGAACGAGAGTTCCCCGCTTCTCGGGCTCAAAAGCACCAGACCAAGTATCATAGAACAGCTCGCAGAGTTCACACGACTTTGAACTGTCTATCAGCTTGTCTGAGCTCTCCTCTAGATAGAAGCTGGAGTTGCCGAAGTCAAGGTTCATGCATCGATTGCAGAGCTTGGCCGAAGTTGAAGAACTTGGCATCAGGTTATCAAGGCCGATTGAACGCACAAGCTGTTGTGCAAATTCGTTGTCGACGGGAAATTCCCAACCTTCAAGCTATCCATGGCAAATAGTGAGCAAGTTCCTTTGTGTCAACTGCTAGGCAGGTAAGGGAAGGGGTGCTAACCGGCTAATGAAAACAATATCAGCATTGCTCTGTTGATATTGACAGTTTCGAGAAGGACTTACAGGCTAGTGTCCAGGTATATCAACATCACGGCCCGTACGCTGAACCTTCATATAATACGTACCAGCTACAACTCGTCATCCGAGATTAGCCAGCGAACAGACTAGGGTACTTGAAGACTTACCGACTACCAAAGTCAATAAACCATCCGCATAGACGCACTAGACCGCCTGATATCTTACGTACTATAACGGAGTCAGCAAGTTGGCAGAGGGCCGGACAAGACAGGGATTGACAGACGTCCTATATGCATCGTTGAGTTACTTGAGCTGTTCAAAGTGAAGTTCCATTCCGCAGATAGGAAGGGGATTCGAGAACGTACAATCTGTGTTATTGTTAGAGCTATGGTTGCTGTGTCTGGAATCCATCCCCTTGACTTACTCTTGTGGTTGATGTTGGGGCTGCCAGATCTCTCGGCTGACTCCTCGTTGCCCCGTGACGCGACGCGCCAGGATGAAGGCCGGGTTTGAAGTCTGGCACATGGGGAGTCGATTCGAGGTCTCTACTCGTCAGCAGATACTCATCAGATATTTGTACCTTATTCAAGATGTTCTGGATGGCCTTCTCCAAATCCTTGGACGTCGCTCTGTATGCCACTGTTCCACCTGGCATCATGCTAGGCAGATCGGACTGGCTCCCTCCAGCCCTGCGACCTTGCAGAGTCGTAGGTCGGCGAGGTGGCAACTGAACCACAAGGAGCCTCTCCTCCACTAGCTTGAGTAGGTCGTTGATGGCCGAGTCGCGCTGACATATCGGATGCTTTCCCCGGATGAATTTTATCCAATGGTCAACAGCTTGGTGGAGTGTAGGGCCCTGGCCAGAACTACTCAAGGTGTAGTAGGGGCCATAGTCGCGGCCACTCCCCTTCAGGTTCTCGTAGAACCTCCTCAACTCTTCATTCCCGTAGAGGATCCAAATAATCCATTCCAAGGCTATGCATCCCATAGACCAGATATCGTATTGACGCGAGCGAGGCTGGTTCCCTACTGCTGTCTGTGCTTCCGGGGCCTCGTAGAGAATGGTTCCATACCTAGTCGAGGTAGCTTTGGATCGGTCTTGGGTGGCGATGACATGACGCTTTGCAAGACCTAGGTCGGCGATTTTTAGCCATCGACTTCCTTTGTCATCCAAGAACCACAGCAAATTCTCGGGCTTGAGATCGCCGTGTCTTATGGAACCATCCTGTGTCATGTGGCCGTACTCGCCCATGATGCCGTTCCCGTCCGAGTCGGAGGAATCCTCCATGGTTGAGTCGGTGGGATCGTCCCCATCACGAGCGTGACTGAAGTAATGGAGCTGGCAGAGAGCACCGGCCAGACCCTTCAGCTGGATGAGAGCCTCGGTGATATTGCCCCCTTCAAGGCCATGGGGAGAATTCGTTTCCCAGTACTCCTTGAGATTTCCCCCCTGGGCCCAAGGGAAAAGAAGATAACGGCTCCTGTCCCTCTCGATGGCAGCAATGCAGTGGATAAGGTGCGCATTCTGGCGATCTTTAATGATTTCCAAGGCCCTTACCTCATTGGGCCATGCATCTTTGATCGCCTTCTGCGCCTCTTTACCCCCGCTAATGATGATCTCCTTAACAGCGAGCTAAGAGGAGCATTCAGAAGTCAGTAAAGGGGGACCATGACAAGCCGTAGTGGCAATGTTTGTGAAGGCGGCTCTCACCTCTCTAGTGTGATGATCGATATGCGAAGGATGTATCTTTACTCGGTAAACACGCCCGAATGCACCTTCTTTGACGACATCGTCAACCTCGATAAAGGGAAGAATCTGCTCTGGTTGGAGAAGATATCTGAATCGTTCTTTCGAAATGACAGGGACCACAAATTTCCACTGGGCCTGCTTGAAGAAATATTCCACTACTGGACCCCATACGTCCTGACAGATTTCCTGTTGATCGCTTGTCGAGGGGGTGTGCTGGAAGTTGACTAGGTCAGGCAATGGCAGGTGTTTGTCGCTGAAGCCATGTCTCTGAAACAACTTCATGAACATGCATTTTTGGGAACATGAAGTTATATCAGGTGCCCGACTTTCCACCATAGTGAGAAAGAATTGGGGAGCGTCATTCTGGATCCATTGCACGAGACTCTCGTCCTCATCTCTCGTGTTCTGTTCGTGTTCCCACAGCTCCTGGATGATGACATCTCGGTCAACAAGTTCTGAAATGGCATTTTTCGGCAGAAAATATACTGGCTGGGCTTCAGGGGGAAAACTAATTTTCTGGAAACCTTTGTTGACCCGAAACGATAGAGGGAGGCGGCTGGGAGGCGGTGCCGATCTGTCAAGAGAAGCATTCCCACCTTGACCCCGGGACTCGTAGTGTGGGGACATGACCGAGTTGTAGTCTTGTCTGTATCCTTGGCTCTAATATCTTGTTTTAAACCTAGATTGGATAGAAAAGTAACAGAATTGAAGTAAAAGTGAAGATCTGGTGAAAAGGAGACGTTTCACACTAGGGCGAGGAAGAAAGGAGAACAAGCACTGGATAGGTTCTCTCCTTAGAAGCTTGGAGCGGCCTAGTGGGATTCATTGCTTAATTTAAACCTCTCATAACCCACAAACATTTCCCCGCGTATCGATATGGTAGGCAATCCCGGCCCGGTGTAATGTGATAGTGGCTTGACATCTCTACCAATAGCCAGTGGATGTTGAGTGACCAGGCTCGGCCCTTCCAGCCCCAATTCCCGCAATTGATGCGATCCGGACTAAACAAGGCAAAGATTGGATGCCAAGGTAATCAGCTGAAAGTAGAGTGCAACCATACGGCATGCCGCTGATGTCTCGGCTAGGGCCCGGAGCCAGGCATCCGCTATGATGTTCGACGGCATTGGGCAATTTCGCTCTGTCACTGGAGTCAGCGGGACGGGTTGTGTAAAGACTTGGTGTACTGACAAAAGACAGTCGTCTTGGCGCCTGGATCGAGTAGGTGCTGTGCATCATCTTAAAAGCCTTATCAGTATTCGTTCAACATCGATCAAGAGGTTGGCCAAGATGGTTCATTACCTGCACCTGGTATTCGCTGGCGAACTTGACTCGAAGCATTGTGATGAGCTTGATGTGATCCATGTTTCTCCCTTCAATGTTTTGTCTGGCAGGCATGGGGGGTGGAGAGGAACAGAACTCCTCGGAGCCATCCTTGCGGCCTTCAACCATCTGTAGGCTCATAATGTCATAAGTGTTTAGATAGAATCGACTTTTGTGATTCCTCGCCGCGGTTCTGTTTAGCCCGCTGAGCCGTCAACACTGAGGGGTTGATAGTTAAAGATGATGAGTTTGCTTTTGTGACTTAAGAACGATGGAGATTGCAGCCCTTTATAAAATCTGCGCAGTAGTGCACGAGGGAGAATAGGACTTTGTTTACTCGAGGCAATTGGAATTCAAAACACAAGGGCTTTTTTTATTCTGGCCACTACGCAGTCAGATCGCCTGGCTTGTTTTCGTCGAGTTCAGAGCCTGATTTGCCAAGATGATCCCTCTTTTTCCAGTTCCCAGCCGACATGAGACAATGGCTTGAAACTAGCTGCACAATTGGTTAATGGGCGTTAACCGAGGCAACCACCTCGCTCAGCAGAGCCTGATCTGCCTCGAGGCTCAGAGACCCGGAGGTGGTCAGATGGCCCGGTCTGAAGCAGGCGGCCAACCGCCCGGTGACAGCCCGGATACCTTGGCAGCGTTGGCAGGCATCTATTGGGCTGTGTCAATTGCATTTCTTGCACTTTCAGCGCTGCGCCAGGAGCTGAAAACTCCAATGTGCAAGCGGTTAGCAGGCGACGGGCTCCCTCCGGGCCGCGCTCACACCAACATTAGCACTGCAAGTTGATGGCGGTTAGAGGGCTGGGGGCTTTGCCTGGTTTAATTTTGGACTTCTTGACTATATAGGAGCGCTTTGTTATTTATCTTTGGGTGTTTTCCCTATCATCACTGCAGCAGTAGTTGACAAGAATTTGACACGTCCACTTCGTACTTGTGTTTCCACATCATCTTCGCCTCACCCTTCCCCTGTCGAGTCATGCACTGCCAATGAAGCCGACTAGGTCAGCATCGAGGCCTCAAGCCTCAAAACGAGGCCTCAGACAGCCAAAAACAGAACATGTCACCTCGCCGAGTCATGCGTTAACTCCCCCTTCGACACAGCGCAGCCACTCCCCTTACCAAACTCTGGAACAGGCCCCTCAGTTTCTTGGCCTCCCTTCGCCGCAAACGTGGCCAAAGGATTACCGTACTCCACCTTCTGAGACGCGCAAACGACGGATCGAGGAGTCCAATGACTTTTTAAAGGCAGATGTAAGTTGAGATGAATCAACCACGTGGTTACGTGCACTAGCTAACCATCTTTTTCATAGACGGAGTGTGTCGATGAGGACTCGCACTCCTGTAAAGAGGGCATTTCTCTGAGCGTGAGAAGTGCAAGCAAGGCCAATGACTTTTCCCAGCCAGGCGAGCCTCCTCGTCTGCCGTCGACCCCAACTCTGAGTGTGATCTCGGATGCGGGATATCAGCAGCAAAAAGACCTCAAGGCCAAGCAAGAGCAAGAAAGTCCCTCAAAGTACGCGGGGGATATCATCGTAACCCCTTCAACACCCACTAGTCCATCACCAGGAGGAACCAGCCCGCATCAACAATCATCCCGCACCCAGTTTGAGCTCCAAGCCCAGCTGATGAACTCATGGGAAAAGATCAAGAATCCTATGCGTGCAGGCTATCAAGGCAACTTCCTTCCGAAAGCAAAGCTGGACAAGCTTATCAATGAAGATTCGGTTTTCTGCGAGTTGGCTGCCCGATCACCCAGTGAGAGTCCTAGTGAGCTGAGGAACGTTGCCAAGGCTGTTTGCGTTGAGGAAAATGTGGACACTGGCGGCGGCAAGTTCAAGACACGATCCTGTCGCCAGATCTTCGCCGTCTTGGTCTTGATCGATCAGTCTACAAGCATTCGACTGTTCTTGAAGGAGGGCGTCAGCGACCTCGACCTACCGCTGATAGAGCATTGCGACGATGTCAACCCTAACCACAACATGTTGTTTCGGGGGAATTGGGATGGCGATACCCAAAGAGAGCCACTACATTGCACTAAATACTGGTCACCGAGGATAAGGAGACTGTTTTGCGAGGATCAGTGGATGGTCCTTGCCCCTTTCTTCTCTCTTGGGGCCTACAACCACGTCAACCACTACCCCCTCAAGGACCAGCATCTTCTGCCTTTTGTCCGCGGCGAGCAGGTCCTAAGCCTGGAGCCGATGAGGAGCCAGTCTGGCGAGATTGTGGGCGGGTATTCGCAAGTCTTCCGGGTCTGGATTCATTCCGATCATCACGGCTTCCACCATTGCGGACCAGACGCCCAGCGCGGGTTCGCAATTAAACAGTTGCAGAAGATGGAGGAAGATGTTTTCAGGAAAGAAGTTAACATGCTCAAGAAATTCAGTGGTGACGGGTCCCATCCCCATGTTGTCTCTGTCCTTGCGACCTACGAGCAATCGGGCAGGTATCACTTGATATTCCACTGGGCTGATGGGGACTTACTCCGTTACTGGAAAAATATATGCCCAACTCCCACCTTCGACTATGACACGGTGCTCTGGGTGGCCAAGCAGCTCTCGGGCTTGACTGATGGCCTGTACCGCTTTCACAGGCACTACACAGACGATGACCATGATGCCAGCCACCAGAGAGAGGATGGGAGTCACCGTGAAGAAGAACCACCTCAGAAGCGCACTCGATTGAACGACACACCACCTCCGCCTACGCAAGGTGCTGGAAGCTCTGAGTCGAGCTCTGGGCCAAAGAAGGAGCAGTTTGGTCGTCATGGGGATCTCAAACCACAAAACATCCTCTTGTTCCCATCTCCAGAGGACAACCGAGGAGTTCTCAAGATCTCTGATCTGGGCCAGGCGGAACTCCGTTCGGCGCGCAGCAAAACGCGCTGGGATACCAAGGACGCCTACACACTGACATACCGCCCACCAGAGACTGACGTCGAGCGCTGCGTCATCCGCCAGTCTGGGGATATATGGTCTTTGGGCTGTCTCTTTCTCGAGTTTGTGACGTGGATGCTGGGCGGCATGGAGCTGGTAGTGGATTTTGAGAATCAACGCTTGTCTTGGGACCAGAGACTCCAGATGAAGTCCGACACCTTCTACGAGCGCGAGAATGTTGACACCCTTCAGCATGTCGGCGCAAGATTGAAGGATTCTGTGATCACAGTAGGTTCCAGCCTCATAGGCAGCGTACGTGACATCAAAGCTAACACATGGCTACTTCTCAGCACATCCAACAGTTGCGCTTGCACCGGAATTGCACCGAATACTTCAGAGACGTTCTTGATCTGATTAGTGAAAGGATGCTGATTATTGATGACTCCACTCCCAGTCGAAGAGAGGAATGTGGAAAGATTCGCAGTCGTCTCAAAAAGGCCTATGAGAAGTGTAAAAACCAGAAGCTATACGCTGTTGGGCTTCAAGGAGAGATGGATATTGGATAGATGGGCTCGCTGTTTGTTATTTGCGCCAATTAGCTCTTTTGAGACATCATTGAGACCAGCAATGAGATGAGTTGTTGTACGATAGTCATTAGTTGCATTCATTATCCATACCGTGGGTCGGAATACTACCAAATGTCCTCCTCATGTGAGGACGGAATCCACTTTGACCCCAAAGAAGGTCCGTCCGAATTAACAGGTGTTCTGTATTGATCATTCAAGGAGAGACCCTATACAAACCCGTCTTCCATGTGCTCCAAAGATTAGTTACGTAGGTAGCTGGCTGATTATCGGCTTCTAGGAAGGACCATCTAGTACGAATTGACCTATTTCTCTTAGAATGCCTGCCTTAACTATTAATCTATTTATTAAGGTTTAAGGTTACTTCATCCGCATCTGGGGTAATGAAATCCGGGGTCTGGGATTATAATCCGTCTCCGGGGTTGCAATATCCGCTTCGGATAGTTATAAAAATGCAGACCCCCTCGCTTTCACCGCACATGGCCAAACGGTTCAAGGCCAGTAAATTCCTCTATTTAAATCATGAAGCTCTTTAAGACCATTAATTCATGGGAGGCTGCGGCTTGCCTTTTATATCTTCCTACGGCACTAGGACAGAGCAGCCAAACCGACTTCTCGACATGGTTTAACGTCACCGAGTTCCCCAACCCTCAGGTCGCTAACGTGGCACGTCTCCAGGCCGAGGCCCAAGATCTTGCCGAGGGAAGACTCTGGTATGACTATGTCCATCGATGCATCAACTCCCAGAAATACCCGACAATCTCGAACAACGTCCAGACTCCTGGCTGGGTGACCCCTGCGCGGGCCTTTGACTCCCTCTTCTTTGTTGGATACTCATATGTATCGTCCTGGGCTATCGACACGGGTGACGGGATCATCTTGATCGATGCGCTTAACAACGCCGAAGAAGCTGAGAAGGTCATCATCCCTGGACTCAAGGCATTTGGATACACCGCCAGTGACATTAAAGCTCTGGTCATCACTCACGAGCATTTCGACCACTACGGCGGAGCTGCTTGGTTCCAGGATACGTTCGATACTCCTATCTACGCATCTAGTGCGGCATGGGCTGGGATGAAGGACCTCAAAGGCACGCCGAGCATGGACAAGACAATTGAGGAGGGTGACGTGTTGGAAATTGGCAACACCACTGTTCGCGTCTTCTCGACTCCTGGTCACACACCAGGCACCATCTCTTTGATCTTCCCCGTCTATGACCGCGGCCAAAAGCATATTGCGGGATTGTACGGCGGCGGAGGCATTCCCAGCAAGGCAGAAGACAAGTCCACCCAGATCAAATCTTTTCTGAGATTCAGCCGCCTGGCCAAGAAAGCGGGCGTAGATGTCTTGTTGAGCAATCACCAGACTCAGGATCACACTCTACAAAATCTGGATGTTCTGGCGAACCGACAGTGCTCTGGCAAGGATTGCAGCCTGCCGAACCCCTTTGTTGTTGGAAACAAGCAATATGTGCGGTACTTGGAGTTGATGGCCAAGTGTGTCGAGTTGCAAGCGGCGAGGCAGGGACAGAGTATTGCCATTTAATCGGTAGACTAGTCCATATTTGTGGCCGTTGAGAGATTTGGATCGATTGATGGGTCAATTTATACACGATCCTAATCTGAGCATTTCTTTTTGACAACGTCAACTTTTGCCTCTGGTCCACCCATGCTTTCATCACCAATTCAGGTACTCCTATCAGGTGGCGATACCTCAGAGCCTTACATGCCATCATCAAAAGGATACGGTGGGTGCTCATCCCAGTCACTTTCCTCTCCTCCAGACAAATCAAAGGTTGTCTCTAATGCCATCCTCGCGTTACCGGAGTACTTTGGGACCCCGACGATTATCGCGCAAAGCGAGTAGGCAAGATTGGTGCTGGGCTCGTTCCCATACTATCTCTAGTTAGAAATACTAGTCACAGCGTAGGTGTTCATCAAACCTGGGTCGGAATTGAACTCACAGTTATGAAAGCAAAAGCTGCTTGCTCATTGCTCTCATCAGCTTCGTTAAGCCAGACAATGTCATCCATAGAAAGCTTCTCAAGCCCCCACCTCTCAGTCAGAAGGCCCTGCCAATCGTCTTCCATTTCGATAGTCCAGTCATACTTTGTCAGTGGAAACTTGGTACCGATATGATTAGGCGGTTTGGGTCTTTCGAAGGGATCGGTGATCAAGACTGGCCGCAGGCACACGCCACACCCGAGATGTCGTAAGGCTTGCCAAACGTTCATATCAATACCCTTCAAGGTATCGGTTAAACATGCCTTTGAGAGGGTGTGTGGGTAGGCGTGGGTCGTGTAGAAGCCAAGGTAGCCGCCTAGAAGGTATTAGAACGCATAACATAGGGGGTGAATAGAGAGAAAGGGGCAGAAATTTACCATCTGGCAAGAACGTTTTGTCGGTGATCAGTTCTTCAAGGTGCCCGAAAAGAGGCGTGGATTTGACGTCAAGAGGAGTGGGTTGGTTTGACAGCTGGCCATCGCCCCGAGTAACGTACAAGTTATACGTAAGGGTGATGCGGTGGCCAGAGTATACCTCCCATACCTGATGCTTGCAGTCGCTGTAGAATGCAGCCCATTGAATCTGTGGCCCATAGGAATCCATGTTGTCCCAGTTAAAAGACATGGTTTGATCCCCTTGGTTGACTTCTAAGCTACCTCCCTTGTGTTGAACAGGCAAACAAACCACCAGCGATCCGATTTGAGAACGGGAGCGAGGCGTGTCGACGTGGGAGTTGAAGTGGCCGGATGGTCCAGTATACACCTTAACGGAAGTTAGCTGAGTTGTCACAAAAGTTGGCAAGCGGAGACAGACATTGAGCTTGTATAGTTCAGCCTTGAGGGTCCTCTGTTTCTCTGAAAGTGGATTTGGGAGGAGGAACTGAGACACGACACTAACAATGCCCGAGGTATAGGGACAGAAGCTGGTGGTGAATCGGGAAGGGTCCATCTTGGAGGCTTTGCGGTAGCTCTCATCGTACACATGTTCCCCTCCACGGCCAAAGGTTGCAGGCTCCATATCCGCAACCAGGCGATCGAGGTTGTCCGTGGTAGAGTCATCGATTGGAAAGTTCAGCTTGCAATGAGCTGCGGGAGTCGTGGGATCTCGAGGGTCCCATCGTAGGGTGACGGGTGGGTGAGGGGGTGCCGATGGAGCAGTGTTTGAGCCTGAGCTTGAAGCACGACTGGAGTCGGAGGCTGAATCCGATGGGGGCTTTTCGTCTGCAGATTGCTCTCTCTTTGGCGCATCGACATCTGGAGTGTTATTAATGATCGGGATCGCTCCGCCACAGGCGAAGAGAGCGTCTTTGGAGTGTGACTTGATCCACTCCTGAAGCTGGCCGAGAAAACCGCCATCGTGATCTTCGCTGCCAGTCTCGGCATGGGAGGCGCTCTGACTCTGGGCTTGACTCTCGCTCCCGCTCTCGCTCTCGTACTCTTCATCAAAAAGAGACCGTCCAGCAGGACGCTTATCATCTTGACGGGTTGACAAACGAGATGTGCTTTCACGGTGTTGGTCGGAGCTTGGAGATGGTGAAGCGACGCCAGGCGTTTCCACATGGGGAACACCCTGCGCGTCGGTGAGGGGGTTAGAAGGAGGATCCGAAGCCATCATAGGATGATCCTAATCTCAGATTCCAATAGATGGAGAAAGGATAAAGTGGGAGGGAGCAGGATGTAGAAATCTGTTTGTGAAGTTGTTATTTATTGTAGGTGCCTGAGGCAGAAGGCATGCAGTGCGACCATGGAGATGGCATCTATTGGGTGCCCGGTGGAGCCCGTCCAGGCACCAGCTGTCGTTTAAAATACAGTGGATAGGTTGACCGACTTCTGCCTGCAATTCGCTTATGTACTTTGACCGTTCTGGGCGGTCAGCACTGGACGTCCAGTAAGCATAAGCTGTCGAGACGTCTTGGCACGGATGAGCCAGGCAATCACCCACAATACCTCTGTTCGTCATAGTCACGATAGTCTTTTGGGTGACCCATGGTTGTCTATCTACTTCTGTTAAGCCTTGCCGTTGTTCTCTTTTCCTTGGAAGAGAATACCTGGGATATATAACTTGTTCCCGAGAATGACCCAAGGGAAGGACCATTTGAACGGTTCAAGAGCCAAAGAACTTGCGGGCCATGAGACGCATGATCCCTTCTGGGCTCAGTGTTACTGGCTTACCATTCTGTCATGAACATTTCTTCCAGGCTATCAACAGGCTTTGGTTGGTTGTGGGAATCCAAGGGGTAATTCCTCGCTCCATGCAAAGCTCATCTTCGACATCTCCATCCAAAGGTAGTTCCACTGAACACTAGACTTCGATCCATAAGGGGCAAATACGGATTTCGCAGAACCTGGACAGAGGAGATTAAACTACTAACAGTCTCCTTTAGCCTCAAGCTACCTACGCCCTAGTTCGCGGCTCTGCATCAGATAGTGGTGGGGCTCCCGTTGTCCATTTCGATCCACTCACGACAACAAGCACGGGTGAAAAGGCTCGGTTATAAGTTGGCTTCTAGACATGCTAGGCTCCCCTCTCTGTGATAGTATAGCCATAGGTCGTCTATACCGAGACCTCTGGCACATACGACCATAGCTCGTAGAGAATACGGGGTCCCGTCCGCTCCCCCAGAGTCAAGCTGCGAAGCGCCGGATTAGTAGTTGGGTCGGTGACGACCAGCGAATCCCCGGTGTTGTATGTTATTTTTGCCAGTGCAATCTTTTTGTCCTGTGATAAGACGTGTTATGTGCTACTTGGGTTGACGGTGTTGCGAGCTCTGCCATCATGCTTCTCCTTGAAGCAGGCCCCTTGACGTATTCCAACTTAACTGTCAAAGTCCAAGTCAAAGTAACTAGATCTGGACGGTATAGTAGCCATTCTAGCATAAGCGCCTCCCATTGGCGCACGCAGCATCTCCGCTGTCGAAGCACTCGGCGTCTGCGATACAGAACAGCCAGCCTCTGATCTTCAATCCCAACCTCCCATCATCTTCCAATAGATCGCATATTTCAGCACCTTTGGTCCCTCAGTCCCCCGCCATGCCCAACAAGGAGAGCCCTTCGGGTCCCAAGCGATTATGGCATGTAGTAACACATGCCTGTGTCGCAAAAACAAGAGCCCGTCATGCAAGGTTCGTAATCCCAACAATCAGAGTCTGTAGCACAAGGCATTTCTTGTCCAGGGTCGGTGACCGAGGAAGTAGAGGAGACGGCAGAGGTCGTGGAAATTTCGGCAGTTGTTGTTGTGGTGAGCAGGGTCGTCGATTCAGCCGACATGGAGGCAGTCTCGGTGGAGATCGAGGTGATCAAGGTGGTGGACGAGGCTGGTGGATCTGGGTAGCAGTCTTTGACATTGGCATGGATAGCACCAATGACGACGAAGGCAAGGACGCCTTGGAACAGCTTGGATGAGACCATTTGAACGGGTGATAGGGGGTGATCGATGGTGACCGGAGAGTGTGGGGAGCTGCCCGTCGAGATCTGCAGTCTCTTTAAGGCTTTGCCCTGTCCCTGTGCCGTTCTTTTTTTTTTAGTCATATTAGGAAGTGGAACATCACCGGCCATTCAAGATTCACTCAATCAAACAGGTGAAAGAGTGGTCTGGCCTGTTGGCTTCACCTTAGCACTTACTACGCGCAGATATTACATCTTGGCTGCTCTGTCAGGGGCAAGCGAGAGGAAAAACGCTCACTCAGAGGCCTGCTCCCTCGTGTCACGACACCCGATGCACGCTATCTTTCAATAGTTCCAACGGAAATTTTCAGCTGGTCCCGTAAAGTGGCGAGAAGCCGGGGTCCTTGATCGAAAACACTGAATGCCAAGTCCGTTAGTGGGGAAAGTTAAACACACAGGGTCAGGAGATAAACGACATAAGGCCTAGGCCAGGCCAATCATATCAGGGCCGTACTTCGTATTCAAGTTGAATCAATAGTGACGGGGGCAGGGAATCATCCACAGATTGGAAGATGACAGCTTGAAAGAGTGGATACACCTTGTGTGCGCTTGCTAGATAAGAACGATCTTCTAACTCAGTTATCCCATCGAGGGTCCGGCTTCAACTATAACAAAGAACATATTTCCAATACAATACATCATAGCATCATATTTAGACAAGGACAATTGTCTTCTGGCTCTGATCTGCAAAATCTCCCCTGCTTTGTGGACCATTGTCAAGCGCTCCCATACCTACCCGAGAGTACTCCATCTTCTGCGCAGTTTGGGACAAGACAAGAAAGTAATCTTTGCTTCCACCGGTCAATAGAGGATCCCAACTTCGTTTCGACCAGTTTCTGGCCTGGCCGACTAATAAAAGAAACATGTCTCCGTTGGGCCGGCTTGGCGAGTCCCACCAGATGTCCTTGATGGTTGTTAAGGACGGGTTGAACGGAATCAATACCCCAGAGACCACCAGGCGTGTTTGTTCGACCTCTGAAGTGAGCTCTTCGCCTTTCCATCTAACGGACGCCTCGTCGATTTTCATCCCTATCTTGAATACCCACGAACCCCGAAAATAACTCCGGTCCTTAGTGTCGAACGTTATAGGTCCATCAACCACCATCCAAGACCAAGAAGGGATAGACTTGAGCTCAACTGCTTTGACGCGATCCCTAGGCTCGGTAGTTCTCCAAAGCAAACCAGCGCGAAGATCCTCCCTCCACAACCCCAGCAGGGGTTCATCACGGAGGAGATGCATGAAGCGTGTCGTAGCGCCAGCCAGGGCAAGAATTTTGTCCTTGGTCTTGGACAGTTGCCTGCTCGAATAGTCTTGGACGACAGCATCCCACTCTTCATAGCGACTCGCTGGAGGCAGCCATAGTGTTGGCAGCGCGAATGGCCGTATGATCCTGTGTTTCTTCAGGACTACGAGGCCGTCCTCGCTGGCAACTTTTGTCTTGCATTCCCAGATCAGCTGCTTCTTGGCAAAGTGGATCATCCTTCGAGATAAGATGCCTTCTTGGAGTGCCCATCCTCGTTGATTCAGTGGCGCCGAGTTGATCTCGCTTTCAAGATCAGTCTGTATGGACTCCAGAAATGCGTAAGCCCCTTTGCCCTGGTGTGCAAACCGAGTGACGTTGAAGGTCCGACGAAGATGACTCGGATAGAGCATACCCCCTTCGCAGTCAACTGAGTCTGTTGCTGCAAGAGTAAGCTCTGCGTTTTCATAGTAAGCGGCCATCTTTCCAGCCTCGGATTCAAATTCTCCGTCGTCACTTTGCACAATGCAGAGAGAGTCGATCCACAAGTAGCGTATGCCAAGTCCCCTCGTGATGGCGATCGCATCTGCAAATGTTTTGTGCATGGTTTCTCCCTCAAGGCAGAGGGACTTCTTTCGGTCGTCCAGTGTATCGGCGGTTGTCTTGAAGGTTAAAATGTCATTGCCTAATGAATCTCTTCCCCAGCAATAGCTCAGGGCGGCATAACGTCCTGTTTCGTTCTCACTTGATTCATACAGAACCATTGAAAACACATCGATAACTCTTTTGGGCAAGTCCAATGCCGTGCGCTTACAAGCTTCGTGCTCATTGCATTCCTTTAACCAGTCTTGAATAGTGTGAAGTCTTTCTTCGAGTGAATAGTCATGCTGCGACCAAATGCTTCTTGACTGAATTTTTCGACAGTCTGTAGGGACAATGTTAAGAGTGCCTTGTAAAGCCCACCATATTTGCTCCACTACTCACAGGAGGTGTTTTCATCAAGAATTCCCACAGCTCTTCCCTTTCGGGGATTTCCAGTGCCACCAGTGCTTGGTCGCAGAAACCGGAACGGCACTTGCTCTGAGAAACGAGTATGAAGGAAGACGGGCTCGATCGCCACGGCGCTTTCACTCCGCGCACCAATAAACTGCTGGACCCATTGCTTACGACTAAGGCATTGTTGAACCTTCTCTTTCACTGAAGTGACTCCTTCCATGGCGCTGCAAAACAGTCCACACAGCGGGCATCTGGTAGAATTCGTGAGCTCCTCAATCGATAAATGATGGGCCCGCTTCTCCAAGCCTTGATTCAACAATAAGTCGCTGCATAACTTGCATAGGTTTCCGCCAACTGGGTCGCCCATCACGTCGTCGACAATGCTACCCGATCACTGCTAGTGTTTCCGTCTAGGGGAATGCTGGTTTGGTGTGCTTCGTAGATAAACTCTAGGCACCTTAGTAGAAGAAACACAAGGAACATCTAATAATGCCCGACAAGTGCAGAAAGTAGAAAGACCAACGTTAAAAGCAGGCAAAAACGACCATTGTGGGGATTTTATATCTGTAAAAAGTTCTCATGTCAGGAATCTGGCAAATAGAAGCTGGCCACATCCTCAAACCCACACAGATGACCAATGATCTGACCAATTCTTGGCGCGAAACCCAGCCTAACAACAACGAGCCGATAACAGATAAGATTACATCAATCAGCAGAAATTACTCGATTTTGTCTTTGCACTTATATGCGAACAAAGTGAGATACAAAGGAAGGCTGCTGATCGCAGAATCCCACGCTGTTTGTCTGCCTACGTAGGTGGGAAGTGTTCCTCGTGGGACGATCAAGATGAATCGCGCGTCGTCGATGCGCTCGTGCATGTATCTCCGCTTGTGGAAGGGGTTGATCCTGAATAGAATCTCGTTCTTAATCCTCCAGTGTCCTATCTCCGTGTCATTCTCCTCTGGTCCGATAGATGCACCTTCTCGGAGTTCAACGATCATGGAGGGTGAAGGTCGTCCAGCACCTACGACAACGACAGAGTCGATGAGGTCATCTCCACAGGTTTCCATCGCGTTCGCCTCGATTGAGCCTGTATCGCATCGAAGAGCCATGGCCATCTTGATCCAATCGTCATTGCGCCCTTTAGCCACAAACTGCCCAGGTTTCACCTCCACAAAGAAATCTCCTGTGTGGAACTTTCCATCCTCAGCACTCCGCAAGGAGATGTCCGGACAATCGGCCGATTCGGGAACTACTACGAGTTCAAGGAGCTGTTCATCCATATGCGTGTCCTCCTCCAACGGCACATACTCGTAGGTGGAGCCAGGGAGAGTTGTAAGATAAGCTGGGTTCGTGGTGTCCTCCGAAATCATCATGACGCCTACTTCAGTGGAGCCAAAGACGTTGACGAGGTGGAGACCTTGACTGCACGCCCAAGCCTCGTCCGTAGGATCCAGGGCCGAACCACCGTACATGATGTACTCCAACCCCTGAAGATCTTCGAGCAAAGAAGCGTCTCGACGGGCTTCGTGAAGGACGTTGGACAAGAATGCGGGAAACATGTTCAGCCTAGTGAGTCCGCATTGGTCGATTATCTGTCGGAGCTCGTCATTCGAGTATGGTATCTCGGTTGGGAGGACGAAGCAGCTTCCACGGCAAATAGCGTCGATGAGGAGCATGGTGCTACCAATGTGGCTGAAGCTTCCACTATAGAGACATTAGAAAGAAGAAG
The DNA here is from genome assembly GCA_002168265.2 of Fusarium euwallaceae. Lineage (NCBI taxonomy): Eukaryota > Fungi > Ascomycota > Sordariomycetes > Hypocreales > Nectriaceae > Fusarium > Fusarium euwallaceae. The sequence goes on from NHTE02000061.1 coordinate 478,376, forward strand.
TGTGAAAACACCGGGTCGAACTCACATGGAAACCTGAACACGCTCCGGTCTTGTCGAAGGAAGTATCTCGTCGATACGTGTCGTCTTGCTAATCACGCAGTCAAACCATTTCGCCGTCAATGGCACAAGCTTCGGAATACCGGAAGTAGAACCCGAGGTATGATAAATCATGATGACTTCTTCAGCTTCTGGTGACATCTCTAAGGGAGGTAGTGGAAGGTGATCATAGTTGGAGGTCAAAATATCCTCCGCGGGGTAAGCCTTCACCGGGCTTTGGTCCACAACTGACTGGAAGCCGGTGTCGTGGATCAGAGCTGCGGCCTTTGACTTCTTGAGGAGATTGTAGACGACAGAGGGGTCCGTCATCTTCAAGGAAACCAGCTGTGGAATGAAGCCAGCTCGATATATGCCCCATATATGGACAAGATCCGTGTACGACGAGCCTTTGAGCCTGGGACGACAGTTAGAGGCAATCAAAGGCAACGATTCATGATACTCACCATAGCCCAATGACAGATCGCTCCTTAATGCCTCTTCCCAGGAACTCATTGGCCCAGTATCTAGCGCAAGCCTCGATGTCTTTAGTGAAGTCAGTGAAAGTGATATCCTTCCAAGACAGTTCCGCATTCCCTTCTCGGGGAATTCTCAGTGATGTCCTGGATGGATGATCCCTTGTGCTAGCGTAGAGAGCTGGGAGAGGAGTTTTGTAGGTAGTCATTTTGGTAAAATTGATTGAGAAGAATGTCGGCTTGCTTTCACAGGGCAGAGTAGAAAAGGATCACTATCTGAAGCACAGTAGGGGGGAAGGATTTATATGGCCATCCGCCCCATCGCTCTAGGATGGGGCTTGTAAGTCGCCCCAGTGCCTCATTCCTATATCTAGGCCATACTAGAGGGCCACTCACTTTCCCCGTGTCTGACATGTCTGACATGCGAAACTAATCTCGGTCCAGACTCCATCTCGTGCTGGTGATTGCCGTGTAAGGTAAGCTCACGGAACCCCTCTTTCGAGGAAATAACACGGGCCTCAAACTCGATAATGTCCGAAAAACTCAAACAACTACCGAACCATCCGCGTCAAAGAAGAACGGACTTAACAAGGTTCATTCGGGATAACGGATAAAACGGCCTCAAAAGGGCTGACGGGGCGGTTTAAACCTTGCTCACGTAATTGTGTGGAAGGAAACTCTCGCGCTTGTCATCGAGGGAAGTGGTGATAGGGCGGTGAGCTAGGGAGTCTCGGGAGGGGGTTGCTAAGCTTAGAAGAGGGGATTTGTTTGGTTCCGTTGCGGGGGGCGGTGAGTTTCGTAGGGTTTCTTGTTGATCGACAAGTTATTCACGTGGGTGGTATTACGTATGGTTTCATGAGTCAGAGCGGTTACAATAGTCTCGACAAAAGTGCTGGATGAAATAGGGTCACTATGCACTGTGTTGATCTTCGAACAGCGACTATGCAGCCGCCTTATCCATTTCCATCATCTATTTGGAATCATTTCTTCCAAGAAATTCGACCTGTTCCGTCACTCCCACGTAAAGATACACAGGTGACAGTCTTGGTGTAAGTGTCAGGGAGAGGGCATGCTGGAAGTCCAGCAAGCGCTTAAAGACGGTTAGGCCAAATTTCTTACAGTACCTGTAGAACATAAGAAATTAAGTCAACGCCTAGTGGTAGAATAGACATTCACATCAGGACTAATGTTGCAGATCTTATTGGTGCGTGAGGAATGGTGTATGTCTGGCTGACGTGAACACGAGTGAACTCGTAACACAAAGCGACTCCGCCCCAACTACAAACCAAATAAAGCCTCTCTAATGGCTGAATGGGAGCCAATGTTTGCCCTGGATAGCCTAATAATACCACGACGGGCGCAGGCCTTCGACTGCAACCCAGCCACTGATGCTCACTCGGGAGAGCGTCGACGACAGTTCCACAACCCATAAGCCCGGCTAGGCCACATCAAACCGATCAATACTCAAAAATCAACGCGTATAAGAGTTCAAATAGTATTAATGCTTTATTTCTCTCATTGTGACCCCGAGGTCGAGAAATCTGATCTACCCAGCAGTATACAATATCCATTTTATCACCCCCGGGTCATCATGCTTCTTAGATTTCTTATGCCTGTGTCTTCCAGACTTCCTCTTCACTGGCCTAAACTCCTGTTCCCACTCGGGAATCCACCGTTGGCTCTCACGCAGCATGGGCATATACGGGTCGGGGTATAGTGACATGAGAAAGCTCCTATCGCCATCCGACAACACACTTGCGTGGGGGACAAACATCATGCCATCTCGGGTGTCTTCTGGGGCGATAGGGTAATGCATGATGGACTCTGGGTCATAAGGGAAAAGTTTTGTATCTCGAACAAAGCTTCTGTCGTAGTTTTTGTATATCTGCGCGCAATTCCAACCTGTCTTTGCTTGGATGACGCCGTAGTTCCAGACAGCCGGACAATCAGGATGTTGGTGTTCATGTACCATCCCTAATGAATGTCCAACCTCGTGCAAGATATCAGCTTGTCGTAGGAGACGTCGCTGAGGCCCTGCTAGACCAGGGATGTGTCGGTACATGTTGAGCCACAGGGTTGGTCCATCCGGATTCTTCTCAGCTTCCCTGCCAAGACAAGAACTTGACTGGGTACCGAAGGATATCCGAATATCAGAAGGCCCAAAATCGTCTGGTCTCATAAACTCGAATTTCAACCGCATCGGAATGGTATTGTAATGTGTATTCACGAGTTTCGTGACAGTTTCCCGATCGGAATCACCTCCATTGAGAAATCGCACCCTCAGGCGACGTTTCTCAGCAGGCCAGATAAAGGAACTCGGTGTTACCCCATTCAAAATGTCGTTGGAAACTGCGCTTTGTAATGTGTCGGTAAATTCGCTCTCGTTGCCGGCAGAGCCCTGCGTGCAGCCCCAGCCGACGCCGTAGTGGTTGCTAGCTGAACCCGCCGCCTCAACTTGGAGGTGTGAGGGATCGTTGTGCCGTGTTGCCCCATCGTCGACTAGGTAATCCATAACATTCGCATTGTGTCGATAATGTTTATGGCTCCGCGGGGCATGGTACATGGCGATCGATCAAGGTTGTTGGTGGCAATCGATGTGGCGCGCGGGTTGAAATTGTGTGCTTTGAAAGCAAAGTTTGAAGGGAACAGGGAACAGGATAGCACCCTCTCTTGTCATTCTCAGGTCGATTACGGGGCGAAAAGTCCCTTGGCTCAAGATGTATCTCACATCTCAAAGAGCCTTATTCACAGGTGTGGTAGTATTGCATCCTCTACAGCCAATAACTGTCCTCAGTTTAAAACCAGGCTTCATAAGACACCAAACAGGCGTCGACACAGCCTCAGGCCAAGCTCCTTTTGTCCGCACACGTCGACCTGCATAAGCAAATAACAATCACGAGCGCTCCTGGTCAGCCCACCGGTCGTTCGTCCCGTGCCGCCGGCTTTGCGCTTCCGCCCAGTTACAGTGCTTTGTTGGAGTTGTCAGCAGTTCATCACCTATCATTTTCCTTGCCTTGATGTGACGAAAAGTGCATGCTTATTCTCCATGTGCGCTTGGACCTGAGCGCGTCTTATGTCTAGTCTGGTCCGGTGCTGATGCCCTGTCTCAACTGTGAAAGCCCGCATGCAGTGAAAAAGCTCTGGATTTCCGCCCGGCAGGTTAATATGCAGATGACCATCCACATTCTTTCAACGGTCGCCTCGGGCGCGTAGCTCGTCAAGTCAATGGTCGTCATAGACTGAATCACTGTCCGTATCTGCGTAGCCATTACTTCGATGAGGCTCCCGCAAACGCCAGCCTAATCCAGGCACCAGACACAAGCCAACAGCCTTTCATTTACTCACCGACGACAAAGCAGCCCTGTCAACGGTCCAAGAGCCCAGTCGCCGTGGCCTGACTCATAACTCGACGAATAATTTGGCGGAAAAGGTGTCAAACAGGGCTTGTTGGACTCGATCTAATCATTGAGACAGCCACATGTGACAGCCAGTCCCCCAGCTTCATCGACCACAGCCAATACGCGACGGTTGACAAACAGTACGAGCCCGAGCAGTGAGCTCATGGACATTACGAAGAGGAAAAGTCTGTGTGCACTTGTTATCAAATGAAACTCTCACACGCGACTGCTGAAGAGCGGCTGCACATATCAGAACCAAGAGCAAGGCAGAATAGTTCTCCTGTCCGAGAACCCGTTTGGATGTGATGGACGTGATTGGTCTTCTTATTGTTGATTCGAATTCTCCTCCCTTTTGAGGAGTTGTAAGTCATCCAGGCTAGAGAACTAGAGTGTTGGACCAGTCCTTCGGGCAACACAGCCCAGCCAAGATCCAGGTCCACAGAGATTCCGCACCCCACGAGCAAAGTTAACCTTGTCGATATCGTCTATCTGTCTCGGTAAAAAATGTCGACTCTAACCAGCTTGGGTCAAGTTCCCATTCCTGCCCACTGGGGGAGAGACATACCAAGCCCGCGCTGGGTATGGTGGAGATAAGTTCATGGCATCGAATGCCGGTGATAGCGGAAGCTCTCTTGGCGTATGATCCAACGGTGAATCATTTATATTCAGCTCTCAAATCCATCCGGCGTGATATTATCTCTGATGCTGGCCGCAGCAGAATATGCCCCTCGTTGTTAGGGGAAGTGACCGTGTCACTGGAAGACTGGTACGGGGGGGTGGCCAGCCATCAGTTAGGCACCCTCGGGGACAGGACGGAATACAGACACTGGAACCTCCGATACATAATTACCTGAAGTCACAGAATTATCATATCCTTTCAAGCTACGCAAGAAGGAAGATGGCAAGTCAGTAGAGAATGCGTAACTCCTTTGACGTGGTGATATCAACTGAGCTCATACCCTCCCCACCAAATACCCACTGAACCAAGAGCCTATATGTCAATAAGATGGTCTTTTAATCTTTTTCGAGGATCGAAACCTTTCATGGAGGCCCCATCCCAATACAGGCCACATCCCGTGTCCCATTTGCTCCGTCTGGGCCGTTGATCTTTGCACCCTGGATATTGGCATTTTACCTCCCCATGTTTCCCTTCCAGCTGTCTATATATCTAAACGAGCCAATATTTACCGTAGTGCAGAGCACCTCCTTCTCAAATAATCTCACCGATATTAATAGGGAGTGTCATATTAGCACTGTGTTAATATGATGGATTACTAGCTCCGTCTCAATGGAGATGTATGCGTGTCCCTTAGCCTAATGCTCCGCGATCTTGTTGTCTTAAAAATAGCCTTCTCGTAGGGAGGAAAGTCCTCCTAGACGATTTAACAAGCCACTTCACTTTGATGCTTTATCCGACTCAAGTGCAGATGCAGTCACTCATCTGTCTGCTGGTGAAGGTCAACTTCTACCGGAGCTCACCAACAGTTTCGCATCAGTGACTACCACAATGGTCGACAGCAGATCGAAGAAGAATATACCAAGTATATAGCATGTCTAGTTTCTTCATACTCGATATGGCGGGCCACATACGCCCAACTTGGTGATCAGATTTGACCTCTGATGAGTCTAGGGTAGCGCAAACATGTAGCCAAGAAGAGCCCTAGATGTCATACAAGTCAATGATATGGCGCCTACGACTCTAATACGCCTCCTTTAGCCGTTATCTATCTAAATAACTGCTCAATTGAATTGCGTGGGGTTGTCTTTGTCCTCATCTCGTGAGTATGCCTAATACCCTAGAGCTCAGCTTCTGAGTGGAGGCGTTTGACGTATCCCTAGAATCCTGGGGTTGAGGACACCCTTTAGTAGTAAGTTTGGATCATCGAATTATCTAACGAATGGGTTGATAAGAGCTACGTCCCTAAATTTACTAGAGGGAAAGAGTGGTGGGGGAAGACTTTAATAACGGGTATGTTACTGCGCCTTGACAACGATATGCGTATACGGTCAGAACTCACGATCCCAAAAAGCATGACATGAATCTATCGTTCTAATCAAATGCCCAACAAACTGTTTTACAATCCCAATATGCAAAAACTCCAGGTCCCAGTCTTCCAAGCGGTATTCAGACAACCAACCATTTCAACTCCGGCGACCAGTATGCGCTTATTTTGCGGCCTTGGCTTTCTCCCTCAACATGACGGCCGAGTAGCTGATAATTGTTAGCAATGAGATGGATCAGGAGGATAGAGAGATACTCACGCAAAGATTCCAATAAGCGCCATGATTAGGCCAATGACGCACTTGTCGGCCACGTTTCGGCCAGAGTACATCCAGCCAAGGGCGACAATGATGCATGTCTTGCTGTGTGCGACGACTGTGCTGGTGACAGGGCCCATCTCAGCAACGATGAAGAACTGGGAGACGTTGATCAAGACGGCAAAGAAGCCAGACTGGGATGTGCGGTTAGTAGTGATCCTTTACCCGGTAGACCTCGCGCACTCACCAGAAGAATCAGAACCCAGCGGTTCAACGAAACGTCGCCCCAGACGGGGAAGGTATCAACAAAGGGAATGACGTAGAGGAGCATGAAAGCAGAGATGGGAGCCTGGTTGAAGAGCAGCTGCATGCTGGTCATGTTCAGGCGTCGTCGGAAAGCCGAGATCCAGACAGTGTAAAGAGACGAGAAGAAGACGCCGAGGAAGGCAAACATGACGCCCAGCTCGGAAGTCGTCTTAATAGTGGTGTTGTTAGTAGGTCTTGAGTCATAGTAAGAGACCATACCGACACCGATGCAGGCGGGAATCAAGGTCAGGCAGGCCTTGAGAGGCAGAGTGACCTTGTACATGACGTAGTCCATGGCGGCAACCGAGGGCGTCATGAGGATACGTGCAATTTGGTAGAATGCGACGGATGAGTAGGCAAGAGAGAGGTTAGGGAAGACGACGTTGAGGGCCATGGCGATGGATAGAGGCGCCGTGTGGCCAAAGGAAGCCTTCTGAGGCGTGAAGAAGCCGAAGCGCTCTCGTGAGAGGACATAGAGGGCCAGCCAGGTGATGGTGAAGTGAAATGTGGCGAACGAGAGCTGCACATGCTTGAGTGATTTGTCTGAGAAGATGGCTTTGTTTGTGAAGACCTGGTTGACGTTAACATGGTGATGTTGAGATGGGGAAGTGAAGCGACGTACGATCAAGACTGTGGCCAAGACGTTGACCAATGTCCATACTACCGACTTGAGTGTTTTTGACTTCTTGACGGGCTCTGGCTCAGGCTTGTCTGGCTTATCGGCCTTTTCTTGGTCACCCGGGAGGAGAGCATCATCTTCCTCATCGTGGTAGAGCTCATCGAGCTCAAACTCACTGGGCGACCTCGTCATGTCGCGGTCATGCTCACTGTGATCAAAGAGTGTCGTCTCCTTGGGCGAGGTAGACGACGAGGAGGATGAAGACGAGGACGATGAGTCCGCGTACGGCTTGTGGGCAGCTTCCTTGGACATGGTGAATGAAATGCGCGCTGTTGAGGACAAGGAACGACTGTAGTTAGGGAACAGCAGATTTCAAGCAGCCAGATGGGAAGAAAACAGTGAAACAGATACAGCAAAGCAAGCGTTCTGTCTGGTAAGGCAGAGAGAGAGGGGGGGATTTGCTGGAAGGACCGGAGAAGTGGGATAAAGCAGCCCGACTGGGGGGCAGAGGAGAAAGACGGCCAGGCCCAGGTCAAGCACCCCTGACCCTGGAGAAGCAGGTATTCGTATTGCTCACTGGTTCCGTGCAAGGAATGGGCGTGGAACCGAAGAAAGTATCGACGCCAATCCTAGATGAAAGTACCGGTACATGGGAAGAGGATCTTTCTAGAGGCGCTAGGAATGCCTCTCTTTTTCTTTACGCCGCCACCAACAAACCACCCCTGCAGTAGCAACCAACTCTCTTCTCCTCTCCTTTTTTTTTTCTCCCCTCTCCCTTACTCTTCTTTTCTTCTGGCGCAGCCGACAGTTAGTCTCAGACGTGCGGGCGGTAAATAGCCAGTCCAGCCCCAAGCCACGGTGGGCCAAGGGAGAGCCGGCCTCCGAGACTATCGAAGGAGCCATTTGCAGATCTATTTGGCGCTAGGCTATCATCCGGGCATGCGATAGACGAGCTGAAATACGAATCCAGACTAACCCGATGCAAGGGCAAAAAAGTTTGTTCCCCTCTTGGAAGTTGAAGTGTTTCTTTTAAAGGGGGTTGATGGTTCAGGGCTGAGACGGAGGTGTGGTGGTGGTGGTGGTATCTGCCAAGAGCACATGTGCGTTTTGGCAGTTTGAGGCTCTGGTGTTTGCCCTGTCATCATCCCGCCGCAAGAGAAGGAATGGGACATGCTGCGTGGCTGCGCTGCGCTGCGTGTACAGTACGCGCGTGTTGTGTGGGTGGCCGATGCACCAATGGGGCCATTGTGCATTGTGATCAACCAATGCAATCGTGCCGATCGGTCGGGAGGGACAGGGCGGTAAAAGTAAAAGGGACTGAAGTGTTTGAGGGGTCGGGATGATGAAGCAAACAGCGCAAATCCTTCGGGATGTGGTGGTGTTTGTTTCATCGAGACGAGGCAGACACGCAGACACAGCCTTGTTTGTAACAAAAGAATTCATGTCATTATTTTTTGACTGGGGATATCTAGGTAATACACAGTCTATCCATACCTGTTACACTTCCTGCCGCTCAAAATAAAACTTACACGAGGACTGCAGAATGGTCTCTACCCCTGCTCACATTCCATGCCCCTCACCCGCATCGCCCAAAGCTTGTCTCTGTTGGCAGCGACAGGGCTCTATTAACCCTGCGTGTCAGGGGGACACCTCTCCTTCTCGAGCTTCATGTCGAGAATCATGTGCATCTCGGGGCAGTACTCGAGCGCCGCCTTTCGTGTTTCGACATTGCCCCAGACCTCTTTATCGAGACCCCTGCCGCGTCCAAGGGCGTGGTAGCCCATGGGTCTTTCTGTGACGTTGTTCTGAACGGAGAATACCTCGTTGGTCAGGTTGGCGAGCTTGGCGTCGGGAAGGATGTAGAGACGCTTTCCGAACCAAATGTCTTCTTGGTCTGTATCGTTGTAGCGCTTCTGGAAGCTGAGGACCTGCTGGATGGCAGAGACGCGTCGCAGCGAGAGCTTTCCGTAGCCAGCAAAGGCCTTGACATCGGCTCTTTCGAGATTGTTAGCAGGGGTGTCGCTGAAGCGAAACAGTAGGAGAGGCATCTAACCTGGCAGCACCAGCCCATGTGTAGTCCAACCAATCGTTCAAACTCGATTGCGCGTTGGCGCAAAGAATGCTCTCCGAGTCAAAGGTCAAGAGCCACTCAACTCCAGGTAAAAACTCGTTGTAGAATCGCGAATCCGTGTACAAACGGTTCAGATCCTCCTCAGTCTTGATGGACCAAGGGCTAGGCAGCCTCATGAGATCAATCTTGCCTAGACCCTGCTGCAACTGGATGCCGTACTCGCGACCGACCGTATAGACGCTCTTCTTGGATCCGATAAAGACGAATCGCCAATCCGGAGGCACGACGGCGATCATATGCAAGATCAAGGGGACCAGCAGAGGCAGAGGCTCGGGCTCGATGATGAGAGCGACCTTGGATGTGTTGTAATTCTTGCGAGGGTCGTCGTTTGGCGCCCAGTCAATGCTGACTGAGGGGAGTCTTTGTCGGGCTTCATCGATCTGGGATGTGATGGTGGGTTTGACCTGAGGGACGAGTACGGTCGCAAAGATCCATCTAGAGACTGTCAGTTGATGTTCGCGATGCCTTCATTTAAGGATCTACTCACGTTGAGATGAGGGAAACGACAATGAGAATAGTAGATCTCGAAATTGTCGTTGGGAGTCTCGATTTGATGCTCTTGGTTGCCATTACTGGCAAGTCGGCCCATTGCGACAAATCAACCTGCGGCGCCATGATTGCTATCGCTTTACTTGACTTGAAGATGGAGGAAGTTTGAATGAATGGAGTTTACAGGTCGCAAAGACCCAAGTTACGCTCCCATTAACCACAATTGAGACCCCCTGCGCCTGGGGTGTGTTATCGGCTCTATATGATGCGATCCTTCAGTGAGCAACAGTGGTACAGTACCTAGGCCCGTTCCGCTCTGTCGACGTGTTAAAGGGCCCGTAATTTTGCATTCCAGGCTCTTTGTCTTTCCCCTGTGCCCCTGTCTTCAAGGCGGCTAGAGGGGCGGCGGCGCCACTCCACTCCCCCCCAGGCTCTCAAAACGATAGCGCTCATCCCTAGCATACCTTGTGGAGAGTCGGTCTAGAGCTACTGCGGCAGAAGGCCAGCCCTCCGGTTCAGCCGAACACACAACACAGCAGGGAGTGCAAGGATGGACGGATAGTGGGTTGTCTAGAAGCAGGCTGTCAAAAAGATGCCAATGTACAGTACAATCTACATGATGGAAGATATGCCCCCCCCCCTTATGTTGGTCAAGAACCCCCCTGTCGTTTGGAGTGTCCCCCTCTCTCGTCGTCTCCTCTTGGCCGGATTCTCTCTCTTTGCCGCTTACACCCCAGCTTCGACGAGGGAAGCTGGGCGACGATTCTTTGAACTGACCTGACTTGACTCTTTTACTTCTTTCAAGGCTGAAGACCGAATTAATTGACAAACGGCAGCTTCTTCTTCTTTTGTCTCGTTTTTTGTCCTTGTATTGTTCTTCCCGTCACTCCTTCAACACTGCTAGCAGCCATGAACTTCCTACCAAACCAGCGACTGATGTCGCCCAAATTTATGCGAATCTCGATCGGACTGGGTGTTACTTTTGCGTGAGTCTCTTGCTGAAGAATATCGAGCATCTAAACTGACTCAATCGCCTTAGAATCATCATCTTTCTCTCAATCATGGCGGCCGTCGTCCCTCATCCGGCGCTCCCCAAAATCAGCCTCACATACGCCAACCAGTCCATCTACAACGAGTCCAAGGTCGCTCTCCTCATTGAGAACCGACCGCAGCCCATCATCGTGCCTCTGATGCTCAAGTTCATGTATCAGATGCCTCCCGACTGGCGATTCCGCTTCATGGGCTCCCCCGAGTCGGTCGCCTTTGTCAACCAGTCTGCTGCTATGCGCGAGCACGTCAAGTCTGGAAAGGTCGACCTCACCTACATCCCCGCCAACATGAGCACTGCTGGTCAGGAGATGATCAGTCGTTTCTTGACGACTTTGTGGCTATACGATACCGTGTTGCAGCCTGCCGAAATCCTCCTCGTATTCCAGACCGACTCGATGGTCTGCGCCAACAATAAGCGCTCCATGGATGACTTTATTGGCTACGATTGGGTCGGTGCGCCTTGGAGTGTTGGAGGACGTTATGGTGGTAATGGAGGACTCTCGATTCGTCGCGTGAGCCGTATCATCGATATCCTGCGCAACCAGCGTCGCATTGAGGGCAGCCAGCCTGAGGATGTCTGGCTGTCTGAGCGTCTTGGACATCACAATGCTGGCAGTGTTGCCAACGGATCTATATCATCAACCTTCTCTGGAGAGATGAATGGAGGCCCAGCCGAGATTGTGCCTGAGCCTGATTGCGACGCCGATCTCGATGATGATCAGGAGGAGTGCGAGTGGGAGAACCTCCGAAACAAGTTGACCGAGCAAGGTCGACCAGGTGAATGGGTCAAGGGTCTTGATGACTGGAGGAACGGATTCTACGAGCCCATGGGCTATCACATTGGCGGTGCCGGCCAACTTCACGGCGCTGTCTGGGGACGCAAGGAGAAGCGAGATCACATCTACTCGTACTGCCCCGAAGCAAAGATGGTGTTGAAGATGGACTGGGCAGAGTATATACCAGGTAACTGCGGAGAGTCCTGGTAAAAGATGCGATTATAGTATGTAATATAGATGGTTTATGCGATTCATTTCAAGCTGAGCGACGTTGGTTACTCAAGAGTTGGTGGGAATAAAATGGAGGCGCTTAGAATGGGTGTTAAAGTGGCGGCTTGGATGGACGGATCGATCTATGACGAAATGGCGTTGGCACTGAATTAATTCACATTATTTTATCTAGACTTGCCAGCTGTTCTTTTATAACTAATGACGAAGAAAAACACAAAGAGACCACATCCTCATAGAGCGCCAATGCTCTATTGAACGCCAGCAGCCTTCATACGCTCAAAGCACTGCCTGTAAGCGTCGTGGACCTCGGGAACCTCATAGTTGTACTCCTTGAGCTTGCTGACAAGCTTGTCCGTGTCAAGCTTGCAGTTGCTGCGACCAGCCTTGATGACCTTGGACTGCTCCTCGAGGCTAAAGTTCTTCCAGGTGTAGTTGGGGCGGACGATCTCCTTGAACAGGGCGAGCACCTCGTTGTGAGAGATGGCGCCGGGGTTGGTGAAGTTGTAGACTCCAGTGTTGTTGTGCTCTGCCAGGAGGATGGAGCCGGGGAGGAGGTCGTGGAGGATGGTGTTGCTGTTGGGAATGTCGACGACGCGGTCGTACTTGGAGATCTTGGTGACAAAGTTTCGGGGGTGAAGATCGTCGCTGACAGGCATGCGAAGACGGAGGATGAGGACGTTGTTGTAGCTGGCCAGGATCTATCGCACGTCAGAGGCGCATTCACTCATGTTCGAGTAGAGATACTCACAGGCTCAACGTGGCCCTTGGTCATGGAGTAGAAGCTGCCGACAAAGTTGGGAGCATCCTCCTCCTTGAAGCCGGCACCGCCCATGGGATGCTTCTCATCATACTGGTAGATGCATCCAGTCGCAAAGATGGTGCAGTGAATACCTCGCTGGGCACACTGATCGGCCAGCGTCAGAGTGCCAATGACGTTGGAGCGAACAGTCTGCTCCTTGTTGTCCTCGCACCAGTCGACGTTGGGTCGGCCAGTGCATCCAGCGGCGTTGAGGACGTGCGTGGGCTTGATCTCGTCGAGCACCTTGGCGACACCAGCAGTATCCTCCATGCGGACGGTGGTGCTGGAGACCTCCTTGCCCTGCTTCTCGAGGAGCTCCTTGAGGTGGCCAGCCACCCAGCCCTTTCCGCCCCAGATGAGGAAGCGGTTGGCAGACGTACCGTTGGTAGCAGACATGATGATGGTGTTGATGTTTGGGTATTGAGGTTTGTTAACGATTAGCTATGAGGAGCAAGCAATTGCCGATCGAGATGAGGTCAAGAAGAAATACAGACGAGGAGGAAGCTTCAGTAGCTCCGAGACAGCTCGACGCACGCCAAAGCATGTACGTACTACGTTGCAGACTACCGGCCTGCAAGCCTCCCTTCCCTCCTTGTCCCTCCGTCATGTCGCCTCCGTTCGGGAAATCAGGGGTCTGTCACTGTTAGCCACATCCAGACACGCAGGACGAAGAAACGGAAGAAGGGCCTCCCATGCACGCCGTCCCCTTGCTCCATCATCGACACGCCCCCAGGCTGAACCTCCCCACGCTTCCAATAGTACATCCAGTAGCTCGGTTTTACGAGCGGCTGGTCTGTGTTTGCTAATGCAGGGGCGAATCAAATTGTCTTGGAACCGCTTATCGCTGTTTTACGTTGCAATGCCGATCTGTCTAGTTAGATCGAGCCTCTTTTCGCGTGGGCAAGAAAAAAAAAAGGGTGAGACGCCGGTCAACTTCTGACTTTTTTTCTTTTCTTTACCCCTTTTTTTCGACAGTGACAGAGAATCAGAGCCTAATCTTCTGCAGGAGTGAATGTGCAATCAATACGAAAAATGCAGTTGGTTCGTAACGTGCTTACGACATATGGTCCTGTTTGTTTCGTACCCATGTTTTTTCTCCGTCGATCTCAGCCGCTGAGAAGTGACCGCATTAGCACACAATCACCCCTGTTTATACGGGTAGCGTCATCTCACAGGGCATGGAACCAGGCTTCGTGTACTGTACTTTACTTCCCCCCCTGGCCCTGTCAGAAGCCAAGCGCGGGACTATCGGACCCTCATTCGCTTGGCACACGTACTATCGAACGCCTCGGCCCAAGCCTCAATTGACAAAAGATTGCCATGATTAATGAGCTGAACTTTTTACCTTGACGGCAGAATCGTGCGGCAAAGTAAGCAATCGCCTCCTTTTACACAGGGAGCAAGGGGTTTGTACCGCTACAAGACGGGAGGGAATGGGCTGAGGTATTTGGTCTCGCCCTTGGGAATGTCTAGTTTCACACCCCATTCCTACCATGAGGGCCCCCCTGGTTCTTCTTGTTGCTTCTCACTTTTTTCCTCTCTCTTCTCACTCTGGTGTGGATAGACCGTGTAGACAAACTGGCCGTTAGCCGTTGAAATGGGCCGTTGGTGTTGTAATAGGGGAGAATGCCACTCCGTAGCTCATGTAAAAAAGATGTCTCTCTCTTCGGGGCTTTCTCTCTCCAGTTTTTTAAGTACTCGTTAGACTGAGACTGCCTGATCACTACCCGTCTGGTCTTGAAGATTTGCATTTGCATTACTCTGTCCACTTTGTCCTCCTCTTGTCTCAATTCTCCGGTAAACGGTGTCTTTCTTGTTGCACTACTCCATCCCCAGCTTTAATAGCCTCCAGCCCAAGATCCTTCTTTGGTTGCAACGTCAGTGAACAAACATGGCTCCTCACATCGACGACCATTACTCCGCTAACATGGGCTCCAGCAACAACCACAGCAACAATATGCACTACAACTTCCTCCAGGACGCTGACGTCTGGCAAGGTGCGCCCATCTTGACGGGCAGCACCAAGTTTGAGCCTCACCCTGATGTCAAGAACATCATGATCACCGGTGGCGCCGGCTTCATGTAAGCACAAGACCACACCTTGAATCATCATGCGCCAATGCTAACACCAAGCTTCACAGCGCTTCTTGGCTTGTGCGACACCTCACACTCACGTATCCTCACGCCTACAACATCGTCTCGTTCGACAAGCTCGACTACTGCGCCTCTCTCAACAACACGCGCGCCCTCAACGAGAAGCGCAACTTTAGCTTCTACCAGGGCGACATCACCAACCCCGTCGAGGTGGTCGACTGCCTCGAGCGCTACAACATCGACACCATCTTCCACTTTGCCGCCCAGTCGCACGTCGACCTCAGCTTTGGCAACTCGTACGGCTTTACTCACACAAACGTCTACGGCACCCACGTGCTGCTCGAGAGTGCCAAGAAGGTTGGCATCAAGCGCCTCATTCACATCTCGACCGACGAGGTCTACGGCGAGGTCAAGGACGATGACGATGATCTCCTCGAGGCGAGCATTCTTGCGCCTACCAACCCTTATGCCGCGAGCAAGGCTGCCGCCGAGATGCTTGTGAATTCTTATCAGCGAAGCTTCAAGCTTCCCGTCATTATTGTTCGGAGTAACAATGTCTACGGACCTCACCAATTCCCAGAGAGTAAGCATTTCCAGCTCAGCAGAACACGAGACACAATCACTGACGCTCGCTCTTCACAGAGATCATCCCCAAGTTCTCCTCCTTGCTGCACCGCGGCCAGCCCGTGGTCCTCCATGGTGACGGCAGCCCAACACGCCGCTACCTCTACGCCGGAGACGCCGCCGACGCTTTCGATACCATCCTCCACAAGGGTGAGATGGGCCAGATCTACAATGTCGGCTCGTACGACGAAATCTCCAACATCACACTCTGCCACAAGCTCCTAGCCGAGATGGGCATCAACGACCAGGACACAACCGAGTTCAAGAAGTGGGTCAAGTACACCCACGACCGCCCCTTCAACGACCACAGATACGCCGTCGATGCTACCAAGCTCAAGCAGCTCGGCTGGACACAGAAGACCCCCTTCGAGAACGGTCTCAAGATCACCATGGATTGGTACCGGCGCTACGGTGACAGGTGGTGGGGTGACATCTCTGCCGTCCTGAGCCCGTTCCCCCTGGTTGTCAACAAGAATGTGAAACCGGACAACGAACCTATCATGGACTCTCCATGAGTGAAGGAAGGGGAGCTGCGGGGGGCGTATAGAGGGAGGGGTTTGTATGTAATACTAGACGAGCATTGATATCCGTTGGTTGTATGTATGTTTAATATGAGACAGCGTGCCGCGTGGCCCTTGTAATTGGTTCCCGTCAACTCAAAAGGTTTCGGTACTTGAGGCTGATGTCGCATTCAATCTTCGAGAATGCCCCTCCAACACACAGGGGTTGCGCCCGCATTCCCGAAAACCACGCAAGCCGTGACGTTGGTGGGATGAAGGATCACTGAGTGCTCAGTGCGTATCGGAGGATCTTGGTACACTGACAGGCAAGGGTTGTGAAACGGGCTATCCTTGAACGGCGTCTGACATACTCTAGTCCGTCTTGAGTTTATTGCCTGGACTGGATAGGAACACGAAGGCTGAATTATACGGACGCTGCAGTTGTCTATTTCGAGTGTTCTTTACGAGTGTTGGGTTGGGTTGGTCGACCCATCTTGCGGGCTTTGATGCAACCCAACGTGCAAGGGGGTGTGACTCGCTGTCTTGAGCGTCAGATGCTTCATCAGATGGCAAATACGGGTTAACAGAAAATGGCGTTCTTGGCTCAGCTCGCTACGGTAATACGAGAATGGGATCAATTTTTGAAGAAGGATTTATTCACATGTCCCTCCCTAATATAGAGCCGCTGTGGCATCATGATGTGGTTTTCTCACGCATTGGAGCATCGTCAACCCATGGTCAACCTCACCGAGCTGTGACCTGTCCTCCGGCATGTCTGCAGGCTTACTCGTATAGCGAAAATCACCAGAGCGATGCTCAACTCTCGTATCCAAACGAAGCCAAAGAAGTGAGGTGGTCAGAAACGCCGCCGTTCAGAAATCTGTTGACTTCAGGCCTCATGGAAAGAAGGGCTTGCAAACTACGAACGAAATTGAAAAGAACCCATCATGTCTATACTAGCGACGGTGTAGATTTGAGGTATCGCAGTCATGATCTGTGTGCTGGAGGAGTATTTGTGTGTCTATGTGGTAAACATCATCATGGCCCTGCTCGGTGGATGCCGTCCCCGTGATCTCGGCGAGTCTCGAGCCTTTTTGATACTCAAGGCCTCTCCGAGAAACATTTCCATGCTGTCATGCCGGTTAATATGATGCTTCTCTGACGGCGTCATGTTGCCAGGAGATTGTTAAGTCAACCGGTATTTCCAAACTCATAGGAACATTGAGATTACTTTTGCGCCATTCTCTAGCCTGTCAACTTTCATCATGACCTCAACCTCAGGCTTGCCAAGTTGTTGGCAAAAGCTTGACCATCTTGGCAACCGGCTTGGTGTGAAGCCTCATGCCCCAGAGAGGACCAGTTGAGCTTGACATTGTGACGAATAGCATTAATCGTCTACATTGAAAGAAGCCTACAGGTTAAATTGACTCTACGTCTTACTTTGAGCCATTTCTCATACTTCTTGGGATGGGGATGAGTCAAGGTTAGTCGAAGAGTTGATCGTGTTGGTGAACAGAGGTAGATGGTTCACTCACGCCTCTCCCAGAAGCCACGAAGGAAGCAACATGAATAGCCAATCCTTGAATTTCTCGGGCATTATTTCAGACAAAACTCTCTATTTGACTAGAACAGCCGAACGATGTTGAACCCGCAGGTCTATTCAGTGTGGCAAAATGGCTACAAAGACTTCGCTGTCCCCATTTTGAAGAACGCGGAAATCCCCGATCCCGAAGCCATGAGTGTTTCGAATGCAAGCCTCCTCTATTTCCCGTCTCTCTATGGACTAAGCTGAACTCTGTCATAGAAACACTAACTTCTCTTCAACCAACCACGGCCTGGAATGGGTTTTGGGACAAGGAGCTATCAGGATACAATGATCGAGGTCATCCTAGAATGCAGAACAGCGTTAGAATTGGCCTTCCATTTAAGAATACATATGCAAAACAGCTCAGGAATAGTCTGCTATGCCTTATGCCTTGGAAGCCGGCAGGCAGCCCGGTTGCCCCAAGTGCATGCATGGATGGCAAGCTGGTCTAATAAGGTGTCCAATGAGTCATTAGCCCCTCAATATCTAGCTCCTTAGTGATGCAACCGGTGGCGTATGGTTTAAGGCTCAAAGAGAGCCCAGATATTTCACTAAAATGGGAGGATATCAGTGAGAAGCGCGGACTGGGCTGATGGCAAGATTTATGGACCTAAAGGTCTCGCCTTTTGCAACACTTGAGAAAAGTAGGATAAGTTAGATTATGACGATGGAAATAGTCACTCCGTGCGAGCTGAAAGATATTCTTTATTATTTATAACTATATCTCGTGCAACCTAGACAAATGATTCCTATCGTCAAAGTTTACGAGCTTTTACTCAGAGCTCGCCGTTCCCAGCGTTGAGGACCATTTCTCTACCGTGAACAAACAATTTTCGAAGCTACAAAGCCTCTGATCTGATAAATCTCAACGTGCGACCAATACCACGATGTTGTGGCAATAATTTCACCCTCATGGCCACGTCTAGCTTCAGGCAGAGAAGAGACACTCTCGTCGTTCTACCAAGACTGGCGGACCAGCAGTACGGCAAGGCATTTATTAACATTACGATCGCAAACTAGAATAATAATGTAAAGGCTTTATTCATTTGAGGTTGCTGGACCATATATGATCTTGCTCGAAACAGATTACATGGTCAAAGGCCGTGGAAATCTACCGCCAGCTAAGGACGGTTGAGATGAGTATACTGAACTAGGATACCTCAAATACAATAAATTACATCAAACCCAGCCTGAAACCACGGCATATTATCCATAGCATCGGACTATGCGCCTGGCACAGTTGCAACTGGGAACGCTAGCCGTGTAGAATGTTTGGCCAGTGGATGGGGCACCAGGGGTGTTATGATAAGGTATTAAATTTCGAGGACTCTTCTCTTCTCGTAATCTGTTCAGATGCTATGGAGGCTGGAAAAAGAATTATGCAGGATGAACTGTATCAGTATGCCGCCAAGTAGAACACTCCACGCCCAAAGCCAGCCAGACACTCCACAAGTTTATAAGGAAGTTTTCCCTCTAGTCTAGCAATCAATTGCCTCCATAGCTGATTGTTTTTCAACGAATCAAGGGCAGAGAAGCTGTGCCGGTGATGGTCCCCAAGCAAGTGATGCTGAAGGACAGGACTCGTCCATTTCTCCTGAATAAATCCCTTACGTTTCCCCTTGCAGGTACTACAGAGAAGCCTCACAGCTTCTATTAAAATCAACGACGGTTTTAACCTAAGGTCTTACCGTCTTATTATTTGCATTCTCAGGACAGTGGGAGTTGTGGTCAGAGAACCCATACAACGTCAATCTGTTTGAAGCCCAGCCTGGCTGGAGTTTTTAGTAGACATGTGGCCAAATTTCTGGCCTTCAACGTTCCCAACTCTCGATATAAAAGTAAAAAGATGATGGAGACCTGGTTTTGACTCCTGTAGCCTCGGCGTGGTTCTGCTAGGAATGGGTCCGCGCGGCCTTTTCCAAGATTCCCCGTCAAGCCTCTGGCGCCAAAGCAGACTCTGCTGGAACCAGTATAGCTTTACTAGCTAATCACGACCCGTCTCAGGCTCAATTTATATGCTTTACAGTCACTTAGCCGTGTTATATGCAAGTGGTGGTATCAAAATCGGCCATCAAAAGCCATTCAGCCAAACGAGAAGTTCTCAGACCTGCGAGCTCAAAGGGGGATGTGACTAAACCGCCAAAAGAATAGCCGTTCACACTAGCCATGGGGAGTTGGCATAGAATTAATAATTTCTATCCCTGAGGGTCAATACTTATATCTTGCTGTCATGGTTGCTGAGGTCCGTTCATCGAGCACCGCAAGCCTAACTTGGATGCATATTCGTCTGCTTTGCTCTCGAAACAGCTTCGATGATTTGAACTCAACCTAATTTTCCGAGACTGCCTCCTCGTATCTTACAGACAACGTTCCCCGCACTTCAAATCATGTCCAAGCACACTACGAGGGCGGGATGATGAACAGGGTTTGATAGAGCCTTCGGTTGGGTATGCAGATCATATTCATTCTAAGGCTATATCTACTTAACACCGCATTATATTTCTCCACGAGTGATGAAACATTTTCATGACACTGTTTTAGTGACACCTGTCAGCAGGGAAGTCTTGTCAGACAACCAGGGGCATCAGCACCAACCACTGACCAGCCACCCTACGATGTTCAGTTTAGTGCGTCCCCAATATGTCTGACAGCCGGAGGCGGCGGGAACTGTCAGCTGATGGTGCGGTGCTCCATAATGCTATGTTTGGTCTATCTTCCGCTGTGATTCTGACATCAGAGATCGAGGTTGGGAATGTGGTGACTCGCCGAGTTGGTTGGTAGGATCGACGCGCTCGTGATGCCAATGTGCAATGTGAAAGACAACCCTATGAGTTGACAACTCATTTATGAGTATTGTCATTGCCACATCCCTGTTCTCATAATGGGTGTGACTGGAGCCAAGGTCTTTAATGTCCCTATGCCAACCCCTCAATTTTCTGCAGCTTGAGCGACACTTGGCATCAAAGTCGTCCAGCCAGGTCTATGCAGAGCCTCATCATCCAGCCACCGTCTACTCTCATTGGAAAGACAACAAGCCATGAAACATGCATAGTTATCGTGAAAAACGCCTCTCGGATAGTTTTCCTTGGCACTCCGCTGATCGACGGAAAAGATCAACAATGCATCTTTTCTCGCAGGATGCACGAGACATGAGTCAATCCAACTTTGAGTGGTTGCCACAACTGCAGGTTGTGTTGGTTGTGACACCGCCACTCTCACACCGGTCCGTCGGCATAAATCATGCATTCCGATATTTTCTGCCTTGTCTGGTCTGGTCCGTCACTAACCAACACATCATAAGGGCTTTGCTATTGCCTTTTGTTAGCGAGTCTTGGCCTTGTAGGGTTGTTCTGAACGTGCACGACGGTCATTGGTCGGCAGGGTCGCAGATTCTTCCCACAGCCACCTTGTTTGTTGGCCGGCTGCATCTTTTTCTGTCACAGAGTGCAACCGATAGTGGAAGGTTGTTACAATCTCGCTTGGTGTGCAGTTTTTGAGGGGCAATGGGGCTGATTGGGGCGCGTGCCTCGGCTTATTCTACATTTTGTCTCTGACCACCTTGAGTGTTGGTCATGAAAATGTCTCGCCATTCGGGCTTATTATGCGTTAAATATGTTGTAGCGAGAGCGAGCTTACCTGAGTGAAGGGATGACAAGGGTGAAGAGACCCTTGCAGGTATTCCCACTGGGGATCCTAGACATGACCAATTATGTCAAATGAAAATAATTTAGCCCAGCATAAGCTTTGAGATCGGGCAGGTGACAATTTATCGCTGTTTGAGATAGATTGCGAATACGAGATTGTTATTTCTGTCCCCAGACAAACATTTCTAGCCTTGATTGGCAGTATAACGCCGTTGCGTTGTCAAGTTATGAATTTGGCGTCCCGTCGACACAAGTTATTCTCACCGTCATATGGTAGTAGAGAGGAACGAATATTCAAGTAGACCTTGTATGATGATCTCAATAATTCATGTATTCTATAATAAAATATGGCTTCTATGCTAGAAAAAAGACAAGTGGTATTATTCAACTGTATCAGGCCACGTCAAGTTACCAAACACCAAACTCCAATAGCAAGAGACATTACCCAGGCACGACACACGGGAATATTCAAGACGTGGCCTAAAGAGTTAAAACCTGCTTATCTGCGTTCAGACGCGCCGTGAGCTTGGCACGGTCGACGTCTTGGATGCTGACGCCCTGCTCGATGGCAAGGACGGCTGCTGTGGCTGCGCTCTGGCCCATCACCATGTAGCAGGGCTCCATGCGGATGGCCGAGTAGGCGATGTGCGTGGCACTCATGGTGACGGGGTTGAGGAAGTTTGTAGCGATGCTTGAGTTGGTGATGATGGAGTTCAAGGGGATAGGGAAGGGTCTGCTAGTTGTAATGTGCACCCAGCCCTCGTCGTAGATCTTGCCGTCGACGAGAACACGCTCGACGGTGTGCACGTCAAGGAAGTAAGAGCCCATACCGATGATGGAGTCATCCTCAAAGGCAACGGGCTTCTGAACGTTGGATTGCGCCATTGTGTAGGCGCCGTGCATGCGTCGAGCCTCGCGGATATACATCTCGTAGGGCCAGTTGCCATTCTTGACAAACTCGTCCTTGGCCAAGCCCCAGGCGCTATAAGCATTGCGGATGCTCTCGGGGATGCGAGGGTGGTTTGCAAGAGTCCAGAGGAAACCCTGCGTCCAGAGCTTGTGCTTCTTGACAGTGGCAGCTCGCTGTGCGTAAGAGTCCAATGCGTAGTTGGAATCATCGTCAAAGTTACCACCGATCAGATCTGTGCTGACCTGACCCTGGGCATTGGAGTCGGTCTTGAGGTTGGGCATGAGCTGGCTGGTGAAGAAGGGACCCTTGTAGCCTCCCTCGACATATCGGAAAAGAATTTCGTAGTCGGTCTCGTTGTATCCAGCAGGCTTGATAAAGTCGATCTTGTTGTCGGGCATCTTGGTGAGAGCTAGGCGATAGTTGTAGGACTGCAGACGATAAGGGTCGCCCTCACCGCTAACGGCAACGGGGTCCTTGATGACTCGCTGGATACCCGAGATCAAACCACTGTCGGGGTCACCCTTCTTGTTGTAGGGGTCAATGTTGGTAAGTGTGTTCTTGGAGTTGACATAGACACCAGCAGCTCCCTCGTTGTAGTCGGTTCGGCTCTCGCGTCCAGTACGGAAGGGAATACCAGCAGACTCCATCAGATCACCCTCGTAGCCGGCGTCGATAAACATCTTACCAGCAAAGGTGGTTCCGTCGAGGGTCTTGAAGGATGCAATGTTGGTACCCTTGTATGTGACGCTCTTGGGAGAACGGTCAATCTGTTGGTTGCGGTAGATGAGGATCTTGCCATCCTTGACCCATTGCTCCCAGACATACTCTGCGACCTTGGGCTCAAAGGTCCATTGAACCTTCTTGCCGGTGTCAATCGCAGGTCCGGGCTGGGCTCCGATTCTTCGTCCAATGTAGTTGTCCCTTGTCTCGTACTTCCAGGCGCCTGCCTTCAGGTAGTGGTTGTAGACCTTGCTGTAGAACTCGCGGGCAATGCCACCAATGGATCGGCCATCCTTAGCATCTGTCCAGCCAAGACCAGAAGCTGTGAGACCACCAATTGTGCTTCCAGGGCAGACAATGGCTACCGTCTTCTTCATGCGCAGGGTCTGGATGGCAGCAGCCAATGCGGCGACTGTGTTGCCGTAGATGACGACATCGTAAGAATAAGTCTTGGGCGTGTTGACGGCAGGCTTGGCGGCAGGCTTGGGAGCGGGTTCGGGGGCAGGCTCAGGCTCGGCTTCAGGTTCCGGCTCGGGAGCGGCCTCCGGAGAAGGGATGGGCTCCGGGGCTGGAATGGGGTTCGGAATAGGCTCTGGGGCAGCCTCCGGAGCAGCCTCTGGAGCTGGTACAGGTGCCGGAGCAGGTGCTCTTCGCTCAGCAGGGGCAGAAGAGACGATTATTATGAAGGAAGAGACCACGCAGAGGGTGAAGAGGAAGTTGAATATCGTGTTCCGTGACGAGGTCCACATGGCTGCGGCTGCTGTGTGAGAGAAACTCTCTCTGCTTCACCAAGACAAAGAAGCGAGAGTGGCGTCAATGGACCGATACCATGGACGGGTTCCTGCAGAAACGTCGTAGAAAAAGACGAGACAAGGAGACGCAAGAATGGACGGACGAGACAAAAAAAAAAGTGGTGATGGAGGCTTGGAGGTATATGGCTAATAATTAAACGTGCCGACAGCATTCGGCCATTGCCTAGAACGGGACCTGCAGAGTCGAGCACACACAGGCAAGGCACAGGCACACACACAGATGCACAGCTAGCTTAGCCTCTCTCACGCCCATTGATTTATGACATGGCATGATGATCTGACAGATTGGTCTAGCCTATAAAGTGGACATTGTGTTGGTTGTGGTCTCCCCCGGCCCCCCTGCCCCTGGTCGGTCTCGCACACCCTCTCCAGGGCCCCGCGGGTCTCGATGGCGCCTTGGTCAGGGATCTATACGAGCCGTGCCGAGCTCCGTTTGGCAGGCCAGAGAGCTCTTCCTCCCAGCGGTCCCAAAGGGTCAGTCGAGGCGCTTAAGCGAAGGGGACTATTGACCCACGCCCTGGAACCTTTTTCTGTTCTGGCCCTGAGATGCTATCGAACTCAGAGGGCATCTAGGCCCTTGTGCCTGGGAGTCTTGGCTTTATTGGGCCCACGTGGTAGGGCTGCCAGACACTGGGTTCCTGCGCAAAGGACCGTTTGTAAATTGTCGTTGCGCCGCTGGGTTACTCTGTTTTGAGAGTTTGCAGGGCATCTTTTTGCTCTCATCTTCTCCACTGGGGTCTCGATTTTACCCCTCCAGACCAGACCTAAACTTTTTTACCAGGATCTTGCTCCGCTAAAGGTAAAGCTGCAAACAGATTGTCTAGAACTCTCACTCACGGGTCTCTCACTCAGCCCGGTGCACCCGTGAGCTGCAGAGCCTGCAGGTCTCCATGGTACAGGACAGTAACACAGCCTCGCAAGGCCCATCCGAGCCGTCAATCCTTCCTTCAACCAACAAACACTGCCCTTAGTGGGGTGGTGCTCCTCAGCTGCGCCGTCGTTGCATTGTCCAGAAGGCTTACGCCAAGCCTGCAAACAAACCCGTTACCAACACACCTTTTTGAAGTTAATGGCTCAAGCCTCATCCGGTGAGATCCCCGTCTCCCGTTTTAGAAGGTGTCCTCACGGAGGAAAAAAGAAGACAAGACACACACAAAATTTAAGCTTAGCATCTTGTGTGTGTGTGTGTGTGGATGGGTGTCGTATCCGATCCTGGGGTTTTTGTTCAACGTTCTGAATGGCTTCATGCTGCGATTAAAGTTATCATGGCTTTTTTGTGGCTACAGCCATTATGCGCAACATTCAAGATGCCGCATTCCAAGTTTTTCGCAACGGGTCATGTCATGATGCATGCATTGGAATTCTGCAATGTTGATCATTTGTCATTCAACTCCAATAGTCTGTCTGTATTTCGCACAGCTTTCCTCTTGTTGATCCTTCTGCAGTAAAATCCTCTGTGCTGATCCTGACGTATCTCTCATTGTGGCATCTTCCGCGCCTTATCATCTCGCAATGGCATCTCTTTTTATCGACAAGGGCCATCGCACTGATGTCCTCAAGAAGGTCTAGTTAGACCTGCTATCGTGGCTAAAAATACTGACCCCTGTCCTGCTGGAGTCGGCCGGTGCTCATCCTGTTTAAAGCCGAAGCCTCAAAGCTTGCCAAAGCTTGGTCTGCTTTGCTTTGCTTTGCTTGGTGCCCGAGGCTTTTGCCTAATGCGATGCAACCCTTAGATCTTCAAAAAAGCATGTGTCTACTCTGTCCCCTCACTGAGGAGCAGTGACAAAAGGGCCGCAGCTTGTGTGGTTCCAATGCATGAGACAACAGGCAGAGATCTTGGCTTTTTCTTAAGATTCAAGGCAATTGACACAGCAATTCCTTTTTTGACAAAGATCGACGTCGCAAAATGGTGGAGTCTCTTGATTGTCTCCCCAGGCCTTGGATTGGTCAGGCCGTACGTCGCAGATCTCGCCCTGGACTGCCAGTGCCAGGGTGTGTTGATTGTTAAGCCGGACCTCCGTCCCCAGCTTCGATCGAGGCTTTCACGGGTCCACCGGCAGTACGGCAGCTGGAAATCCACTGAGACAAACTTTACCCAATAGTCAGGGGAAAAGACTCTGCGCTGTGCTGCACAAAATGCATCCTGTCGGACATTTACCCTTCTTAATAGGGGGCGGAACACGGCACTTGAAAGGGGCTGGCTGAGACAGCCGCTGTAACGACCAAGCCCACAAAAGAGGTCGTTGACCGGATCACGGCATTATCGATTCTCTCTGGACGCTATCGAATGCCCGGTGCCTCTGGCTACTCTCGAAAGCCAGCGTCAATAGCGTCGTCGCGGACATGCCACATTCGTGACTACTGGGACGTGGCGTTCACCTGTTGGATTTTCTGGCTTGTTTTTTTCTTCCTAACCAAAACGCCACAAACTCATCGCCGATTCTCCATTGGTTAACCTGTCCCAGCGGCTCATGGCGCGATTCAACATGGCAGCTGTGACGTGAAGAGTCGGTAATTGGGCACCTGTTGAGGGAAGAGCCCCCCTTACAGTGACGCGGCGTTATCCCTTCTTGGTTTGATTAGTGGCAGCTTCAGGTGAGGACTCACAGTTGAGGCCCAGTAGATACAATAGTCTACGGAGTAGCGATTGAAATAATCACCGTTGTCTGTTGATTGCGAATTTGCTTGCGTGCCCTTTTGCCGTGGCTGTGAGTCGGAAATCCCACTTTACGCCACATTGTCACATGCGAGGGAGGCATGTCTAGCTACCCTATACGTGGCTGAACATCTTCTCCGGCATCACCGGAAATGGTTGTTTGTGATGTTGTAGAAAGAATAAATCGATGAAGCGTCTATAGATGAAACAAAAGTTATTTGGTGTGCAACGTATCCTTTATTTTGCAGGTAACCCTCGCAGCTTCGATGAGATGCACAGTGACTCTTTGACGACACACACACGTTTGTTCATCCTCACTTGAACATAGCTTATGTCCCCCTGTGTTGCATTCAAGCGCATCCAACTGTAAACGCGCACATCTACAATGTTTCAGAGTCTACCTATTCATCGAGTAACAATAGCTCTCATTTGTTAAACATGGCTTCAAACCACCGTGAATAGTATACTCACCACACCTATATGTACGGAGCTTTCCGGCCTCACATCCTTCAACACCACCAGCAAGACCATTACACCCCTCAAAACATCGGAACCCTTCAGCTGAACCTCACTCAAGTTACAGTAGTATGCAACCATGCCCAAGCCAGCGCCCACTACAACGATCCGTGACGATCACAAGTACTGGAAGTGCAAGCAATCGTTCGTCGGCGGCAGGACCTGCAACGAGAAGAACGAAATGTCAGAAAAGCAATGTCCCTCATGTGGGAGCAAGCGTGATGTCGAGGATGAGGCCCTCGATGTTTATATGAGGAAGATCGGAACTCTTTTCAAGACCGATACCACCAATGGAACCGAGTGGTGGCAGTATAACTCATGACCTGGTCTATCTGTTCCTGCGAGCCTCCGATACCTGGAATCTATAACTGATCTTGTACATACATGAGCATACTGCGGCAGTCATGGCCCAAGTCCCGTAGATCCCCTGAACGACCTCTCGGCCATAAAATAGTAATTGAGTTTCGATACCACCTGAAGATCATCAGCCACAACTGAGATGGCACTCCCACATTGACAATTTGGTTGGCGGCTGGGAAAGGTTTCGTGGAGTTATTTTGAGTTCCCAAGCTCGTTGGAGGTGCGAAAACTCGTATTATGTGGTGTCGTCCTCGGAGCGGTTTCCAACTGCCTTTGGGCTGTTGTAATGGGTGTCTCAACATGATGTCGATCACCTCTAATGATGCGTATCAAGGCTACAAGGTCTGAAAATGATGACCCGATAAAACCGTTCCAAAAAGCTGCGCACTTTTGGGTTTGTTTCGTTGTTTCATTCGGCAGTTGTCATTCGCTCGCGAGAGCAGCTCACCGAACCCAGATCGCCGTTGGACCACCCAAGGAACCCAAAATAGCAACCTGAAGAGGCCATCTAGTTAGGGTGTGGAATACAGCTGCGTATCTTTCTTGCAAGCCGATTTGTGTGACACAGGAACGCGCCGTGTTCCGCTGGATCAGTGTCCTTGCAATGCAGTATCTGGTACGAGCACGACGCACAAGACCGTGCAAAAGGATACGGGAAGGAACTATAATGTATAGATTCTGTTGTCTAAATGCAGCTCTGGAACAAGAGCGATTTGGCTGCTTTCCTCCATGGCTAACCACAATGGCATGATGGCCGATATTCAACATCAAGCACTGCAAAAATATCGCGCCAAGATACTATACAATCGTCCCCATGGAGCCACGTAGGCACGGTTTAACCCAGTCACTAGCATTGAAAACAAAACGTAATTCGTTTCAATGATACCCAATGATACATCTTGCGATAGCATGTGTGAACTTTGACCATGACGACACGTGCAACCCTTCCGTAGTGCTGACACCGATGCAGACCGTCTCACCAGCCAGTAGTAATAATTCATCACATATGACTTGAAACGTCGAAAGGCATGTTTTAGTAAACCTAACAAGTTCACCCTCTAAAACAGGAGCCGAAACAGCCGAGCCAAGTCAAATCGGACGTCCGTCTACCTCTCTGCAAGCGCTTCATGATCTCGAGGAATACCGGAAACGCCAAGACTTGATACGCGCCGGGAGATCTTCGTGTTTCATTCATTTTATAGGAAGGCAGCATCGCGGTCTTGAAACGGTATGGATGTTCGGTCCTGACAAGGGTTCTAGTGTCAGACATAGAGGCTCTCCACTTGAGCCGCATCTCGGGAGCAACCGATCTCGGGGAGATCTGCAATGGGAATGTCAGAATTAATAAAGGCGAAACTGGACGATTTTGGCGAGATTGAGGCTCTATAGTTCATGACTATACTGATGCCAAGGCTCCGGGATGCCCTTGAGATGAACCAGTTTGATGGAGGGATCGGCATCCTTGTTTGTTGATCTGAATATTAGTGTGCGAAGGTGCCCAGTCAGGTTTACCTAGTTTATAGACATAGTTAAGAATTTCGCTTCCTCTGATATAGTTCTTTATCTTGGTCTATGTTGTCTATTGTTTAGTGGTTATTACTCTGCTCAACTCTGCTCTCACGAACTGCGTTTAGGAACAATGCCACCCCGGACTTGGAAAGCAACTATTAAGATTTGTATACCTAGGCAAAAAGAGCGTGCAAGTCTCTATAAGGGTTTGCCCGCCATTCAAACGCAGAGTCTAGAGCCTAACAGACCGCTGTAGGCTCACCTCCTTGGCCAAAAAGATAACTGCCCGTAGGTAGAATCGGCAAAAACATACAACAGCGGGGATTCGCTGGTCGTCACCGACCCAACTACTAATCCGCCCCTCACTGGCTTATCTATGGGAGAGCGGACGGGATCCCGAGTTCTCCAGTGGGTATGGTCGTATGTGGTGGTGAAAGGACGAAAATTCGCTTATCAGGAGCCCACTTGGCCCACATCCCCATGCCGCCCTTATCAAACCGCCTCACGATATATACCACGTAGAATACCCCGTATGTGTACTTCTTGTGTATTACTGTGAGAGAAAATTGTTTCATCTGCGGCCGGGGATTTCTGAAGAACTGGGTTGGGTTGGTAACCCCCCTTTTGCTCATGTGGTGGTGACAGAGCAGCTTAAAGTTCGCATACCTCAAGATTGAGTGACGATACCGTCGCTATTGGATCTTACAAGTCAATTAATATGTTTACGAAGCACGGGTTGCCATTATAGCTACTGAGTACGAGGCTTGGCATAGTTGAACGCATCACAAGTCCCTGAGATCGCCCTCTGAAGTCCCGCGTTCTTTGTTCAGCGATATCGGCCAGGATATGCGGCTTGCTACTGACACTAAAGAAATTGAACAAAAGATGGTAGTGATAAAAAGTTGTTCCGCATAAATCTTCACTTAACAAAGGCTAAGTGAGGTACCTAGCTAATTTCGAACATCATTTCACTAGATCTTAGGAGAACAAAGCTTGAGCGCCCTGTTTAATCATGTCGGCAAAACCATTTAAGTATCCCATGTATGTCTAATTCCTACCCAAAACCGAACTTTGATTCCACTCGCCTCACTATTTCTAACCTTCGTAATAAGCAACCTTGGATCACAATGGATTCTGGCAAGAAGCAGACCCAGACCAACCAGACTGGTACCAAGCCTGACAATGGCAAGGCGGATGCCAGGAAGCAGACTGATGGTAAGCGTAACAACCACCTACCTCCCGGGAATTATGCTAAAGTCGTGTCAGTGGCAAAGCTCGCCTTGAAGAATCGGAGATCCGAGGCTGACCTTCAACGGCGCCGAGCTACCATTTCGAGGGAACTCGAAAAGACAAACAAGCTTCTTGATGAGGTTCGAAACAGAATAAAAGATAAGATTCCGGAGTTTGACGAAGATGACCTGGCTGAGTACAGAGCAGTCTTGGAAGCTCGCGCGAGAGATTTGGCTGCAAAATCGGCCCTGTCTGAGGTCGAGTACTCTGAAGATGAGGAATACGAAGACTGCGCAATCGAGGACTCTGAAGATGATGAAGATGATGGGGCTTCCCTTTGTTTGAAGGCACGTCCTGAGAGTCTGCATGAAGACAGAAACAGTATCTTTGACGACATTGAGGCAGCCGACGAAACCAGCTCAAACTTGGAGGCCAACTTAGATGAAGACAGCGACTCGGACGATGGTGTGAGTCTGGCCAAGGGTAAGGGAGTCAAGCCTGATCATTCTTTGAACGATGAATGTTTCTAAAGGAAGACGGATCGCGCAGAAGGATACGTTGGGGAGAGTGCAAGGTAGGAGACTTGGGTTGATGTTAGATCTAGTCTCACCTAAAATAAACTATCACTAACCTGATGTAAATCCCATATTCGGTCCCTAATAGCTCCTTCTTCAGTGAGTCACTGTGAATATAGGTACTTAGAGATAGAATGCCACTAGCTAGGCATGGTGACGAAGAGCATACTGTACCACATAACATTGGTGTCGAATCACGGTCAGCGAGCATAGCTTGATACTAATGAAAGGCTGCTTCACTTTTTGGCTCGAACTCGGATCACCTGTGACACTTTGTATTCATAATGCATACATGCCCTAAGTCAGTGCCAACGCGCCGTTGTCTGGATGAGCTATGTCCTGTAACCCACGCCGTCACAAGCAAGCCTACTGGGAGATCCATTCATATCCGGATAGAAGAATGGGTATATAGAACTCACAGAGATTTGGAGTAGAAAGAGAGCCCTTGCTTATGTTGAGGTAGACCACTTTCATGCCCTCCAAGGCGTGTTTTTACCATCTGATATCTTCTAAGGGTTGGGGGCAGCGTTCAGTGCAAATGCGCCACATCACGGTCCGTTAGCTTTTTGTAGCCGTGCTGCGTCTAAAGAAATTTACCGACTTATCTGACTTTGTTCACAGACAAGGAGTCGTGTTCAGGAGTACAAAGAAAGAACATCACGGGCAAAGACCATTGTTTGTAGATTCATATTCACGAGGAGTGGATTATAAAGCTTAGTTTCTCTCTCTTTTCTGGCTTTATACTCTCTCTTTGCTAAAATTTATTTTTATCTGGTTTACTCGCTACAATTCCACACACAAGCCGATTCGATACCACCCACCACTAAGTACCTAACTAACAAATATGGCTGTGGCACAGGATCATATCAAAGCCAGTCGCACAGAAGAGTTTGGCAAAGCAGAAAAGGCACGCAATGACAAGCGACATGAGGGATCTACTAAGGAGGATCTGATCCCCCCTTTTATACGCTACCCTCAATCCTCTTCCTACTCCGACAATGGTTCGATCGTTGGAGTGTATTCTCTCAAGTTGACATCTGCCACCTCGTCGGTCGAGTCCTTCCGCACTGCATCCACTTCGCTCCAAGAGGGCGAGAACAAGGGTGAAAACGGTGATGAGGATACGAGATCTGAGGAATCGTCTATATGTGAAGGCCAATATGCGAACCAACCGATGGAGGCTACCCTTGATGCCAGTTGGGTCGTCGTCGAAGATGGCCCCCTGCCACGTCTAGGCCTAGACCTGCCGCCCACCGAGGTCCAGACATCGGAATCTCGCTCCCAATCTTCCATGACCAACCCTACAAAGGACACAGAGCCATCGAATCGCATACATAGAATTCACAGGTGCATCACTAAGAACATCTCTAGAAAGCTTATAAAGCGAAAGGAACACTAGCTCACAGACTTCCTTGGACTCAGGTAGACATCAACTTGAAGTCTCTGACTTGTCTAATTATCCTGAGCAACTAATCTATATACCCTTTCAATCATCTCTCTATCTGCCATGCTTTTTGCTTCATTGCGTGATGTCCGGATTTGTCAGACGCTGGTCAACGGGGCCGGCATTCCGATCCCCGATGTTCCCCACTTTAATGACCCTCCGAGCCGATCCTCCGATCTTCCGATCCTCATTTCGACCACCCGATGAGTTTTTTCATGGTTGGTGATCCTTCACAATAGGGGCCTTATCAATGGCAGTCCAATAAGATGTAGTACACATTCCGTGATTTCTAACAATGTGCCGGGTTCTCCCTTTCCGACCGAGCAGTCTCATGCAGCTGGTGATTACGGTGTTTGACGTCGGAGAAGCCTTGCATTCCTGGTCATTTGCTAGATGTTGGTGACCGAGAGAAGATAATGACGAAGACATGTAAGTATCCCGTTGAGAAGCCACGCATGCTCCCGGCGAGGCCCTGTATCTGCGTGAGACAGAACCGTTGGCACCACAAACGGCAGCCACACATGCAACGGACGGTTGAAGAGCATCAACACTAGAAAAGTCGGCCTTTAATGTTATGACACGGAAATACTTCATTAATCAATAATTTTACCTCTTGTTCGCCCCCGAGGCTGATAAGAAGACTCTGGCGAGTGATGCTACTTCTTGACTTGGAGTCGTCGGAGGATCGGATAGTCGGACTCGCTCACATCCGGAACCCCTGCTATAAGACTGACACACCACCCTGGCTTCAAGCGGAATTGCGCATCCCGATCCAAACAATCAGTTGCATTTAAATCTAGATCTTCCTCTGTCTCTTTTCGTTCCTTCTTGGCATCTCTGCTCTGATCTGACAAGCAAACATCACTCACTGTGCCACAGCAAGCCGCATCCCTCCATCACAGACCGACCACCATGTCGAGACCAGGCTTTCCATCCACGGATGGGGAAGATAATGGGAGCATAAGATCCCAGTCGACTTTGACACGAACTGACGTCCAGGGGGCTACAAACTACTCGCCAAATGCAGAAGCAGAAAAGGTGTCGGATGAACTAGACACGAACCCCAACATTGTCGATTGGGACGGCCCAGATGATCCCCACAATCCTCTAAACTGGACAAGCAAGAAAAAGGTCATTCAAGTGGTGATCGTGAGTCTTTTCACGCTCAATGCGTAGGTGTTTCCCCCTTCTTTTCTCACTAATATGATCGCTGACTGGATTGCCCTTAGAAATCTTGCTGCTACCATGTACGCACCTGGTGCACACGAGCTGGCCGCCGAATTCAACATCACAAACTCTACAGTCGCTGCATTGACTGTCAGCCTCTACGTGCTGGGCTTCGCAATTGGACCACTGTTCCTCGCGCCTCTCTCAGAATTATACGGCCGTCTTATTATTTACTATGTTTGCCATGTCTTGTTCATCGGTTTCACCTTTGGATGCGCCTTCAGTACAAACACTGGAATGTTCCTCGCCTTCCGCTTGCTTGGAGGTTGCGCTGCATCTGGTCCCATGAGTGTTGGAGGCGGCTCCATTGCTGATCTGTATCCTGCCCACGAACGAGGCAAGGCTATGGCTCTGTTCAGCATGGGGCCGCTAATTGGGCCGGTACGTGTTACTCGAACGCATTGAAGTTGAATCTCATGCTAAACTTGTTATAGGTCATTGGTCCCATCATTGGCGGATTCGTTTCTCAGCATATCGGTTGGCGTTGGACCTTTCGACTCATCCTCATTGTTGTAAGTCATTATTGAATCCCATATACTTCGGCATAGCCTCACTAACACGGTATCCTAGGCTGGTGTTATCCTTGTTGCCACTGTCGTCTTTGTCGGCGAGACCAATGCGGCCGTTCTTATACGCCACAAGACTGAACGTCTTCGCAAGGAGACAGGAAACGAAAAGCTTGTTCCCAAGTTTGACAGGGCCGAGACACCAAAGCAGATGCTCCTTCGTGCTATCGTCCGTCCCATCAAGATGCTCATCTTCTCGCCTATTGTTCTTCTCATGTCACTCTACACGGGTATAATCTTTGGCATGATCTTTTTGCTCTTCACCACCTTTACTTCGGTATTCTCCGGCACCTATGGCTTCAGTGTCGGTGTCTCGGGACTGGTCTACCTGGGACTCGGTATCGGCATGATGCTTGGTTTGGTCACCTTTTCCAAGACAAGCGACAAGCTTATGAAGATGAAGGCAGACCAAGGAGGCTCAAAGCCAGAGGATAGGCTCATTCTCATGAAATGGCTGGGGATAACCACTCCTGCAGGCTTCTTTTGGTACGGCTGGTCTGCCTACTACCACACCCACTGGATCGTCCCCATTCTCGGCACGTTCTTTATCGGTGTCGGAGCTCTCTTTGTCATTGTCCCTGGTCAGCTCTACCTAGTAGACTGTTTCGGAGCAGAAGCCGCTGCCTCAGCTCTCGCGGCCAACTTGCTCATCCGATGCCCCTTCGGTGCGTTCTTGGATCTGGCTGCTCCTTCATTGTACGACAAGCTCGACCTTGGCTGGGGCAACTCGGTGCTGGGATTTATCGTCTTGGCGTTTACGCCTGTCCCGTTTCTGTTCCATGCCTACGGAGAGACATTGAGGAAGAAGTTTCCGGTTGATCTGTAGCGTGGAAGCACTGCACTTGTCTTTCGAGCGATCCGATATTCGACATGATCTCCTGAGCGAGCAGGAACCCTTTACAAGACCGCCCTCAATTGTTTCATTTATCCCTGAATATCACTTCTCTACTTTTATGTTAGAACCTTTCCCCTCTATTCCTCTTTTTCTTTATTTTTCTCATTTATTTCTGATCGGCAGCATATCGACCGCACAACACAAGATCTCATGGTTGTACATGCACAGCAAGGTTCACAATTTCAGACGTTTCACAATGGTCATGTGCCAGAGAAAGATCACTTTCACTCTGGTCCATAAGGATTTAATAAATTCATAGAATAGAAAGAGACTCCCGACTTGTTGGTCTCACAAAGATTGGGGTGACTGAGATCATAACCGTTTTTTATAAGCGATTGATGAACGACGAGATGAAGTCGAGATGAGGACAACCTGGAAGCTCTTGGCTATAAATAGAAATAGAGATTGAAATTGAAATCGCCGATAGCGCAGAAATCGAGAATCTAGATGCAACTTTATTCAATAATAACCCTTATTCATTGGCCAAGGGGGGGTCAAAAGGGGGTCGGAGGATCGGCTTAACGAGACACTCAGCTGGGTCGTCGGCTTTGCCGCGATGTCCGCATTCGAGAGGAATGTTTCGTTAGTAAATCTGATCCAAGACCTGATAGCTCGTTCTTTTTGGCAGGCGGTGAAGATTACAAGGGCGATAATGGGTTTCGGGTATGCGAAAGCTCAGCTCAGTTGTGTGCCACATTCACCAAGTGGATAAGTCCGGTTGCAGCAGTCTCGGAGATGCAAACGGTGGAATGGCCTTTGATTGACGTCACGATTGAGATGGAGTAAGCGAGAGACATGAATTATGCAAAGCAATTGAGCATAAACTCACCTTATTTTGACCCTGCTTGCTGTGGCTTTGTGGACAACCAACAATAACTTCAAGTCTCGTCTCGTATACCTAGCGCTTATGTTCAGCTCCATATGTAGGGAGAACTATTGATCAGTGCAGATCGATCAAGGATGGGGATATCGAATGACTAGACCGTAGGAAAAAACAAAAAAATTGTATCTATCGATGCGTGGCTTCAATACAGGCTGAGACAAAGAAAACCAGACCATGCCATGGACGGATTGGAGCATTCCAGATGACAGAGATGGATCATGGGGCAAAAAAAAAGAAGAAGGGGCCCCTTTTAGGAGCAACAAGGGCGAACCGAAGATCGCAAACTTGAACCTCTGGTGAATCAAATCTCTTGATCGATCAAGAATTGCCTCTTCTCACGAGAATTGCCTTACCTTTCAATTGCCTCGACCGGACACGAACGATACTCGCTTCTGATGACGACAGAGTCAGAGGCAGAGCAGCCGCCTCAATCGGTCGCAGCACCACCATGCGCCAAGCCCGTTCGAAAAGACAAGGTGGCTACATGGATAGAGGCATCAGCGCCCTGATTGTCGACACGGCCACTCTATCCAGGCTAGAGGGGGATCTTCCAAAGACTCCAGAGCTGAGAATAGAATCCGATTCTACAGAGACTGACGACGATTCATTTGTGACGACGTCTCATCCCTGGACGGGTAAATGACCCTCTTTTCAACGCTAATCGTGACGCTAAAGATTGATCTGCAGAACCGTGGAATGGCCAGGATCTCAACATCAGGCTCGGCCATGGTTGCAAGGCGCCATTCAAGACGCCGCCTTTTATCGCGATTGATGACGAAGACCATGATATTATAGCCGATAAAGATGACGAGAATTTATTCCGGGATTCAATCACCAAGAGCCGCCTTCTTCTGGCCGCCAACCGATCCATCACTCAACGCTCACTTGGTCGCATTGAAGAACGCACCAAGCCTCCACGACCACCACGGGAACCGACTGTCAACAATGACCTCTTTCATTCTTCTCTCCCGGATCGTGGAAAGATCATGACGGCAGCCCAATTTGAGAGTTACAGGGAGGTCAAAGGTCGCCAAGACTCAAGTGAGGCTGATGAGGAATGTCACCGTGATGGTCGTGATGATGACAGCGACAACGAGGATCAAGCTGAGATCTCAAAACGATACCGGAATGCGAGGAAGAAGCAAGAAGCTCACATTACCAATTACCGAAAGAACATGCTCAAGACCACTGGTGACCCGAATCTACTTCCAACCAGGTCAGCACTGTCGACACCATCACCATCTCAAGACGACGACGTCCCTCTTGCGTTGCTTCAGGTCCGCAGACGCCCAAGTGAGAGCAGTCGTGCTCCCACTCGTCTGGGAAATCCCAAGTCCAACCCGAGCTTGCGAAGTACTATTCAACAGCCTGTGAGGAGACCAAGCACAGCACGAAGCATTGCATCTCAACAACCTACCCGACGACCCAGTACGGCACGGAGTGTCGCATCTCACCATCCACCATCCAGGAGACCGAGTACAGGACAGAGCAAGGCATCTCAGAACCCAAACTCTCCATTGCCAGTCTTTGCACGTGGACTCCCTCACGATCCCTTCGGTGCCAACAACAGAAACGTCCCTTCTGGAGCCGTGTATCCTCCACAAGCTCAACAGTCTCTCTACCCTGGCGGCCTGGTCAGCGTCATCGCTATCGAGCAGCGTGATCGAGCCATGCGTCGACGAGCTCAATCTCGTGCTCCAAAGATGAACCAACAACAGAACCCTATGCACTGGGGAGGCGGAGCTCCGGCTTACCCATACGGTCAGCCAACTTCCATGTACGGAGCTCCTACAATGCAGCAGCCCCAGATGCGGATGTCTCAAGCTCAACCAGTTCCGAATATACGAACGGATGTGCAATCTCAAATCATGCAACAGACAGCGCAGACCTTGAATTCGCAGCTGTGGCTCATGCAGATGATGAACTGTATGAATCAGCAGGCAAATCCCAACTTTGCCCCGATGCCCCAACAGCCCTGGCAAGGCTATAATCCAATGCCACAAGCGATGCCACAAGCGATGCCGCAAGTCAATGGCTTCCCTGTACATCCACAAGCTCCAGTCGAGTCTTTTTCAACCTTGCCGGGTTATGCAAATGCTGGCATGGGCCCTGCTAGGATGGATTACGCCGCGTTTCAAGCAGCGCAGCAGTACAGGGTCAACATGTCAACCCATCGACCTGGAACCATGTATACGCCTTCGATTGCGCCATCAGAACGAAGCAATGCAGGACTCCCAAGTCGATATCGAGCTGGCACCGTGTACACTCCCTCGATAGCTCCGTCGGAACGAAGTACCGTCGGTCTTCCGAGTCGATATCGGCCGGTATCGAAAGCTGCCAGTCAGAGAGGGGTTGAGGGAAACACGCCAATAAAGGACACAAACAGCATTAACAGTTACATGGGTGCGACTGCGGGTGATACTACGTCTGTGGCACAGAGCGGCAGCAGTGGCATTGGCTCAGGGCACTCAGAGCACGGGACGAGAGGAAAGAAGGAGAAGAAGGATAGGAGAAGAGCCATGTGGATGGGAAAGAGGGAGACAAGTGATTCGAGTTGCACCACCTTGGGATGCTTTTCATCGCAGTCTCCCTCGCAGTCTCCCGAGGAAAGTCGATACAATAATAGGCAATGGGGTCGATGAGGTCCTGGAGGAGGATGGAACATTCTCTTGACTTTCTTTTGTCATTGCGTCATCATTCTATTCCATTGTACGGATTTAAATGATATCCCCATAGTAATATTAGACTTGACGCATACCTAGACTAGAGGCATTTTTCATCAAGTGGTAGAGCAGGTTGCATGCATTTCAGGAGTTTAGATGCTCAACCGGAGTTAATAGATCAACCTAATAGCCGTATTACTGAGTATCTTGATGATTATAAATCTGCGGTATTATAATCACAAGTGAAATTGGCTGAGACGCATTAATCTATCTCCAACATGGGTTGTTGAGGTCAATGACGTCTCCAACTGAAGGATCAGCAAGGCATCCAAACTCACGTCAACCACCAAGACTCAATGACTCTTACGCCGATGTTTAGTTCCATGGCTGCCACATATCCCTCATAGATACCTACCAACTCCTCCTTTTGCCGTCATAAACCCAGACATTTGCCGGAGCAAGGATCCGAATACGGCCAAGCCAAGGTCAAGGTTAGTTACCGCCTTTCTAGACTATTCCACCTTTGTGTTGCCGGAGTCTTTTATCCACATCGACCCACAAACAACATTATTAATACAAAAAGCCTCCAATAATGACCTCGTCTAGCCCGGACTTAACACCGCATCTTAGAGCCGATTGGGCAGGTTCTTAAAGTCTATCACGGTGGGTTATTGTCAGTCGAGGTATCACGTCGTGTTGAAACCAGCTGTCGCCATACCCCTCACTTGAAAGGATCTCCACCTCCCATCAAGGCGGTCTGCTAGAGTCGTATATAAACAGCCCATACCCGGTACCTTTAATCGTTTCTCGTTTATCACATAAACGAAAAACCATCATCATCCTTCAAAATGTCGGTTGTCAAGTCCTCGTACGACCCCAAGGACATGAAGTTCCGCCACCTGGGCCCCACTGGCCTCAAGGTGAGCGTTCTCTCCTTGGGAGGATGGTTGACCTACGGAGGTACTCAGAAGGGCAACATCGTCAAGGATTGCCTGCAAACCGCCTGGGACCACGGCATCAACACCTTTGACACCGCCGAGACCTACTCCAACGGTGCTTGCGAGGTTGAGATGGGACAGGCCCTGAAGGAGCTCGACTGGCCCAGAGACGAGTACGTTCTCACCACAAAGGTCTTCTTTGGTACTGGTCGCAAGGAGCCCAACACCCGAGGTCTGAGCCGCAAGCACATTGTCGAGGGTCTCAAGAGCTCGCTGGAGCGTCTCCAGCAGCCATACGTCGACATCGTCTTCGCCCACCGACCTGACTACGCCACCCCTCTCAAGGAGATTGTTGAGGGTTTCACTCAGGTCATCCGAAACCTGAACCTTGCCTACTACTGGGGAACCTCTGAGTGGAGCGCCCAGCAAATCGCTGAGGCCACTCAGATCGCTGAGCGATATAACCTCATCGCTCCTGTTGTCGAGCAACCCCAGTACAACGCCTTCCACCGTGAGCGCTTCGAGGTTGAGTACGAGCCCCTCTTCAAGCAATTCAGCTACGGTACCACCATCTGGTCTCCCCTGGCCTCCGGTCTCCTGACCGGAAAGTACAACGACGGTATCCCTGAGGGCTCCCGCTTCGCCACCAACAAGGAGTTCTTCAGCAAGACCATCGAGGCCCTGCAGACCGAGGAAGGAAAGGCCAAGATCGAAAAGGTCAAGAAGCTCACTGCCATTGCAGAGCGCCTGGGTGGAAACACATCTCAGCTCGCTCTGGCCTGGTGCCTCAAGAACCCCAACGTCAGCACTGTCATCCTGGGAGCCACCAAGGTTGAGCAGATTGAGGACAATGTCAAGTCTGTGAAGCTTTCCGAGAAGATCACGGATGAGATTTACCAGGAGATTGAGGAGATTCTCGACAATGCGCCTACCAAGCCCTTCACCTATGGACGGGAGAGGTAGATGATGATAGATAACAAAGAGTAAATAGTTAATAAAATAAATACCCTGGTCTACCACCAAAGGGACTCTTGGCAATCTTTGATCTTCTTAAATGGGTTTCATTATGATCACCTGTGAGAAAGGCAACACATTAGAAGAAGAAGGTTGATGTAATGGCCTCAACTACAGAAGAATAAGGTCAAGGAGTCGAACAATAGGCCTGAATATTCGACACGATGACCTGACTATTTCACATAGGTACTATCACAGAGCAAGGCTCGAATGAATGAACCGGCGGGTCGAGGCCGATAGTGCTGCTGTTCACCAAGTGCAGCATCCAACCATCTCTGAAGCTCAGTTGTATCCGCAGCCCATAAACTACCTCGGGTCTGCTCCATAGTAAGGAAAATAGTATGATGGAATTGTAAATGAAACACCAGCTCACAATTTGCTCTCTCAATGGAGGCCGCGACGATGCTTCGCCAGGGCTCGAAAAGCCTCTGTTGTCTATAAAATGGAAGTGAAACTTTAATTTAAGTTGATGCGCCAATTATGAACCACCATGAGACTTATAATAGTCTACACTACCGTCATTGACTATACTCTATGCTCTCAACTTGACTTTTACCTCAAAAGCGGAACATTTCTCTCTCAATTCTAACCTAAGCATCCCTATCCTCTAAGAAGTACCCAGTACAGTTCCGTTAAAAACTGAGAAGAAAAACAGACGAATGACCTCCTCAAACGTTGCAAGGGTAGTCGTGGGTGTTCCGGGCCGTGTCCGAGAACCCTGACCCCTGGTCACGCTTGGTCGATCACAGAGCCGACTTCCGGGGAGCCGGGAACCCAAGAGAAACCGACCTGCACCGTCTCCAAAACTTGGGTGTCAGACTGTGTACCAAGCTCAACAAGATTGACCTCTCTCCTCTGCCAAGAAGCGCTGCAAGCGCGAGAAGACGGCATTCAACATCCGGGTATCTTCACGCAGCCCTCGGGGATGTTTCACCCAGTGTGGAGCCCCTGTGTAACCTCGCCTGCACTCCTCTACCTACCACAGCACGAGGTTGCAATTCGTCATGCTGGAGCCTGCCTCTATGCATTGACAATGCCTGGGCTTGCCAGCTGAAAAGCATGCCGAAAGCCACTCGAGGTCACCGGTCAAAGTGATGAGTCCTTTCATCACGTCAAGGCGCAGCTGGGCAAGCCGACATTTGTCTCACCGAAGGCGGGCGCGGGATGTGTACATGCAGCCATATCACATCTCAACAAGTGCTCGTACTCTGCTAGCTCGAGGTGGAGGTGGCCTCGGGGGACCGGGAGAGGCCGGCCGTGTGTGTAAGGGAGGTGGGATCATCTGCCGTGAATGATCAACGGAGGAAATGGAGGGATGGGGACGGCATACAGGACAAATCAAATGTCAACAGGTCTTCACATGAAGCGACATTGTCGTACAGGGATCTTGTGTGATTTGGTTCTCGGCGTCAGTAGTGACACGCTGCAGTTACAGGTGATTAACCCTGGAGC
This sequence comes from Fusarium euwallaceae, assembly GCA_002168265.2. Classification (NCBI taxonomy): domain Eukaryota; kingdom Fungi; phylum Ascomycota; class Sordariomycetes; order Hypocreales; family Nectriaceae; genus Fusarium; species Fusarium euwallaceae. The sequence goes on from NHTE02000061.1 coordinate 519,760, forward strand.
CAGGGCCTGAATGCCTGTCCAGGCTGACCTACTTACCTGTACCAACTGAACTTGCGACGCGCCACTGAGGCATACCAATCAGCCTTTGCAGCATTTCTCTTGACCGGTTGATCTTCTTACTTACCCAAGTGTGTCTGTGTGTCCAACTAAAAGCCAGTTGCCATGGCCAAGCTTATCTACTCACGGCTTCATGCAACTGAGGGACCTACATGTGGTAGAGTGAGAACTTACCCCCTCACCTCGACCCCCCGCGATTCCCGTTTTTTTTCTTTTTGCAGTGTAAAGAGTAATCAGTTCCTAGAAAGAGGAGAAACACGGCCAGTCTGTGCTGGAATTGTTATCTGAGACGTCTAGCACGCTCAAACGTAGCATTTGCATATCAATTTGTCCAAAAGTCAATCATCACGAGTCAGTTCAGCGTCCACCACAAAGAAACAATCTGTACCATCCATCCGGTCAGGCATCTCAGGTCTCAATACTCTGGGGTAAGCCAGAACGGCAAAAGAATCCTGGGCTCCTTCTGCGTCGTGGTCTTGTATCGCCTCTCCCACGTTTCAGAGTTCGTCAGCAGGGAATAGTGAAGCCAGTCAAAAGCCTTGGGCGCCGGCAATGTAACCTCCCCGCAAAACCCCTCCAGATCCTGCACCGTGATTGAGCGCTTGTTGGAAGTGTAGCTGTGCTCCTCAGTGCCAAGGGGCGCCTCTGGGTCGTAGTCCGGGTCCAGCGCGCGGATCGCCAGCCTCCGCGTCTCGGCGAAGAGATTGTCCTTGACGAGAAAACAATCCCGTCGTATCCCCTCTGGAAGACTCTCTCGCATGCTCTTGAATCTCTCCCTCAACGCATCTGCCGATGCCCCGTCCAAGGCAGGGTCAGATACAAAGACAGTCTCAAGTGTCTTCCAGAGTTCCGCCCTTGGTGGGTGACCACTCCAGCCCTTCATAATCTGTTCGCCAATTCTGCCATAATACTCCCGGAACTCTTCCCAGGCCTCATCGCTGCGGGGATCACGGTATTCAGTGCGCATCACAACGAAGCCCCATCGCGGAAGATCCCTGTCCACCATGTCTTGCACCCATTCAGCACGCTGGCTCTCCTTGGCAATCCTGAGTCGCTCCTGCAGTCGACGTTGCTCATCGGCCCTTACACTGGTGTACTGCTTTCGTTTGCTGGCAGCCTGGCGGAATGCTTGTCCCTTGATAGCCTCACGGGCCTTGAGAACAAGAAGACGGTCCTCATGTGACAGGGGCATCAACCTCTCAAGGTCGGTCGCGATGTTATATGTGTTTTTCCAGTCATAGTCGCACCCACGGATGACCATGTCACACTCCAACATACTCATGCTTTCGCTTTGGGTCAGGGCCTTTTCGTAGAGTTCATCCTTTGTGTAACCGAGGCGTTCCAGGCAAAGACGTTCTTCATCTTCGGGTGGGATTCTGCCAAAGACGCGGTTTTTCTCGGCCGGCGATAGGGAATCAGGGTCATCTTTGGCCCGTTCGTAGAGAGCTCTCATTTCCTCATTAATAATGAAGGGAATGATTGTACCACCGGCGTGATTGTTCAAGGTTTCACGGGTCACTTTCAGCTCTTCAAGCGTCCGCTTGAGGCCGTCCAAGTAGACAAACTCGGGCTCAGACATGACGAGCAGAACAATTCGATGACTGATGAATCTGACAGGGGGATAAAGAAGAAGTAAATGTTTGTTTCTCAGAAGAAACGATTGAGAGAACATCGCGGGGTTCTCTTCTTCTTTTGTAGGCCACGGCCACGACCAGGCACATATTGGGTGAGACATTGTGGCCTCAGGCATGAAGATGCCCCACCTCCATCTTGTGCAACGTCTGCACTAGCGGCTCCGTTTTGAGACGAATAGCCGGCCCACATTGCGGCTAAGCTATTTCAGGAAGTTTTCTAGCCCCATGGGGAAGCACTTAATTAAAAGCTTAAACCCGGGGAGTCCAGGAGCCTGGTCGAGAGCCTAATAGTGGAAAGCTTTATATTGTCTCGAGTAACGTTCTTTATAACAGTCAGGCATATTTTGCTCAAGTTGTAGTAAATAACTGTTTGTTAGGCTTGCTTAAAACAGGAAGCATCGCGTTGTAAGAGGTATACCGAGTAAGTGCCCTGCTTTGACCTATCTTTACAAGAACGCGTCCACATGTAAGTGGCCAGGCCTAGAATCAGAAGTTTTACATCTTAGATAATACTATGTGTAACTGAATAACACTCATTGGGGGAACCATTGTACCGAAGTACACGATCATCCACTTGATGGTGTGTGGCCTCAGTCAAACGGCCTCATCCTACAGCACCCCTACGTCCGCCACTGAGACCACGGATCACCACGCATTGCCCCCGGCTATTGTCTCATAAGAAGAAGTCGTCCAGTAAAACAAACGGCCCTTATCGCACCTACTCGATTTTGAGTTCACTGCTTGAACAATACTATGTTGTAACATGAAATAGGTCATGGTTTGACTTGCAGTTCAATTCGTAGCTCCATGATGCTCAGACCTTGCTCTACAAGTTGCCCAGCCTGCAGAAGCTTCTCCCTCGTACCTCTATTCTGAGAGCCGAATCATGAGTGAAGATGTTATTACAAATTATCACCCCAGCTCGCGCCCTGCCTGTCACCGTCTTGGCCATCAAGCCATCCACAGTTGACCACCCACCAAAAGCTGAACACTTTTTGAGTGTTAATTTTCTTGCGAGATGACTCATAAATGTCACTTTATCTATTTGTATTTTTTAGGCGTGAAATCTTTGGGTGGGAGAGGTCACTGGCTTAGTGGTTGGCAATATTTCTGCCTCTGCTGAAACCTTGCCTTCATGGACACTTCCTCGCCTAGTGTTGGCGCATGACTGTGGCTATATCTTGAAGATGACTGTTAGTAATTTTCGTAGAGTTTTAAATTACACTTGCTTTTTTCTGCTCTAGGCGATGGAGTTGTGTTATGAAAAGTAATGTTCAAACCGCTGTCGTATAACCTTCTCCTCTCTTCCTCCCACCACGCCAGCACATCTTCTGCATGTGCTTCTCAATTTTCATCAAGCAGAGGTTCCGTGGTCTAGTTGGTTATGGCATCTCGTTAACACCGAGAAGGTCCCCGGTTCGATCCCGGGCGGAACCACTCTTTTTGCCAGCCTGGTCTATGATCCACACATCAACATCTCGTGAACTTGTCTAGTGTTTCCTACTGCTTGTTTGAATTATTTATGACTCGGTGTTAGTTAAGTCTTTTTTGCAACTTGAGACTTCAAAGCCAACTTTGACGAGGCGTTAACTGATGGGTGAGTCCTTTTTTAGTCCATGAGGTCCATGAGGGACCACCATGTCTTAGCACAATCGACCAAGAAGGTCACATTCGTACAAAGGAGTAGCCCAATTGGCTGCCCAATAATAAAATGAAAATACTTCTACCTTTTCATGATTAAGGTTTACTCGTATGCATTCGGCAGCCAGGGGCCAGGGGCTGCCACATGGAAAAGCACTAATAGCCCCAGCTGAGAAAAACGTGACAACCCGTCGGCTTGCCCGTGAGACTTACACATGAATACTAATGGCGTGTTGCATTTTTCGATACTTCCATGTTTAAATCTGCTGAGAGATCATTTCGACCCTGCTTGAGGCTCGGTTAGCTTCGCCATGAAGGAGCATCTGCGATTGAGGATAAGAGACCACAATTAACTCTGCCTCGCCTTTCGAAAGACAATTCTGATAATGAAAGTGATAAAAATCTATTGGCCAGTTATTTAGATACGCCGCTTATAAGTTATTCTCGTTTGTATATCTACTATCAAGTAGATACAGGAGTGTCAACGTATAACACAAGGAAGCGCGCAGATGTGATTTGGTATAACTTATAACTTGTTTAAAAACACTATTAAAATTATAAATCACGTTCTGAAACATCCCGAATTCGTGTTCTTGGCCTTGGACATACTGGATTCAAAACCTGCGGGCTTCCTACTAGCTGTTGAACAACAAGACATCTGGATTATTACCGTACATGAAAAGGAGACTTGCATTATGACCCGACCAGTAGAATAAGCATTCTGCCCTCCCGACCTATTTAATTATTATTAGTTCAACAGAACCAGCATCATCGAAAGTCCCACTGAGAGCATAACCGCGTTCGAGACCTGAACAATTCCGGCACCAGCAGTCGGGACGACGGCCGTAGGCGTGGCAGGAGTTGCAGGAGCGGTAGGCACTCCGGCGGGCTCGGACTCGGGAGGAACCTTGAAACATTTACATCAGTCATTGGCTTCAGTTGAGTGAGTGGTCGACATACAACAGGGGGGACCTCCTCGGAAGGCTTCGGGGGATAAGGCGCGGAAGGTGCTTCAGGAGCAGACGGGGCAGCCGGAGCAGACGGAACCGAAGGAGCTTCAGTCGGAGCCGAGGGCGCTTCAGGCGCTTCGCTCGAAGCTGGAGGAGCTTCGGTGGCCGGGGCGCCACCGCCGCCGCTAAAGGTCACGCCAGCAGAGCCGCACAGTTGAACACCATATTGCTCGGCAACTGGGGGATCAAGAGGTCAGAGAGTCTCTATTCATACGGAAGGGGGCCATACCGGCGGCATCCTTGGCGTCGCAAGCCTTGGTCACGCAGGAGGTGTAACCCTCAATAAAGACCTTGGACTTGCAGACGCAAGCAACGTCAGTGGAACCACAGCCACTGGAGGCGAGGATGCTTAAGGCGCAAGATTGCTGCAAGCTGTAAGTACGCCTTCATGTTCGAGGACAGGGATAGAGTTACAGCGCACTGGGGCAGAGGGCTCTGTGCCAGGGCACCAGCCGAAACGAGGGCGGCGGCGATGAGGACGGACTTCATATCGAGTGAATGCTTTGATTCAGAGTGAAATAACGATCGACAGAGGTTGCTTAATCGTGGATATAGATACTACTCTGGGGTTTGAAGTGAACTGACCTTATGTATGAACGTGGTCCTGAGTGCTTACGTACAGTGTCTTGCAATAAACCTTCGGGACCCGAACAAGTCGGCTTGAACTTTAACGCCAAGGCGTTTCAGGCCCAGCTCGTATTCAACATGTGCTCGTCAGACCATAGCCAGCCCTATGAGCTGTGATCCGGGCCGTCGGTGCTGCCGTCGTGACGCTTTCAGACGATCAGAACAGGCAGCTTGAGACGGTTTCTAAGCCCAATTGACGTCGTGTGTATCTTGAAAGTGTCCATCAAAGCACGGATGATGGAAAATACGATCGGGGGATGCCGTGGAACCCGAAGTCTTTGAGTGGTCTCACAGCAGAGTCAGGAATCATCACGATGACTTCACCATTGGAGGGGTAGCAAGCTCTGCTGCAGAGAAACAACAAACATGTGCAAAAACCTGCCATGAGATGCAACTAACTTTATTAATGCTTATATAAAGGCTAAACCTCGTATCCGGTCCGTTTCTCCAGACGTTTGTAGGGCTGTGAGCGTGCGATTGTATGGCGAGACGCAATTGATATCGCCTTTGATTCGCAAGAGAATGCGTCAGAGTCATTGATTTTACTCGTCTCGTCCAAGATAATCTGGAACTTTGGACCTCTGGCCCTCCATCTCTTGTTTGTAGCGTAATGCTGATCAGGCCCGGCATAAATGCCATGGAGCTGGCCTAGTGACCGGCCACGACGGACACGAGGGAGCCTTGCTTCGTCGTCGTACGCCGCCGGCTTGCAGCATGTACGATGGGCAAAGAGTGATGAAGCCATGCATGCCTCCATGCCTTGAGCGATGCCAGCCCGACCCCGGAGCAAGGCGTTGGAGGGCCCCCCTGTAAGACATTGGCTGTTTGGCATAGCCGACATCCGAACAGACGATGCTCTCAGGACTTCATGACGTCGTGATGCATGCCCATGGTGTTGATATGTCTAGCGACGCGGAACATCCGATGGACGATTTTGAGCGCACTTCAAAGTTAGCATCGAGATCAAGTCAGCATGAGGCATTCTCATCCAGGAAATACGAGCCGTGACCCCAAGCTTCAAGTAAGGCATGATTATCCCCTTTACGACAGTAAGAATATGTGATCATTAGGCGAATAGCCACCTAGCATATTTGATATTCAAGCCCCGCAACCACCATACAACGCACTCGATCAAGCCTCATGCCATGAACCTTCTTGGTGCATCCAATCTGACCCCTGAGGACTTAAGCCGAATCTGGCTTTCGAGCCCACACAACCTTCTGCCAATACCAGCCATGCTTCTTTCCCGAACGAATCTCTCGGCGCAGGTGGGCTACGTAGACCTGGATTTCCTCCCTACTCCAACCACCTAGGACATTCGTCATGAACAGAATGAGCCCCTCAAAGTCTTGTTCCATGGATAGCTGAGCATACTGGCCTATCTCTCGGAGCTTTTCATCCTTGGGCCAGCTGCCTATTGGGGACTGCGCAAAGAAAGAGTGGTTAGCAAGATGGGAATTGGCCCGATGGACCAATAGTCTGAGGTGCGAGATATCACTGACCTTGTGCTTCTGCTCCTTGATATCAACAAAACCTGCTTTCCTCAGGGCCTTGTTCTGAAGCTCATCTTCAACCACAGTAAAGGTCCGTCCCATTTTGATGCCACCCTCGACAAAGATCTTGCCCCATTGACCCATGGCGCTATCTGGTTCAACAGTGTCATCGTCGCTCTGTATATTGGCCGAAGGCTCCATGCTTTCGATGTAGCCACCAGGCTTGAGGCATCGATAAGCCTCTTTCATGAGAGCGTCCCAGTCAGCAATGCATCCGGTCAAGAAACGAATATGAACGTAGTCGAGGGAATCTTCTGGAAAGGTCCACTCCTTGGTGCAGTCATCGATCTGGCTGAGCAGGCAAACTATTAGCTTTCGATATCTATGTCAGGCAGCACGATCGTTAGGAGCTTACAATTGAAGATTCGGAGGAATCCAGCTCGGTTGGATAGGTGATATATCGGTTCCTATAACCTCGCAACCAGGAAAGTCGTCGGCGAAATCACTGAGCTGAGGTCAACTTTCCTGTGTCTCAAATCTGAGAAGATACCTTACATGGCCCAAACGCCTATGGTAGGGGTTCGAGTTAGTCTTGTGGAACTGAAGTCTAATGTATAGATGCTGATGTTGTTATACCTGTTCCGGTCCCAATGTCGACAGCATTCTAGATCCCGAATAAGCATACTATGCAATACCAACACCAAGGAAAGTCTCACTGTGATGTCATTACTCAATGGAGCAAGGAATAACTTTCCGTCAAGGCGAAGAGTCTGGCAGTGGTGACTAAGAAGGCGTAAGATAATGCGATTGCTTTGGTGTATACCATGAGCAGGGCTCACTTGATATCCATAGCTTCATTTTGTCGTTCATCATTGGCGCCCCTTGGAGTCCTTGTCAGTATATGTGAGGCTACTCTGCTTGGTTGACAAACCAGTAATGGGCATCGCCCTGCTCACTGTGAAAGGTCCTTCCAAGGATAGTCCGATACTTGAGGATACTAGACGTGATAGATGCCGTTGAGCTATTGTTGTCCCCCAGCGCAGAGTCGGCATCTATCGTCTCATCCGCATTCTAAGAGGCATTTAGACGCGAAGCAAAAGTGAAGTCATGGTGTGTACTGACTATGGCGGCTTGCTGCCAGTGCTGTGGAGGTAGAATTCCCGAGCTGTGTGACGCTTCGGCTGGCCCAGCCTCAGCAGCTGGAGGAGGACTCTCGTGGCTGGCTGAGGCTTCAACCGTGCCTTGAGCCGCACTGCTCGGCTGCTCGGTTTCGTTCTTGTCCGACATGGTATTGTACGTACCTTGGAGGTCGGTGAAGGAGGTGTAACTTTCAGGTTGGGAGAGTCGAAAGACATGTGCGGGGGTCTCATGGTCTGGAACTCGAAGACTTTCACAGCCTGCTTTGTTATCTCTTCCCTCGTTGTATTGCAGGCGCCGATCATGCATCGATGTGGAGAGTGGAAGGGATCAGCTCAACGGCTGCATGCCTAGGTTGAAGCCACAAGCAAACCCCGCACTCTGGAGGCCGGCATATCGCACTCAGATCTATCACAGCTTAGAGTTGGGAGGGGCTGGTGATAGCTTTATAGATGTCTATGGAGAGAGAAAGTTCGACGGATTTATGAAGATAGGAATGCTGTAGAATACATATGATAATAAACTTTCAACTGAAGACACAGCACGCCCGATAGTTGACGAGAGGAGGGCCTCCACCCACCGGGTATTACCTCCGTTGCACCGCAGGCGCCACGCGTGGGATTTGCAGAGCGCCTGGTCATGTCTGAGCGGCAGCTGAAAGAAATGTGCAAGGCCTCGACTCTGGGCCGTTGCGAGGGGTACGTCATTAATTCATGAGGGCTGGGTGGATGTGAGAGGCCTCAATTGGTTGTGGCCGCATCATGATCGTGGGGAACCGGTGAGCTCGAATACGGCCTTGTACCATACATAAATAAAATGCAAAGAAAAAAAAAGAATTAAAAGAATTAAAAAAATTATTAGATTTTCCAGAAAGGGAAACACACAATATGTTTCTGTAAAATGACAAGCCACAACGACTTGAGTAGTTCCACATGTCATGGACGGGGGCAGCTACCCAGCTTACCCTTGACAAGCATGCCAAAGATTCAGAACTGAGACTCCCAATAAATATTTTCTTATCAAGGGTGAGAATGAGGTGTTAAGAGAGGTGAAGCATGCCAACTGGGAATGTAATTCTGATACTTGCTGTAATAGTGCTTCATGTCACTGACAATGCACCTGAGAACACACGTCATTGCATGTCGGGGGACATGGCAGGTCAGCCTTTTGATAGTTTCTTTTCATGCAAGTTTAGAAGATCTGATGAAATAGTATAGAACTAATCATGTATTTAAACTCGTCAAGTCTCTAAACTATTGCCCTGTGCTATCTTCTGCCTTAGCCTAGTACACGCTAATCGATGTAATAAGAACCATTTCGCTAATTCAACTTCTTCAAGCCTCATCGTTTAACCCGTAAGGCAGCCTCATGCTATGGCGCTTCATGTACCTGGCTCGTTGAAGTCGTTGCGGAATGAGCGGGCAACTCGGCTTTCGCCTCAGGACTCTGCAGCGGCGTCTGGCCTGGCTGGTACGGCGTTTGCGGGTGATACTGTTGCTGATAATATTGAGGCGGTCCCTGATACTGCTGCTCCTTTCTCTTTCTCAAATTCCTCCAGACGAAGAAACCAATGGCGCTGAGTATTGCAATTCCACCGACTGATGCACCGACTCCAATGCCGGCTGCAGCACCTGCCGAGAGACCCGAGTCTTTGTCTTCCTCCTTGTCCGCTGCATCTGAGTCAGCTGATTCTGTCTCACTTGATGCCGTCGTTGTGCTTGTGGTGCTCGTGGTGGTTTCAGATTCAGTCTCGGTCTCGGTCGGGGCGGATGAAGTGGTGGCCGCTTCGGTCGTGGTCGTCGTCTTCGCCGTTGCTGGTTTATAATCGGGAACGGTCACGTTGAAAGAAGCAGAGTTGACCAAGCTCTCTGACCCATCGGCGGATCGATCAACGATGTCTTCGGGGTCGTAAAGGGCGAACCAGAACCTGGCGTGCTCTGCCCCAACGTCTGTGTCGAAGCGGCCATTACCAAAGTCAACCCTCCATGTGGTAGACCGCTCAGTTAGGTTCTCTAAACATCATGTAAGAAGGTGTATGAGGATGTCAGAAGAGAAGGTTCTCTTACGATCGACCCAAGCCCAGAGGAAAGGTCCTGATACACCACTTTCCCAAACCGCAACGCTTATCCTGTCTCGATCTGTCGTCCACCTGATGGGTATCCTATCGCCCACTTCGTATACTTGGTAGTTGGATCGGTCATCGTCCTCGGCGTTCCACGTTGCTGGGTTGGTGAACACGGTCTCAGAGTGTACACTGGCTACCAGGCCAAGCACCGAGAGAGCGGTATACATTAACGAATGCATCTTGAAGGCGGCTATGGGATAGGGTAGGTCTAGTAGTATTAAAAAGATGTCGATCTTGGTTGCCCTTGGGCGCGAGAATCACGGTAACGACTGACCATGCTCAGACCAAGTGGCGGCGAGCAGGTAGGCGATGCCTGGGGTTTTGATACGGGAGGGACAGAAACCCGTGATTCCGGCAGCTGAAATGACAACAATCTTCGTCAGGCCATGCCAAACTCCTGTTGGCTTTCAGTTGCAACAAGCTGGGTCTTGAGACCCCTGGAGCGTGTCATCATCACCGTACAACTCCTCTTCAGGCGTGTCCTACAGCAGATCCCCTGTTCCACTCAGCCTCAAAAGAGGGCCTTCGCGTCCTTTGCAATCCTATTTTTACCAGCACGCCCTGCCGCCAAGGCCTTGCTGTCCTGCTGTCAGAGAGACGAGCCGCGGGATTTTATCCCCCGAGAGGTTCGTCTTGTTTGTCGAGGATGCGATTCCTGGACTCGGTAACACTAAATCCGACTCTAGCGGAAGTTGCCAGACGGAAGCGAAGCCAGAAGCCCTGTCTTAGCGCCAGGATTCGGATCCGACAAATAAGGTGCCAGGGTAAGAAGAAGGCCCCCAATATTCAAGTTACAGATGCTGATAAGAAGAACCAAAAGCTTTACTCTAAGAGAAGAATCGAACTCATGCAATGCGCGTTAGTTTCAGGTAGTTAGTTTGGCGTTTAAGAGTGGTGAGTAGTTCGTTGAGTCTTCTGAGATCAAGTTTCTTTAGCGGGTCTCGGCGGCCTGGAAAGATGGCCGATGTTACCAGGGACGGCGGCAAAGTTGGTGATGAAACGCTGTCTGCGTATTTTCATTGGCTTTGTTGTTCCAAGCTCCAGCTTTGGCGAGCTAGCTAATCACGTCAAACGGCGAAACCGCAGTTGAAGTTGTCTAAGCACATTCAGTGGCCAGTCAAATAAGACAAGAATGACTCTGCTCGTCGAACAGCCCTGTTGGTTCTGCATCTACCGACTCTTGGTTTGATATCAGATGATCGAACAGCAGCATGCAGCGACGAGAATGTCTTGGAACCATAGCTCGCCCCGGGTTTCCAAGACTCAAGAGTCACGAGCTCAAAGTCCAAACAGGTGGTGCCTCAGACATTTAGGTATCCATCTTGTTAATTAAAGCTTAGTTGTTGAAGTTATGATATGATATGTGATTGTTGGGATTGGCATTGAACAAGGATCATGTCGCACAAGGGTTTGGAAGGGCGTCACCGACACGCGACCCTGGTCAGATCCAAAAGCAGGATTTTTCCTTTGTTAATATTTGTGACAGAGTGAAGCGCGATTATTAAGCTAAGAAGCATTGCGCTCCAGGCCGAGCCTCGTTGAAGGATGGGAAAGGGGATGAAAACATCTTGTGGGACTTGCTAGGGTTATAGCACTGACTCCTCACCCATAGCCACCCAAGATAGGATAAAAACAGCACTTAGTGAATACTTAAGAAGAAAGGTGTATGGTGTCGTTACTAGGCCAATCAAAATTCTGCTCGTACCCATTGAACCAGCACCTGAGCACAGCCCTTGGCCTTTGGTCACTGAGGTTTCCTTTGAAGAATATTTTGCAAAGAACACAAACGAGGTTACTCTTTGCACTGAAACTTTGAGTCATGTTCACTTGATTCACGTGATGCCTGTTTTGTTGATTTCTTTGTCCCGTTGTTTCGCTAGCCCCTGATCCCATTGTTTGTCACCCCTCTGATACGTGCTCACAGGGCATGATCATTTTTGCGTCTCTTTGTTACTGTCCATTCATCGTCATGAATTGCCCCATAGTTGAACAGAACACCACCCGAAGATTGAATTGATCACTTCTAGTGAAGTTTACAATGCCCAAATATAAAAGAGCCTGCTGTAATTAACATTGACACAACATTGCCTATTCTCTCCCACCCAGCTCTTCAACTCCAGCTTCAATAGAGGCACCATCTGCATCTTCACGGAGCAATCTTCAGCACACCAACGGGACTTTCTCAGCATCAGAACTTTATCATGTCTGATACCTGCACTCGTACCGGTTCTAAGGCTTCCCGCAAGGCCGCCAAAAATGCAGTCTTCGGTGCAACTTCCCACCCAGCCAGTCCTGGCGGGCAATCGAGTTCAAGTATGAGAAGAAACTTGTATAGTGGTTGTGTAGAAACTCGGTCTGCGTGCCTCGAGGCCAACTACGAAGGCCCTTCTGATCGCTCGCATGCCATCTTCCACCAGCCAGATCAAGGTATCCAGCCTTTGACCTCGGAGGGAAACCTGGGACCCATCGAGGAGCCTAGAATGCTGCAAGTAGAGCCTGAGCTTCGTACGCTGGCTCTCCTCCAGATGCAGCAGAAGACGAACAGCACGTTCAGTAGCGGAGGCCGTTAATAGGCTCATATAACGGACTAAACCGTAACTCGTATAGTCAGAGAATCCCGGCAAGATTGAAGTTTACTATGCTGGTGTGCCCTGTCCTTTGGTTACCAAGGCATGCTCAGAGGGTCTCCTCTTAAGTATTTATAGACTGTTCGGTATATATCAGAATTGAGTCATTAAATGCACCTTTATCCAATTAGATTTGTGACCGCGCCTAATTCCACCATCCGCAATGTGATTACTCTGTCATACGGACACTCGAAGTAGTTGTTGTAGCAAAGACAGGGAGCCAGATCATGCCCACTTGGTACGCTCCAGTCGCCCCATAATGACCCAGCACTATGGGAATCATGCATAATTGTGCTAACATCTCAGATGGTGAAGCGAGGGTGATTTTTTATGCAGCTAAGGCACAGTGACTTGAAGCTCCAGGTGCACCATTGCGCCTAATGCACAATCTCGACGGCCTCAACACAACACCACCACCAAAAAAACAAGGCAGCAAAAATAGAGAAAAATCACAAAAAGACATACAACAGCGGGGATTCGCTGGTCGTCACCGACCCAACTACTAATCCGCCCCTCATTGGCTTGACTATGGGAGAGCGAACGGGATCCCGTATTTTCCAATGGGTATGGTCGTATGTGGCAGACCTCACTGCTGGAACGGCTCAAGCCGAGTCCCCTCGAAATCAGCTTCAGCAGGCCGTACAGGAGCTGAATAATTGCTGGAAAGTCTGCTGACTCTTTGGCAGGTTGCTAGTCTAGGTTGCTTTGTGTGAGAACATGTCATGAAACGAATTATTGTCTGCGTATGATCTAGTAACAGTACACAGGTTCGTTGAATCCGTCTTTCCAAGCCTCGAAATGAACCGGATCCCTCTTCAGTCACCATCTACATGTGTCTAGGCCTCCTTGATAGCCTTGACAGCGAACGGGTTCGCAGTAAAGGTACCATTGGGATCAGCCTTGCCTCTGGCCTTACCCAACCTCTGGTACTTCTGCTCATCCTCATAATAACACTTCCAAATCTCGGGCTTTCCAAGATCCCAGTCCCCATAAGAACCCCAGAGCACACGCTTGTCCTGCTTGCTGAACGGACTAGAACGCCCGACCATGACGGCGTCGTTCTCCTTCTGCCAGTTGAGAGCATACTGCTTGTACTTGTCGCCAGGATCATGGAAACAGTCAAGTGTCTGGACAACAGTAGAGTCTCTCCAGCTGTAAGAGGTTCCGTTGTTCCTGTCGGTATAGAAGCGAGAGTTGTCACCCCCAAAGCATTGGATCTGAACTGAGAGCTTACAATGGGTGTATACCTCGTACTCGTTCTCACCCTTGTTGTGGCCGAGCTTGTGGCGCGGGTTGTAGATCAAGTCGAGACGCTTAACCACAGCATCGACCCAACCATCCTTCTCGAGAGTCCTCGAGTTGGTGGCGTATGTGCGCTTGACGTAGGGAAGGTCGAACTCGCGCTGCTTGGGGAAGATCCATCGTCCAGTCATCTTGGACATGTCCTCGTCGGCCTCCGACTCTTCAATCCGCAGAGTGTGCAACTTGAAGGAATCCTTGAGGTCTCGGAACTTTTGGAACCAGGCATCGACGCTCTTATCGTACTTGTCAGTCTTGTTGATAGGGCACCACTGGGCGTAGACAACAATGATGGCTGGGAAAGCTCCGTTCAGGAGGTCCAGGACATCATCAGCAAGAGCCTCTTTGATCTTGTTCTGGACCTTCTCCCACAGACTGGCATCCTTCAAAGATGGGAACAGAATCGTGACGGGAAAGTCAGTACTGAGGACGCTCACGCAGAGGTCAAAGCCTTGGGGGACCTTGGCGTCATCACCCATCTTCGCCACAGCAGTGAGAAGTCTCTTGAGAACGTCGGGGTTATAGAGATAGAGAGCCTTCATCCCGTGAGGACCCTTGATTCCATTGGGGCCAGCAACAGTACCCATGTAACTCTTGCCCTGGAACACCTCGACGATGTAGTGGGTGATGATGCCAAAGTTGCCAGGACTGCCACCAAGAATGGCGTGGAAGAGCTCGGCGTCACTCTCCTTGGTGATCTCTCGAATGATACCGTCGTGGCAGGCCATGCGAATGGTTCTGATATGGTCACCAAAGAGGCCAAAGCTGCGACCAAGCTGACCATAGCCACCTGTCTGTCCATGGCCACCAACACATACGTAGGCACACTGTCCGTGGGGAACAAACAGCCCGTTGTGCCTGAGATAAGCGTTGAAGTCCTTGAGCTGATTGCTGACGCCAACAAAGACCAGTGCCCTATCTTCGGCAATAGGGACCTTGGGGCTGAGGACTTTCATGTCCTTGTACGTATTGGAGAGGTCGATCTGGATGTTCTTGCCACCAGTCGAACAGGCTCCGCTGTACTGGTGGCCACCACTCTTGACGGCGATGGAAACATTGTTCTGTCTAGCCCAGTTGATAGCACCGATAACATCTTGGTCTCCCTTTGGCTGAATGATCATGGCCGGGTTCAGGTCGCGCTCCTTCTGGTAGGATGAGGAGGCATACTGCTGATTGAAGTAGCCATAGTCAAGTTTCTCGGGTGAGGGACCCTCACGGGAGTATTGCATCCCTTGGAAATTAAGAATTTGAGCCATGATTGTCGTGTGAAAGAGTTTGTACGAAGGTGTTGGGAATCTCAAGTTGCATGCGGACGTCAGCCATTCTTATACTTCAAACACAGGTCGAGAGCAGAGAAAACAACCTAGCAAATTGATATGCAAGTCATCATCACATGTCCCCCTCAAGGTGACAATGTTTCCAACCTGAGACACGGCTGTGAGTCGGTCATGCAAACGAGACTCGAAACTCTCAGCTTACAGCGCCACCATTCTCTCAGCCGCCCTCTTTGCGCCAATCCCAAGGATAAAAGAGACAACATCTGCAATGCGGAGGATCGGTGGCACACGGTTAGGCTGTTAGACTGTCGATCGTGCCTTGATCAAGACCCATAAAGGCAGGGCTACAGCAAGTGCCGAGAGATATTCCTACTCTTGGCGAAGCATGCGTAAGCTCACAACGCAGGTAAGATGTCCACTTGTGTCATCCAGCAGATCCAGGAACCATGCTGTCAGACTTGAAGTGGAGTTGTCTCGGAACTCCACGGCCGTCATTGCGGGGAGCATTCCTGACCTCTGGTATGTGATAATGCGTGGGAAAAACTCGTCACCCTTTACATGTGCCTAGACCATGGCGGGGTACCGCTTTGGTCCTTCCAAGTTGTGTTTGAGGGATGTCGATGGACCGTTTTTGGGGTTAAGCGCCGCTTGTCAGATTGCACCTTTCTCTAACCTGGCCAATCCTTGCATAGTTTTCTCGACACCTACAGGGCAGCCGTAATGAAGCTTAAACGCTGCTGTGCTTTTTGATATAGTTAAAGCCTGGCCCTTCGTAGGATAACCGAGTCGATAGATGGACAGACAGAGCCACTCAGCAATGTGCCAACAAAATGGGTTTGTGTATGAACAATGAGCTGGTTTCAAAGATACCAGGAAATAAACTCTCTATATAGGTTCTGCCGCCTCCAAGTTGATAGATTGCATATGAAAGACAGTCAGCTTCGCATAACTTATGGAACCTGTGTTTCTACCAAGGCCTGCCACAAACGCGTGGGAAACTACTTTATCTGACAAGCTCCTTGTGCAACATGCTTCTCACTCTCAAATTAGAGGATCAAAGTGCTGTTGGAAAGACATATGTTGCTGGAGACGGTTGGCGAATTTCCTGCTATGTGGTCTAGTGCCAGGGTGTTAATGGCTTCCTACCAACCAACACATTGATATAGCACTATAAATTTACAAGGTTATCATTTAGCCTATAGCGACTTCAAAGAGTGTTTCGGATATAATAGCAAAGCCTGCAGTTCAGGACATGCATGAACACCGATGAAACATTGGATGGACTCTACCAGAGATAAGCTAGATGCGCTAAGCATCTATCGAGGAGGGCCTCCGGATGAAGTATCCTAAGGTACCTCTGTAAACTTGAGACGACATTGTGACATGGACGCCAAAGACAATGCCATCCTAGTTTAGATAGGAGGAAAATCTCATTCATGTTACACATCCGCATGGTTCGAGAAATAGAGGGGATAGATAGGAGGCGTTGTCGATAACTATTCCCGTGAGATGAGGTAAGCTGACTGGCGACGTAATGGATAATAGTATAACAATTGAGTTTGTTAGTCTTCATCTGGAATTACCGTTGGAGTATCAAGTTCTTGACAGCTATCAAGCATCGTGGCAGAAAATCCGGGGCTGATAAATCTAAGCTGACCACCCCAGAAACAAGGCTGACCACCCCAAGACATCCCCCACCCATCTATCATTGCCTATCCGAAAAACCAACAGATTTTTTTTGGCTCCATTTCCCGCCCGGAACAACAGACTCCGACAATTGGGAAAAGAGACCATAAGCCGGCCCTCGCGAGACGGCGCTCGGCGGCTCTCGGTGGATATGCTCGCCAGGCAACTCTTGACATCAGTGGCTCGGACCCTTGATGAGTCGACGCTGTCTCAGATTGACTCGGAGCTTGGTGGAGTGGAGTCATATTGGACTATTATTTACCTCATAGATGCTGATCATGACAAAAGTACCCCCCCGGGGCTGGCGCGTCTAGACGTTGACACAGAGAGGTCATGTCCTAAGCACTAAGCCCTACGGTCCTATGGGGGAAGCCTTAAGGTTTTCCGTTCGGTGCGGAGATAACCAGAATTAACAGCAGAGAGTGTCTATGCCGAGAAACCGAATGGGTTTTCTCCGAGAGGCGGTAGTATCTCGAATCTCGCTACGCGGAGAAGGGAGCAAGGGCTTGACGTCGATCACCCGCTTCCTACCGGAATATTCACAAATGCCGGACTTGTTTAATTATTAAGCGGATGTCCGAGAAGTCCGCTGCATAGGCCATGTTACATCTCGCTGAATTTATCAAGTCCCACATGTGGTTCCATGCAGCGATGCATGCAGTTGCGAGGGGCCGAAGCGAAGGCCCGGCGCGAGTCCCAGGCCGAGGGGCCGAGATAGTACAACGGCGATTATTATCCGACTAAGCGCGAGCGAGTTGAGAGGGTGTGTAGAGTATTAGCAGGACGAGTATAAATATCCCTGGGGTTGTCGTCGGGAGGAGACCTAATCTCCTGGTTCTACTATCCTCACTTCATCATCACATCTCAACCCATCCTACCAAGATTTCCAACACAAAGACCTGTTCTTTCATACATCATGACTCAAGGCTCAGTATCACAGGAGCGCCGTCGCTATTGGTTGATCACCTCTCCTCGTACTGCGTCCAACTTGTTGGTCAAGGTGCTGAACCTTGACGAGCAGGGCGTTCGTCCCGCTCGCGAGGGAGGATATTTCTTCCTGCCTTCAATCGCCACACGCCTTACCCTACTCCAAAAACCCATGGAAGACTGGACTGAGGAGGAGTGTAAGCAACTGGAGGATCTACAGAAAGAATGCCTCAGTCGACTCGAGGAATACATTGCCGCTGCCGACAAGGAAGAACAGCTCGTATATGTCAAGGAGCACGCCATCATGTTGACAAGTGCTCTTTATGATTCTCAGTTTATGCATGGAACACTCAACGTTCCTGGAGAGCCCAAAATCTTTCCCACCACAAACGCGCCCAACCCAACACGCTCGTCGCTCAACCTCACATTTCTGCCCGACGAGTTCCTCAAGATTTGGAGCCCAACATTTCTAATCCGTCATCCCGCTATGCAACTTCCTTCTTTATTCCGAACCTGTCTTACTAAGATGGAGATGGATGGATTTTCCCGCTGGCAGAAGGAGCCACTTGATATCGAGGTTACCATGAAGTGGTTCCGAGCTATGTACGACTTTTACGCCAAGCATTTCGGGGAGGATAGCCAATGGCCTATCGTACTGGATGCGGACGACATCATGACCTCTCCTCACTTGGTCTCCAAGTATGCTGGGCTGGCAGGTCTCGACCAGGACAAGCTCCGATTCTCCTGGGACAAGGCCAACCAAGAGAGGCTGAACGCTCTATCGACCATGGAACAAAGGATGTTGAGCACGATCAATGGGAGCTCCAAGATAGACTCTTCAAAGGTGGCTGGAAACATCAACATTGACGATGAGGCTGTCAAATGGAGGAGTGAGTTTGGTGAGGAAGGGGGTCGGAAGCTGGAGCAGTGGGTTAGGGATGCGATGCCGGATTATACCTTTTTGCACTCGAAGAGGCTGCAGGCAGACTAGTAGTCTATCAGAATGCTCTTTTTGGTGATTAGTTTAGCGTAAAAAACTCTTCTCAATAATAAAATGTCAGCATGAACTACAATACTTCACCCCATGGCACCACATATAATACCTCGCCGCGAGAAAGCCTGCTCCACATCCCGCAACGGTTAACAAAACTAACAACGATTGCGATAATACCAGACCCCTTCCTTCTGCTTGTGGTTGTGTCTATAGTCCCTGAACAATGAGTCAGGGAAAGAAGAACATTCCGCCACCTCGTACTCTACCCGCATGATATTGAAGGCTTTACACGTCTAACTCGTCATTATCTTAGTTACCACGTTAAGCACATTGTCCTAAGTCTCTATCCAATTATATTTCTAGAAAGCTTATAACTATATTGAGACAGATGAGCTGAATCCTCCCATCGTCTCACTGACAGTCGATGACTCAGAGAAACTCTCCCAATTCTGCAGAACCAACATCCCACAGTTAAACTACATGTTATCTCATCCTTTAAAAGGACTACGGGTCAGTGAGGCTACATGCATACTTGGAGACTCTATTTTATGTCCGTGAAGGCAAGCTACCAGGAAACTTTTCCACGCTTCCCTTATACTATCCTCGTCCCGGTATACACTTTCCCTCGGAGCTTCTTGCAGGGAGAAATGACCCTACGGGCGAACAAAAAAGCATAATAAATACGGCGAACGAATAATTAACGTTATGAGCCCCGGAGATTCATCCCAATAGCATTCACAGATTCCGCGATGCTGTTCATTCACCTACCCTATAGTTAGAGTTGAAGTGCTTGCAAATCTTAACGCGGTTAGCAGAAGTACGAATATCCTATTCGAGTGCCGAAGTGGCGGGAACGAATTGTTCGGGACCAGAGGAATTCACAAAGTACTACTCATATTTGGAGCAGATAGTGAGAGAGGGTTGACAACAAAGAGTGGTCAAAAGAAGCCCCAGTAACAATCCTATTGAAACCTTGACTAGTGCTTGGGCCAATCCCGGGCTTATCAATTTCATGTTGCCTTTAATTTTCCAACTCCAGTTCTCATCGCGGCCTGGGCTTTACCACGTCTCCTTCCATCTGCTTGACCTACCTAGCCCTCAGTTCTCATTCAAATCAATGGCTCAGAAGCTCCGGTCGCAAGTCGTACGTCGGAAGTTAGGGAGTCGACCACTAAAAATTGCCGGGTTCGGTGGGGTGAGTTAGGCCCGGGCCGCCGATCCACAGCCCGGGACAAGGCGGTTAGCGGATAGTTCGTCTCTCCGTAGGTGCCGCTGCTGTCAGTTGATGCGCTGCAAGAGTTACCTGCATTTACGATTGTACGAGTCTTTTTAGGGGTGTTATAGGCTCTCCATGTAGTTGGGCCCAGAAAATACCAGGGCTGATGTGGAGAGCCTCAAAGAAGCTGGCATCGGGCCAGCATTAGTCTTGAGAACAGGCTCTTCGGCTACCTTTTCATGGTACCTAAGTAACATAATATCGCTCATCTCCCTAAGCATTGTGGTTTTCTCATCCTAGGTGCTTCTCTCTATTCTCGTTGGTGTGGCTCTCTCACGTCTGCATTGCCAATTGCCATCTGCAGGCCGACAAGATCAGATCATTAACACCTCAGTACCTTAACGACCGGGCGAGATCCTTAACATTCACCGAGAGTCGCAAGGCATACTTTCCATGAAGTGTATCTACTCAACATAGCCTACTCGTCAAGACGAGGCTCAATGGACCACGCCATTGTTATTTCATGTCATCTTACCTGACCTTCTGCCTATCGTGCTCGTCTCTTGGTCGGCAGAGAAGTCATGGCGAAGTCACTCGTAAGGGTGGTAACGGGAAGAATGCGATTTGCCCACCGGCTTGCCAGCTTGTTGGTGCAGATGTCGGTCTCAACTGCGGTGCGACCTCAACCTCAACCTGGTTGCATGCTATGTAAGCTCTCGTTCTACCCGCAATGTCTCATTCCAAATATTCGGTCGTCAGTGGAGTCTAGGCCCTGTAAGATGCTGTGCTTGTTCAAGTTTGGATGATCTGGTACTTCTTCTCCTGAGCACAGAAAAACTGCATCTTGAGGCTGTGCCTCGTCCCCTCAGCGTCTTGAGCCGTTTAACCGCTGTGGCGCCAGGCCATGTCCTGTTACAAAGAATTCTGCATGCTTGAAAATCCACCTGAATCCCTGCGTCTACTTCTCAAAGCTGGTGGTGTGCCCCCCAATGTGCACTTCTAGGCTGACCAGCACCTCTCAACACGACAGGGATCACACCGAGCTCACAGCGGACCCTTGACCGCACAGCCGCACTAGCCTACAAAAACATGACGCCATCCCTGCCACCATTTTGAGGCTTTTCTGCATTCTTCTTCATCTTGCGCAGCTGAGACCTTTCCCCGCTCGCCGCGTCAACATGGCGACGCGACGCTCGCTTGGATATTACAAGCGGTCAAACTGGCAGTATTTTCGCAAAGATCTGGGAACAAATACGTATTTTTTCGGAGACGCGTATCAAGATGAGAAGAGGGAAGAAGTGATCCGGATATTGAAGGAGGAGGGCAAGTACTGGGATGGGTAAGTTGGCTGGCTACCTATCTCACGTCCTGTTGCTAATTGACAATTGCAGGGTAGAGGGAGAATACCTCACATACGTCAAGAGTCTGGCTGGAACATGGCCTCAACTTCAGCTTCTCGTCGACTTTATGGAGGTCGGCACGATTCCGACGCGATGGTGCACGTTCCCAGGCGAGTTGCCGCTGAAGAACCAGAAGCCGCGCTACGTCTATGGAGAAACCATTCCAGGTGAGCTAAATCGCGTGTTTGAGTCTTGTAGTCATGTCTAATGGAGTCTAGAAATAAAAACGGAGCAAAAACTACGAGCGAAAAGGATGAATGTGGCTCTGCTCGAGTACAAGTCAGAAGGCAAGCCGTCTGTTGAAAGGTACCAGTACAACGAGTTGCACGAAGATGCTGCGCTTAAGGGACTTGAAAAAGCCGTTTCCCGAGTCAAAGAGAACTCAATCTCACGCAAGGACATCAAGCTTAGCCTGTTTGTTGTTGAAGACCTTTCCCGAGACATCATCGAAACGTTGGGAGCCGGACTTGATATCGACCCTCGTTTTTTCCGCACTCAACTCATTGACTACGTGTGGAACAACGTTAGAGACCCATGGCGTGAGCCTCCGATGCTCGACGTCATGTCTCGGCAACAAAACTGGTTCCAGATGCGACTCGTGCGATCTCGATACTTTCCAAACCATCAGGAACTCAGCGAAGCCCAAGATGCCGTCGACAGATTTAATGTCATGAGGCGGATGGATGGTGACGACAACCAAGCATTTTGGGACAAAGACCCAGCTATGGGCAAAGATGGGGCGAAGAGTAAAATCTCCAAGGCCATCAATGGATCCTCATCTTCGCTAGGGGAGGCGCCTGTGGATGCCAAGGTTGGACACATTCGCAGTCGAGCAACCTTTTGGCTACGCAATGATATTGACAATGACACGGCTGTCGGTAAGATAAACTTCAGTTCAGTTCCAAACATTAGTTCTTCCCGCTAACGTGCCTCTTCAAGCTGTTCTTCTCCTCGAGCCAACCCCTCAGCAAGGGTTTCCCCTTTGGCGTGGATATGCCAACTGGGATGAGCTTCCCCTGTTTAGCTCGCCACCAGAGGACATCCCCTTAGGTCCGCCGTCAATGCGAAGTGCCCAGGATGAGACACCGAAAACTTGGCTTGAAGATTTTGTTTTCTGGGCGCAGAAAGAGACATGTTTCCCACGGTTACCATCACCTTCTTCCCCAACCTCTCCCCTTGTGGTTCCTGTTCAAGCCCTGCTGCATCTTGTGTGTACAGACTGGCTCACCTTCACCGATTATCTCAACGCTCGTCTGAACCAGATCGATTGGGAAATATCTCGGCCCGCCTTCCTACCAGTCAACGATGACCGAGAACCCATTCTGAACAAGCTCAACATCTGGCGTCGATGGGTGCCCGTCTGTCGAGATATGCTTTCTGCAACTCTGCGCCAAGCGTCGGACTTGGAATTGCAACAGAAGCGTTATGACGGCGAAGCCTACCGGATTGATACAGAGGCAATATTTGAACCTTATAGGAGAGACTATGAGCGCATACAGGAGCGCCTCAACGACTACGAGGTGCGCATCGACCGCCTTAGCACCGTGGTCAACAATGCCATTAGCCTCGAAGACGCGCGAAACACGGCTAAGAACAGCGAAAGCGTGGGTAATCTCACTGTCCTGGCGTCACTCTTTGTGCCCCCTAGCTTGGTTGCAAGTTTGCTTGCCATGAACACAGAGCCTTTGAAGGATCTTGACGAAGCCCTCAAGTGGTGGGTAGTCGCATCCTTCGGGGCCATTCTCCTGCTATTCGCCCTGTATCATACCATGAGGAGCGAGCTCACATGGAAGGTTGTGTGGAAGACCATCACCAAGACGACGGAGAAGTATGCCAAGATGGTAACCTTGACAGCTAGGGTTCGGAAGAGAGCTGAGAGGGACAATGGTGAGAGCGATGATGATGGAAATGGGAAACATGAGGGAGAGACTAACAGTGAGGGACCCAAAAACGGGATTCTTGGAGACCGCTATGTGTCGATATGTTGAAAGGCTTGTCTCAAGCTCTTTCTTGTCACGAAGTTATGATATAGGTACACTTATGGATGGAATGCCTTTTGATGAAAATTGAAATGATCTTGAGCAATACCGAAAATTTCTAGACTATTCCCGTGAGAGGACTGGCTGGTACTACTTACCTTGATATACCTATGTTTCTTAGATCTCAAACGCCTTGACAATCCGCCCTTCCCGTAGATGGCTGACTTGACGGTCCGTGTTCTTGGCGAGCCGGCAGTTTAAGATGCTATTAGTCGCCGTTAAGAATCGAATTGCGCCATAAGCTTCCTGATTGAGGCCGGGGCTCTTCTCAAGCCAGCTCTTGTCTTCCCTACGAGCATTAGCCGGGTAGTCATCCACGGCAGTGAGACAAGCAATACTTGTCAGAGATCATTTCTCCGTTCGAACTGCCAAAAGGGCATTGAAGTGATTGAAACCCATTTAACCACAAATCGCTAAGGGATACCCGGATGATAGTTGCACTGCCAAGCAAGTACTCCGTAATGCTTGATCGGACTCTTCTGCCGTACAAGGTTGAGTTCTCCATCCGGAGGAGACTTGAGCGAGAGGTTGAATGGGTCGAGCTGGAAGAGACCCTATTCGTCCGTTGCCTCCCCACAGTCGGGAAAATGTGCCGGTGCGGACAACACTGGCTGGCGATCACTCGGAGATATCTGCCGGTCACCTCTGTGATAAGAAGTTAATAAAGAATCCTCGCGGTTTCATGGTGAGCACGGACAAAGGCATCAGGACCAAATCCTTGACTACAAATTTTCTTGCAAGCATTTCACCATGGTGGGAATAAAGCAATATTTCCTCCCCCCTACGGATCTCATTCCGAACTCTCCACGCCCCCTGCTGCACTACAAAAACGTGCTTCTACGAACCACTGAAAACCCCGAACACTGCAGTGCTGCCAAGGTCTATGGCCTATTCGAGAAGAATGGTTGGAAGGTGGAGTGGCTCGTTCGTTATGGGCAGACCCAGCTTTCACATTTCCACTCCAAGGCCCACGAGGTCATGGCTGTGCTATCAGGCCACGCGACGATCCGATTTGGCGTCGCCGACACCTCTGAAGATATGCATGACAATACGTACGGCTCGGCCAGGGAAGAGGGAGGTATCGAGTTGAAGGCCGAGGCGGGAGACATCTTCCTCATTCCGGCTGGTGTTACACATAAGACCTACAACACAAAACCAGAGAACGAACTGAAGCTCCTGACACCGGGGTCCGGTCATGGAATCGACGCCGAAGACCCCAGGAAGGCCCTGGAAAACATCAAATTGTCGGGATTTACAATGATGGGAGCATACAACGGAGGTGAATGGGATTTTATCAAGGGCGGAGGTGAGTATGAGAAGATATGGTCCATTCCCAAGCCTAAATATGACCCTGTGCTTGGAGATTCGGAAGAGGGATTGAATAGGTTCTGGCGAGGGAGTAATATGGCCCTTCAAGTTCATCTGTAATGCGTATGATGTCTTGTCAGTAGGAGTAGGTCAGCTCATAATGCTAAGGCTTCCTAAGGTTAATCGACTTTGTTAGGGTGTCGGAGATGCCCACAGAGAGCGCTGAATCACCTGCTTATCTGGGATTCGGCATAATTCCTTTGCTTGACACAGTGAACAGCCAGGTATTACCGGTGAGGAGGAAGCAACGGTGCCTGAGCAGGTTCGCTTGGAAGCGGCTCCGTTCCCCGAGATGCTGGTACGTAATAGAATGAAGATACGCCGGGGTATAGATACAGGTCCAGGAAACTTCCCCATGGGGTGAGGGACATGGGTAATGTCGTTTGGGGATAGCGGTCGTACTCCATCCGGGGAGAGCAGAGTCGAGGGGTGTAGACGATAACAGGTGGGGATACTTGGAGACATTGTCCGGGTTTGTTGAGTCGAGAGGGGATTTTTTTGCCTCAGTGAATAATGATGATGTAGCATGACTATGAAGAACTACTTTTTGTACCTTTCGCGTCGTGTCGATAGGCCTGATTTAACACTCGATAGAAACAAACATGTTCCCTCCGACAACACAACCATCTATCATGACTCTACCACTTTATCTATGCCAGCCCCGGCCAAGAAACACCATCGGCCCCACTCCCGGTATCGCGGAGACATGCCCATTTTCCTTCTCTCACTGATACAGAGATTGCTGACGGCGGGGCCAGGTTGATACAGACTGGCGTCAATGCCTGGCCTGTTGTTGCTAGGTATAGCGTTGTTCCTCATGCCCGGGGGCTCGGACAGGCCGTGCTGAGACCCCTTGAGCCAGTAACTGGACCATTGTTTGCCTTTTCAAATGACAGCGACAATGGTGCATGACTCCAAACCGGGTCGACTCCAACTTGGCTTCGAACAGGGGTTAGGATCGATGCCCAAGGACATGTTTCGCCACCAGCAGATGGTTTGCTCGGTGTCTTGGCAACCCCCTACCCCTCTTGACGAACTATAGAGTAGGTCGAGGTGAGTAAATTCGCTTAAAAGGTCCGCCCATCCTGATCTAACTTGGGTCGCAGCAGAGAAATTCAAAATCCTTCTAGCCTCGTGGACAAACATCCTTCAACATGTCCAAGATCAACGAGGAGAGCGACCAACCCCAAGATATGGCGCCCAAAACACTGCATGGCGATGACCATACCATCGAGCACGATGCCGTATTTGGCGATATCACAGAAGAAGGACCCAATTACCGCGATGTAAGGAATACTTCCCATCCAGAGGCAACGTCCTAATGGTTCCAGGTTGGCTGGCTAGGCACTGTCGCTCTAATGATGAAGACCCAATTCGGCCTCGGCGTTCTCTCGATCCCAGACGTTCTTAACACCCTTGGTCTGATCCCAGGAGTCATCTGCATTTGTATAATTTCTGCTATTACGACCTGGTCAAACTACATGATCGGTTGCTTCAAGCTCAAACACCGTGATGTTTACGGCATCGATGATGCTGGCGGCTTGATGTTTGGCCCCATTGGCCGCGAGTTCTTTGCCGTTGGCATTTGCATCTGTGAGCCGACCTCGAGGTGGGCTAGGGTACACAAAACTGACTGATGTTCTGTAGACTGGATCTTCTGTGCCGGCTCCGGAATGGTCAGCTCTTCCATCGGGTTGAACGCCATTTCAGCACATGGAACATGTACAGCGGTCTTTGTCGCCGTGGCTGCCATCGTTTCCTTCGGCCTCGCGAGTATTCGAACGCTGGGAAAGATAACTTGGGTTGCATGGACTGGGCTTGCCAGTGTTTTTATTGCCGGTACGTTCCTTGATGGTTTTCGGATAATGTCCGATGCTAATGCTTCTGCTTTCATATAGTCATGATGGTCACAATCGCCGTGGGCATTCAAGATCGCCCGTCAGACGCGCCCCCTGGCGGTATCTGGGTTTCCGATTACAAGCTCTTTGGAAGCCCGTCTTTCACCAAAGCTATATCCGCATGCTCTGCGATTGTCTTCTCCTTCTCTGGCACACCCGGCTTCTTTCCAATTGCAGCGGAGATGCGTGACCCTTCGAAGTACACTCGATCGTTACTTATATGCCAGTCTTTCGTCACTGCTATGTATGTCACGGTTGGGTGCGTGGTATATTACTATTGTGGCTCCTATGTCGCATCGACTGCCCTCGGTTCTGCCGGCGTAATCGTTAAAAAGGTGTCATACGGTATTGGCCTTCCGGGGCTGATCGTGAGCACCATTGTTGTCCTCCATGTACGTTCTGTTCCAGAAAGACTCTTTTTGTTTTCTAACTACCACCTAGTTTCCGAGTAAATTCCTCTTCGTCCGCCTTCTTCGAGGCTCGAACCATCTTACCTCTAACACAGTCATCCACTGGGGAACTTGGCTTGGTTGCACAGCAGGCGTGACGGTTGTCGCTTATCTCATCGCTAGTGGTATTCCAGTGTTTGGGGGTTTGGTCTCTCTCATCGGCGCTCTTTTCGGGACCTTGATGTCATTCCAACCTTACGGCTGTATGTGGCTATATGATAACTGGACCCAAGGCCGGTATAACCCAACGCCAAGGTGGTGTCTTATGGTGGTCTGGAGCGTCTTTGTTATCGTTTCGGGGACGTTTCTCATGATTGCCGGAACCTATGGGTCTATTGTCGGCATCATTGAGATCAACCGGGAATCAGGCGGTTCCAAGGCATGGTCGTGTGTTGATAACTCGAACTCCACCTAGACAATGCCTCTTCGATCCTCACAGAAGCTCTTTTAGAAGGGCCCAGTATTTAGGCTGCTAGTCTGCCTCTTCAACATACATGCCTACCATACGTCATTAAGTCTGTCTTGCACTGCCTGGACGGTATTTCGGTACTGAATATTGATTGGAGTTAACCTGCTGCATGTACTGCCACAGCTTAGGTGTTGACATGAGCCCATACTCTCTGTACTAGCCTCAGGACTGATGTTAAAAACTCCGGCGCACAAAAGTTAATACCGATAAATAAAAGAGAGTGCGTTCATACCTCGAGCTACCGGATGAGATCGCAGATGGAATATCTCAGGGCCTGTCCTCTGAAGACGCAGACACCGTCCACGATGCAACAGTTGCGTTCTGGCTTGCGCTGATGCCAAATTTGACAATGTTGGACTTCGCCCTCCCGCGACGTCCTCATCTGGTGCTTTCTTTGGTCAAGAATACTCTCAATTTGATGACAGATACTTCTCTAAGCCCTCGGCAAAGGCCATGGCCGTCTTCGCTAGTACATCTCAAAGCAATCCCTGGTTGGTCTTTTGATGATTATAACCGGGGCGCCAATTTGCTACGACTTGGCACCTTTGAGAGCTTTCTCAAGCTTCCTTATCTCAAAACTTTCTTCATCCAAACTGCTACCTGGAAGCAACAAGAATCAGACCAAGATTTCTTGCTGTCGAATTGCAGGCTTGACCGAATGTGTACGGCCCAGCTGGAGATTCGGCCCAGTGGCATCCAAAACCTACTTTCAACATGCAAGAATCTCCGGTCTCTAAGCCTAAGTATCTATCCGATATCAGACCTTGATCCTAGCTATTGCAGCTTGTGAGACATGCTCCGTAAGTACGGAAAAGGGCTTGAATTCATCGAGCTCCGCATTTATGGGGGATGGCCTGGATAATCATTGACAGAAGAGGCATTTGTAGCTCATAGGATCGGAAACCTTCAAAGTCTGTCAAGGTTGAAACATCTGGAGCTCATCTTTTGGTTCACGGATAATGACAAGAAGAAGGATACACGTTATCCAAGGAGACTGAACCTTGTTGGGAATTTGCCGAGCTCGATTGAGGTGTTCCGCACATATCTCCCATTCAGAGAGGAAAACAAGGAAGGTCTAGAAGAGGAACTCTGTACTTTGGCTGAGACGGAAAGGTTTTCTGGTCTGCGAGAAGTTTACGTGGCAACGGCCCCAAAGTTTCCGAGAGAGATTCGACGGACAGGGTGGACATATTGTGATGAAAGTGATAGGTATAAGATTTGTCCAATGTGGACGATAACTGAGTGATCGTGGGTGTGGATTAGACATAATAACAAGACCTTGGAATGAGACAAGGGCGAGGAGAGTCGGCCACTATTACATGAATATCCTCATAAGAAATATGGATGAATCAGGCTTAATTTCATGAACCCGTCTGCATTATTGGTCGTAATCACTGCAGTCAAAGTCATATCTTGCGGATCTTTCATCTTCCGTGCCATGTGCTTGTCTCTCGCCTTGACGAAATTGGCACCATCTCCAGTTCTCACATCTCAATGAATTCGACATATTCACGATTCTTAAGCACACAGACATGTAATTTGCTCTATCGCGTCGCATATCTCAACCGCCTAGCTTCTACTGGAAAGCCATCTGTCCCTCCCCATTTCCGGTCTGCAATGTCTGCCCATGCCACAACATTCCCAAACCCGGGCTTTAAGACTATTTTAGTGTATAAAAAGCTGGAGGAAGAGATAATCCCGGGATGGAATACCTAGAAGTACTACCTCGTGTGTCTTGGAGAGATGTTTGAGTCTTGATACTAGACGGTAGCTAAGCTTAGGTATGGCGGAGGCCCTCGCGACAATGTCTCCGCCTAAGTTATCATAGGTATAGTAAAGTATTAATGAGAATTTCGGCCGAGTGCATGGGTAATGATAGTCCGATACCCCTTAACTGCCTCTTCAAGATCCGAGACAGTCAGAAACTCATGAGCTGAATGAGCGTTGAGGATGGTTCCAGGTCCATAAAGATACCGCTTGTGACTTCCCTTCAGGTTTGGAATGTCAGTTCCGTAGCTGAGTATTATTGTCTCAAAACCTGATACCTTGTTAGTCCAACTCCCTCGAGCGGCTCGGCATGCACATACCGTCGACATCGTGATCGATTGGCACGGGCCCAATGCCATATGTAGAGAATTCGACTTCAAGGTTCGAGTCACTCTCCGATACAGCACGCCGGATCAAGCCTCGTACCTCATCCGGAGTGCCAGCCGCCACTCTTACTCCGCCGATGGCAGAAGCACTGGCGGGGATCACGTTGCCGGCAACACCTCCCTCAATTTTGCCAATGTTAATTGTGCTGTTACCAAACTCCTCGCTCCAAGGCAACTCGAGACGTTGAAGAGCACCAAGCCCACGAACGAGGCTGTCGATGGCATTTGATCCCGTTTCAGGATACCCCGAGTGCCCAGCCTTGCCATTGGCTTTGACAGTGAAGCCAAGTCCTCCCTTGTGTCCACGAGCAAGCTTCAGCTCTGTCGGCTCTCCAAAGATGACTGTCTCCCATGAGAGGCCGAGGTTGTTTGCATCCCGCATTCCAGGGCCTCCCTTTTCCTCCCCCACCACAAAAAGCAAGGCCACGTCACCCTCAGTAATTCTGTTATCGCTGAAGAGCGACTCAACGGCAATAACTTGGGCCGCCACGCTGCCTTTGGCATCAACCGTTCCTCGTCCTCGTATCACGTCACCGTGTCTCTCATAGGGCCAGTATGGAGGCACGGTATCCAAATGCGACGTGACAAGGACTCTGGTTTTCCTTGAGCTGTTGAAATAAGCAAGGATGTTTTCTTGGTTGTTTTCAAGAGGCTGGGTCTCAACTGTGAAACCGACATCTTGGAGATAGGCTGTCAAGAACCCGGTCACATTCCGTTCGGACCCTGTGATCGAGGGTCTTTCGACGAGTGATTTATGCAGGTCGATCAATCGTGATGAATAGTCTGTGGTAGAATGTAGACCCTGTAGGGGATATTGAGTGCCTCCAATGGCAGTGCATGCCTGCGCGAAGGTCGCGATGAGAAAGACAAGCCTCATGTTGAGAACTCGATGATAAGAAGAAGGAGACGAACTTGGCTGCAACTTGGTCTGTGTTGGTGATAGGCTGCATGGAAACAGGACTGATCTTTATCGCCGTAGAAGATTTGATGCCGTTACTGGACGTTTGATTGTTAAGCAGAAAGAGCAAGAGGCCAATGAACAAGACCAACCCCTCGTTTGTGAATGTCATCATTGATGTGCATTATTTCGAAATGCACTAACACGCGGGTGGCAGTAGATAAAGACGCATTCTCCACCACCCCGGGAATAGCAGCCCATCTCCAGGGCCAAGAACTCCTTATCTATGGGGAGCTCGGGTTAGATTGAGTTCCCGAACATGCTGGTATAGTCTGATTTGGGTGATGATGGTTGCAGTGAACCCTCACGAGTAACCGACGAGTGGTTCATTGCACAAAACCCCTCTTTTTCGCCATCGGCCCCCTACAATGACGATCCGGATAAACGATGCCGATTGTACGACAAGTAGGAGGAGAATTGGCTCTTATATCTGTCTCGGTGATCCCGCATAAATGTCTTTGAACTTGACAGTGCTGGCGCCCTTGCAAATCCCAAGCAACTATGGCCTCTCCACGAACTCCTCCTTCTGGACTTGAGCCGGAAGTCGATTTTGACCGTCAAATATCGAATGAGAAGTCAGCAGTGGCCGCATCAAAGTCCTCGTCTACAAAAGACGTGTCCCGCGAGCAGCACTTCAAGGTGGTCGCACGAGGTGACCCGCTCTCGAGTTCTGATGACGTACGAGGTGAAATTATCGGTTACGATGACTCTCTCATGAGAGCCAGGGCTGCTTTGAGTAGCACAGAGGAAAAGAAGCTGCTAAGAAGGATCGACTGGCACCTTATCCCTCTGCTAGCTATCATGTACATGGTGAAGACCATTGATGCTTCCAATGTGCGTGAAAACGCCCCCAAAATACACGCTACCTTGCTTACAATCTCCTCAGGTTTCCAATGCTAGAATTATGGACCGCGGAACTCCTCGTAATATCATGATTGAGCTTCACGTTACTGCCGATCAGTACAACTTTGTAACTGCGGCATATTATGTGTGTTAATCCCTTTCCCGCTTTACCAAAGACGTGCTAAGAATCGTCCAAGATTCCATACATACTCGCAGAGACACCTTCAAATCTCCTCGTCAAACACTTGAAGCCCTCGGTGTGGCAAGCTCGAATCATGGTGAGTCTCCACTATCGCTTTGGTTGACAAGGGCTAGCTGACAAAGGCAGATATCCTGGGGCATTGTTCTTTGCTGTCATGCTGCTGTCACAAATGCTGGTGGATTGTATACCGTTCGTGCGTTCCTAGGCCTTTTTGAGGCCGGCCTCTGGCCAGGAATTCTCTTGCAGTTGTGCTACTGGTATAGGCCAGATGAGATGGCGTCTCGAATAGTTCTAGTGACATTGCTCGGCAACTTCAGTGCCGTCATAAGCGGCGTTCTCTCCTTCGCCTTTGATGGCGTTTATGCTCGAGGGCTATCCGGATGGAAGTGGTGAGTGATGATCACGGCCTGAATTTGACTCAACATATCGACTAACCGTGGCTATACGCGAAAGGCTCATTTTAACTGAGGGAGTCTTCACGATTATTCTTGGTATCGTCGTCTACCTTGTTCTGCCAGATTGTATGTACGCGCCGGCAACCGAACCGGGAGCAATACAGATGCTAACAACAATCCAAGTTCCCGACACTGCCCGGTGGATGTCCCAAGCAGAGAAGGACTTTATTCAAGCTAGGCTTCCTATCAATGCTCCCCGAGCAGCCGAGAAGGACTTTGACTGGAAGGAATTTTGGCAAACCCTCAAAGACCCCAAGCTCTGGCTCTTCCTGCTCTGCTGGGCCTTTTACACCATTGGAACAACTGGTTTGCAATTCTACCAACCCACCGTCATTGCAAACCTAGGCTTTACGTAAGTTGGTTTTGAAATTACGTCACTGTATCTGATCTAACCATATTCCTTTAGGACGATTGCTCAGGCTCAGCTCCTCAACATTCCCCCTGCCATCTTTGCTTGCATCTTGACAATTGCTTTCGGATGGGTTGCGAACACTGGATATATCCCTCTACCTGCAATCCCTTTGACTTTTATGATCATCATTGAAGCATGCTACGTTGTTTTGTACACATTTCCCAATACTGGGGGAGTTTATGCTGCTACTGTCATTGCGGGAGGGTTTTCTATAGCATGGTAAGCAACCACTCTCTCATCGCCTATCTGGACCACACTGACATTTGCAGGTACACAATGATGTGGCCTTGGCGGGTCCAAACAACGGATGGAGCCACAGGATCGGCATTTGCCATCGCCTTTGCCAACAGCTACGGACAAATCGGTGGCGCTGTGGGATCTCAATTGTTCAACTCTAGGTTCGCGCCTCGGTATACGACATCATTTGGTATTGCTATGGGATTCATAGGAGCAGCAATTATTATGAATGTTGTAACGTGGTCGGCTACTTGGCGAGTTGATGTAGCCACTCGACGACTGAAGAGGGCTCGAGTGGCCGCTGGGAAACGAAATGAGGCTATCTTGGATGATGTTGACATTCACGTCGGGAAGGGAAGAGTATAAGGCTTCGCATAGAGAGTTATCCTAAGCTCATGAGAGATAGGAGTTGAATAGAGAGATCAGAGCACAGGAACTGTTTTGCAGGAGGGGTAGAAGCGCAGATGAACAATACAGGAGGACGTCTTAGCCAAGAGAGTCTCGATAGAGTTAAGCTCCCGTATTTTACGACCCACACGGTGTCAGTGTGGGTGGGTCAGATTGCTCCCTTCGGTGACAAGGTGCCCCCTCTCAACATCTCCAGCAAAGATTCGACACCGTTCATTTTGCATACATGTCTATCGTTTTCATTGACCGTCATACATAAAATTTACAGGCTGAAAAGAATCGTCATCCAAATGGTCCAGATAACGCCCCAGGCCACGATTGGGATCCCATCTCGGGGCGAAACAGATGAGCTTCCCTCCGCTACCGAGTTCGCCCAGGATCTCGACTACGACCTCAATTTCGAGGAGGACGATTTCTTTACCTGGATGCAGGATCCGGGTCAAATTGAGGACACTGATGCTACCTGGACCACTACAGATCTGTTTTTGTCCCCTCCTCACTCAGAGATTCTGAGTCTCTCAGCCCCAGTTATCGATGCAGTTGATGAGCCTTCTGCGAGCACCACACCCATGGGCCAATTACAAACTTCGGATGCCAGTGTACCGCCAAAAACTGGACGTCGGTTTTCCACTCGGGTGGCAAAGACGTTGAGGAACTGGTTCGCAGCGCACCAACATCACCCTTATGCCAGCGCTGAAGATCTCGAGAGGCTCCAGAGCCAAACGGGTCTCAGCCGACAGCAAGTAACAAACTGGCTCGTGAACGCTAGACGGCGCTCTAAGCCTACTTCTTCACGAATCCAAGCCTCACATATCCGCGATGCTGCTCAATCAACATTGACCGGACCTAACACCATCAACATCCCCCGACGACCCCCGACGCCTATGCCCTGTGACCAAATGAGCCCTCTTCAACGCTGGCAAAATTCGCCACCTGAATGCGAACCCGCTACAGTCGCCAGCATCTCTCGCGCCGTTGCGGCCTCGCATAAACTTGGACCCTTCTCACCAAAATCCGGCAGGTCTGCAGATAACGCCTCGTCAGTTAGCAGCACAGGCAATTCTCATTCAAGTCGCGGGTCTGAGTCTTGCACCTCGGCCCATTCTTACAGCTCCGGAGGCTCGCTCAGGATCCTGGCGCGACATGCTGGTCGGAGGAGACGGCGAAGGGCACCCAAGCGAGAAGGCTACCTCCGGCCAAGCCTATTCCACACCTACCACAAGTACCAGTGTACGTTTTGTCCAGAGACGTTCAAAACAAAGCATAACTGGACTCGGCATGAGAAGTCACTGCATATCTCGCTTGAGAGATGGGTTTGCTCGCCAAACGGGGCTACCGGCACGCACCCCGACCAAGGCAGGTCGTGTATCTACTGCGGACAAGCCGACCCGGACGAGGCGCACTTGAATGCGCACAGTTATGCTTCATGCATAGAACGTCCGCTTGAGGAACGCACTTTCTATCGAAAGGATCACCTTCAACAACACCTGAGGTTAGTACATGGCACCAAGTACATGGAGTGGCCGATGGACTCGTGGAAAACCGACAACGCCGAGATCAGATCTCGATGCGGCTTCTGTGGAGAGGCTCTATCGTCCTGGGCCATACGAGTTGACCATCTTGCCGATCACTTTAAAAGTGACAGCACAATGGCGGATTGGAAGGGTGATTGGGGATTTGATCATGATGTGAACGAAATGATCGAGAATGCTATACCACCTTGTGAGTAGCTGCTTGACATGATAATTCTCGCGACTAACCGATAGACCTCATTCATGACGAGCAAACCTCGCCTCTCCCCTTCTCTGTCACGCAAGGACCGGCCGGCACACCCACCAGCGCATATGAGCTCATCAAACTAGAGCTCGAGTATTACATGTACGGCTATCTTGACGCACACGGCCGTCTGCCTTCAGATCATGAACTCCAGTGCGAGGGATGTTCCATTATTTTCGGTGCAAACGTCACCTCTGACCATTCCGCCCCACCAGCACCATCATGGCTTCGGGACGTATTCACCAGTTCGACCGAGATTGTTCAACAGGCCCGGTTACGCCCCATGGGACAGATCAACAAGTCACGCATGAGCCAACTCAAAATTAATGGCAAGAGTGACATCTTTGAAGGTTGCGAGCTAGAGTCTCAACTATGTCGACTAGTTGTGATTCATAACATGATAGGCCTTCCGATGACAGACTATGAATTGCAGAAGGAGGCGGCTAATCTTCTTGATCGTATCGAATCTGGCTCGCACAACTCGTCTCAACTTTTCACCGCATTCTTAACGAGGCTTGTTTGGATGTCGAACAAGTGGCTTGCCCCCTTGCGTGACCGAGGACGGCATTTTGCTGTCGAGGGCACGGAAGATGATAATAATCACCTACCGGACTTGGCCGCCGTCCATTCACCCAACAGGCCGGTAAATTCCAAGTCCGGTTCTGGGCAGCTTCAGGGGGAGATAACTGATTTACTAAAAACTTTGGACCATTTCGGGGCCCCTGGTTCATCTACAAAGGCGTCAGGTGTCTCTCCCTCGGCGCTCCTAACTCCAAAACACAATAGGGGCACTGACAACTCAATCATTCATCGTGCAATACCACTCTCTACAACCCAAGACTCTCTCCGCGGCAATACTCTGTTCAGCGGAACGCCCTTCAACAACGACAGCAACAGCTACAGGCGTCTTGCGAGAGATCTCTCCCGATTTGTGATGACCACCATGTCGTCTAACAACCCCAGTAGTCACGTACCAACTGATGAGGAGCTGAAATATCAGGCACGTTGGATTTGGTATGACGAGTGAGTACTCCATGCTCTTGGATCACTTGATTGGCAGCCAGTGCTGTTAATTCTCGTATTTCGACCGTCTCGTGATCGCTAACAGTGTCGCCGTTGTATAGTGATGACCCATGGAACCAAACCCCTGCCGATAACGCCGAATGGCTTCGTGACTTTAAGCGTGACTGTGGCCTCTTAACTG